>CM024754.1:118082533-118463574 GCA_014218235.1 Colocasia esculenta
TAAGGTTGATCATGTAAACATGTTTTCTCTTTTTCACAGAATTTGATTTTGTCAGTTGATGAATCAATTTTTTGCAAAATCAGATTCAAACACAACTTTGTGACCTTTGTCACATAGTTGGCTAATACTGAGCAAGTTATAATCAAGTCCATCAACTAACAAAATTATCTACTGAGTTTGAAGAGGTTTGACCAACCTTGCCAGATCCAATGATCTTTCCTTTATTTTTACCTCCAAAGGTGACTGACCCTCCCTCCTTTTCAATTAGACAGGAAAATTTGGCTCTATCTCCAGTCATGTGTCGTGAACACCCACTATCAAGAAACCAAACATTGGTGTTTGGGTGCACACCTTCCTGCACAAAGATCATGGAGAGAAGATTTTGGTACCCAACAGAGTTGGGACCATCAGTATGATTTAGCACAGATATCAAATCCTTTCTCACCCAAATTTGATTTGTTTTAGATTTTTGTTTTGTTACTTTGGTGTTTTCAGCCTTTTTCTGTTTGTTCTTTCTTTTAGGAATGAAAGCACCAAGATCTTTGTTTTTGGTTGGAGGAGAGTTTTTTCACTTGAAAATTTGAGTTCAGAGGAGGAGGTGGAATCCATGGATTGTGTTGGTACATCCAGAAATTTGGATAGAGTATTGAGGATAATACCAACAGGGATTTTCATACCATTGGTTCCAAGGATTAATCCAATCTTCTTGAAGTGTTGTCTTGGAGGTCCAAGGTTTTTCATGGATTATTTCTTTTCCCTTTTTCTTATTTTTCAGATTTTTATTTGAATTTTTGGTTGAGTTGTTTTTGGTTTTTGGTGTGAGCAGTCGACCTGTCAGGGGACTGTGTCACCTGATAGTCTTCTTTGTTTTTGGGTTTTTGATTTGTTTTGAGTTTTGTTTGGGGTTTGTGTTGCTTTTTGTTGAATTTCAGTGTTTTCCAGATTAGGACCCTTGACAAAATTAATTAGTGGTGTTTTTCCCTTTTTCTCACCAGATTTGTCTTTTTGGGGTTTTTCTTGTTGAATCCTAATCCATGAGATGTGGTTGTCATGTTGGATCCTAGCAATGCCTTCTAGGTTATCTTGGCCTTTTGTGAAGGTTTGGATAACCTCCTCCCTTTCCTTTAGCTGGTTTTTAAGAACTTCAATTTCTTCAATTTTCTGTTGTTTTTCTTGTTTTTCAATTTCCAGCTTTTCATTTAAGTTTCTGAATTCTTGGGAGGCCTTTTGAGAGGCAAGTTTCAGTTCATCATTAGGTTTAGGAGATTCTCTTTTCTTTCAAGCAAGTCTGTTACTTCAGATTCCAGTTCACAGATTCTATTGTTTGAAGATTGATTATGGTAGAGATTTTCAATTTTCTTTTTGAGTGTTTATTTTCTTTTCCTCATTTCAGAATATCTTTCAACTAATCTTCATACACATCCTGCCAATCTTCAACACTATAATCTTCAAAGGAAGTATTTACCTTTCCATCTGTGCTGTTGGCCATGAAGCAACTTCTCCCTCTCTGAGCTTGAGGACTTCTTCTCTTCTTCTTCCTCACTTGTGTCTTCATCAGACCAAGTGGCTACCATGGCCTTTGGCTTCTTATTTCTGGAATCTCTTGTGCTTTTCCTTTTGTTCTCAGGACACTCTCCCTTCATGTGTCCTGGCTTGTTGCAACCTGTAACAGATACATTCTCATCAGGTTTATGATTCTTATTGAAATTGGAAGAGGAAATATTCTTCTTACCTGAGGGAAATTTCTTTTTCCCAGTCCTTTTCCCTTTCCTATATTTCAAAAATTTCCTGAATTGTCTGGTCATGAGGGCAATCTCATCCTCATTCGACTCAGATCTTCAGAACTTTTTTTTCCTGATTTTTATCTTTGTTGCTTGAAGAGCTTTGAGTGCCAGGGCTTGGTCTTAATGATGTGTTCTTCATTTCTTTTTTAGTTTATTTCATATGTCATTAAAGATCCCATCAATTCATCCAGAAATTTTTGGACAAATCTTTTGATCTTCAATAACAGTGGCCTTGGTATGCCAAACTGAAGAAAGTAATGCAAAATTTTTCTTACCAAGTCTGCATCAGTATACTCCTTACCCAAAGCCTTGAGTCCATTGACTATCACCATGAATCTGGCAACATTTTCAGAATAGATTCATTAGATTTCATCATGAAAAGTTCATATTCTGAAACTAAAATATTGCCTTGGTCTCCTTGACCTGAGATGTTCCCTCATAGAGTAATTCGAGTTTATCCCACATCTCTTTGGCAGATTTGCACATAGAGATTCTCGATACTCTTGGGTGGATGACTCACCTGAATCATGTTCTGGCACTATAATTGTAGCTTTCCTTATTGTTCCCTTGTCCAGGTATCTTCTTCTCCCTTTCTTCTTAGTAGGGACCCCTCAACTACTTCCTTTCTCAGATCTATAGTTCTGGGCCCTCAGAAATACTTGCATTCTGTTTTCCAATAAGAATAGTCCAACCATTAAAGAATGGTGGCCTATTTATGGAATGGCCTCAGCTATGAACCCCTTTAGTCCATGACACTTAAGTAAATGCACAGAGAAAGAGTTAAACAACCAAGCAAACAAACAAGCAAACAATCAAACACTCTACTCAGAGCAAAAACTGCTCAGTTCAAATCAATCGATGTAAACCCGCTCTGATACCAATTGAAGGATCGAAATGAATGTTTGGAAAAGATCTAGAGAAGGGGGGGATGAATAGATCTTAGCCACTTTTGCGGAAGCTTAAGCAATTTGAAAACTATTTAGAATCAGAGGCAATGTTATCAGTGAAAAACTACAGATCTGATTAAATTGAGTGAGTTGAAAAACTTAGATGTGAAGCAAGTTGATTAAGTGAATTAAAAACGATCCTATGCAAGCATCTAGCGGATGAATCATCAAACCACAGAAGACAAATGCACAAGGATTTTTAGGTGGTTCGGAAATCACCCAAGTGATTCCTACATCACCCCTCACAACCCTGAGGCTTCACTAACACAACTGGGCTACAACCAAAGGAGCCTAACAACTCCAACACTTCAGAGCATACAACTCACACAACCTCTAGAGCAAGACTACTCTAGAACACAAAGCAAGACTGCTCCAAACCAACCCTGAGCTTACAACTCAAACTGAGCTCGACGGCTCACACACCCTGAGCACAATGCTCACACTGAAACTGCTAGACACCAACTTAAGACTAAGATCCTCTAGCAACAGATCTATCGAAGTTTGAGAACTCTAAAGAGGTTATGCAGAAGCACTTGCATAATCTCAAAAGATATCTCAGAAGAACAAAGAAAAGGTAATTGAATTGAATCTTCTTCTTCAGTGTACTCCCTTGTAGAAGCTTGAATTGGGAACGAACTTGTGAAGCTTGAAGTCCAAGTCGATGCTCTGCAATCTGAGAAATTGGATCTTCCTCGAATTCTTCACCCAAGAAATCTTCTACAGATCTGCCTCCTTGGAATGCTTCAGAGAAGTCTTCAGAATCAAATTCCCATTCCCACACCTTGAATTGGTGGGAATTGGTCTTCTGGAAGCACTTGGAGAGCAGGGGAAGGAGACACGAGCTCTTCTTGGCCGCCAGGAGCTTCTTGGAGGCTCTGAGAGAGTTGGGTCCTTCTCACTTGTGAAGGCTGGCCGAAAAGACACTTTATATCCTTAGGATTCCAAATACCCTTTTGGGTACAAGGGCATGCTTTCCTAGGAAATTCTGATCGCCCTAGAGGGACACGTGGCAGCCATCAACCTTTAGGATGAAAAGTTTCCGTAGTGTGTCGACCTGCCCTGGTGGTAGTGTCGACGCACTGTCCAGAATATGTAGAAGGCTGTTTGGAAGAGGATCCCGTGTCGACCTGCTCTGAGAGTGTGTCGACCTACTATCCCAAATCTGCAAACTAGTGTTCTGCTACTGGGCTAGTGTCGACCTGCTGAGAGTATGTCGACCTGCTGACCCAATTCTTCAAACTGGCTGTTCTGGAAACGGGATCTAGTGTCGACTGCTCTGAGAGTGTGTCGACCTGGTAGGCTTGATTTCTAAAAATTGCCACTCGTGTCGACACACTCTTGACATGTGTCGACACAGTCTCAACATTTTTACACATTTTGCCTTTGAATATGTGTTGATGTGTCGACACCATTGATGGGTGTGTCGACTCATCTTTTGCATAAAAATGTTTGTACCTGAAAAATGAACACATATATCATTAGTTAAATGATTTGTCATGACCATAATGATAAATGTGGTTTGAAAAATACTTTTTGAACATGAATTCAGGTATGATGTTTTTGACATGTTTCAATTAAATTGCTTTAAGAACACTTCTTGTCATCATCAAAATAGGAGGGAAATGATATGAATTTGCATTCAACCCAACATGTTTGGTGTGTCTACAGTCGGTCGAAGTTGGGTAGATAGTGTGGATATTCATTGCCAAGGGATTGGGCATTATTGGAACAAGTATAAGGGTAAAGGATGGAAGATAGGCATCAACTAGTTAAACACATCACAGGATTCTACACTTCATAGTCTGCTAGATTCTAGTACCAGAAGTGCCACCTTCTCAACTTGCCCTGAGGCTGATTCTGATATGATGTTTTGGGCAATCCAATCAAGATAAAATATGGCTCAAGTAATCATTGAAAGGATGAAGTTTGCTACAGCTATGATATGGGATAAGAAAAAAGCTGAATGTATCACTTCCGTATGCCCATTTTCTGATCTGGATATTCAAGCATTACAACATTGATCTGACGGGTGAAGTAATGGAGAAGATGGGCTAGCCTATTCGGTCCAGGAATTTAAAGAAAAGTGGCTTTTTATTAGTAGCAAATGTTTGGACCAAGACCTCAGTAGTAGAAGGAGAAGCTATTATTGGAGAAGTTCCAAAAATTCCTCCTATTCAAGAGGCAGAGGCAGAGGTAGAAGTAAGGGTTGAAGAAATTGTTGCAGAAGCTCTGAAAATTCCACCTGTCCAAGAAGAGGACGAAGCAATCAAAATAGAGGAACCTGTGGCTAGTGCAAGAAGAATTGAAGAAATAGCTCCTGAACTTATTGAACCTGTTGGACAGTCATCAGAAATTGAGTCCCCCTCTACAGTAATTACATCTATCATTGAAGAAGTTTTGGAGTATGTAGCTCTCATTGCAGGGGAGCAGGAAAAGTTTCATGAAGAATGCATTCCAAATATTCCTGCCGCAAAAATAAATATGGATGTCAATCAAGAAGCAGTTATTCCAGAGGTTGTGGCACCCAGCCACAGTGAAGATTTGTAGATGGAAGATGCTCCACTTCAGGGGGAGCATGTGATTGAAAAGGAAGCAGAAATTCAGGGGGAGCCCACAATAAATGCTCCTACTGATCAGTATCAAGAAGGTATTACAACAAGCACCTCTGAGTCTGAAGATGACGTTGTTGTGGAGCATGTTAAAGGCCCAGCAGTCAAAGGCAAGGGTGTGGCCTCAAAGTTCCCACTGCTTACTAGAAAGGCACACCATAGATTCAAAAATAAGAAGCTCATAGTGAACATGAAGCCTGTGATAGGCAGATTAGATGCTCATTGGGAGATCTTGTGCTCACTACAAATTGAAGTATCCTCTATCTTTGTCAGCCAAAGCACAGGAGCCAAGGAAATTGGAGCAGTGAAAGTTAAGCTCCAAGAAATGAAGGGTGAGCTGGGAGCCTAAAGCAATTAATGTCAGATCTTTCAAATTTTGTGAGGGCGCATTTGCCTATTCCTGCCCCTCCTGCTCCCACTCAACATATGCCAGAGGGCAGTTTAGGGCCACAAGGGCCAAGTAATGAAGAAGCAGTTCGGCCAGCAGGGCCATCTGTTTTGGAATTTGGGCCATCAGGGCCAAATGTTGTTGAGGAAGAGTCTGCACAGGAAGCATCAGGGACTCCAAGGCCATCAGTTGGGGAGTCAAGGCCTCCAGAGCCATTGTGGAAGAGTCTAGGCCATCAGGGCCAGTGGAATCTGAGGCAGGGCATGTTTCAAGCCAACAACCTATAGAAGAGGCTGTGCCTCTAGAGCCATCTGTCCCTTCTCCCCTTTAGACTCCAACTCCTCCTTCTCCACCTTCATCATCCACTGCACCTCCAACTCCTGCTACCTTCAAACAACCTCTTCCGAAATCCATCTCATCCCCTACACCATTTCCTGACACCTCCTCTTCTTCACCTATCTCCTCTACTTCTATTCCTCCTCCTCCCATCTTTGAGAACCCTCTAGCATCATCTTCTTCTACTAGACCCTCCTCCTCTGGTCCATCATTTTCTGGACCATCTGCACCACCTCCTCCTACCTCTTATTCTACTCTTCATCCACCCACTCCTCCCTCATTCATCACTCTCATTCCTAAGGGTGCTCGTGTTTAGGGTGTGGTCATTGAGAATATTAAAGATGAGTTTGAAGAAGCAATTCTTCGCTCAGTCCTCTCAGTTTCCTCTCACATTCACAGGACCAGTTCTTCTAGTCCTTCCCCTAAAAAGAGGAAAATCTCAAAGGACCTTACCCTCTCTTCTGAACCCAAATTTTCGCCTCTTTGGTTCTCTCTTTCTGTTGAAAATAGAAGGAGATCTATTTATTTTGAATTCTTGCAAAAATGCACTTTTGCCACAGTTTGTGGCCTCCCTCACCTTAATCTCACAGACCACCTCAACATTGTTCTCCCTCTTTCTTCCCTATCTAAATCTGATCAGTCCAAATATTTTTCCATGACTGAGTCTAAGACTGAAGAGCAATGGGCTCGGGGCCATCAGTCTCTCTACAAAAAAATCGAGCTTGCTAGGAATGACAGATTCCCTCCCAGAGACCACCCTCTCACTCTGAGTGAGTGGTTTATGATTCACCATAAGAATTCCTGGGGTCCTTTCATCCAGAAGGAACTCAAGCTGATCAGATACTTCCAGATCTATAATGATTACAGATATCTCAACAATCTTCCAGAAGTTCAGCTTGGCCAATTCAGAGGAGCCATAGCTCTGTTCAGAATGGAAAATCTAGTAAATACCTCTACCCAAGTGGACTTTGCCACTTTGAAGATGCCAGAGAGTGTTTTCCTACCTAGCCTTCACTCCTTGGTGGTGGACTCTGCAGTGGGTCCCATCATTTTCAAAAGGTTTGCCAGGGTCATGGGCAGGATCCACATCTAGAGAGGCAATCTCCTTGCATTCCACAAATTCTTGCTCAGGGAATATCACAGTGGTCATATCAAGTCTGATGTGCTTGCTCCCCTTCTATTTGAATGTGAAAGGTTGTCCCCATCTTAGTGGGAAAAGCATTACCCTCAAGCTACTCTGCAGCTCCTCAATCTTAATCTCTCTCATGGCTTTCCTTGGGGGGGGGGGGAACCTCTTCTCCCACGACCTGCTTCCCCTCCTAGGGCCCAGCCCCATGCACTGCTGCCTGGTAGCTTGTGCGTAGAAGCTTCTGCACCGCCTAAGTCCCCAGTTGCTCCAGTTGTAGCCCCCTTTGCTACAGATGCGCCTACCTTTTATCCAGCTGCTGGCCCATGGTGGATTGGGGGATCATCTCCACCGACCTCCTTTACTCAAGCCCCCTCCGCTCTAGCTGTCCCCCCCCCCTTGCCTCAGATGCGCCTGCTACCTCTGCTGCTGGCCCTTGGCGGACTGGGGGGTCACCGCCGACCTCAAGTGCTCAAATCCCTGCTCAAGGGTGCGACTCTTCTGCTCCGCCAACTGCTGCTCCAGTGGCTCCAGGAACCTCCTCGGCTGCAGCCCCTCTTACCTTCGCCCAAGTGGTGTCCAGATGCTCCAAGCAACCAGCGCTATCTCTTCAGGTTCACCCACCAGCTAGTACAGATCTGGGTGAGCCAGCAACATTCTTCTCCCTTGATGAAGTCAACATCTCCTGCTCGCCTCTGGAAACAACTGTCATAGCTCGCACACCGCTGGGTCGCCCCCCTTTCCAGGAGATCAGAGCTCACCTGATGCAGCGATTTGTCTTCTCACAAGATTTCATCATCAGTGCTCTTGACAACAAACATCTCCTCATCAGATTTCAGAAAAGGAGCGACTACCTTCAAGTCCTTCTGAAGGAGTCACTGCATGTACAGGGGTGCCCTTTCAGATTTTTCAGATAGTCAATCACCTTCTCCCCCTACGAAGATTCCCCTATTGTCCCGGTTTGGTTGGAACTTCTAGGTCTTCCAGTCAATTTCTTTCATGAGTGTATGATCCGCTCCATTGCAGGGAGCATCGGACCTGTTCTCCAGGTGCACAAGAACACTAGCTCTCTAACTCTCTCACAAGCTGCTCGAGTTAATGTCCAACTGGACATATCTAAGCAACTCCCTGCTAGAGTGTGGGTCGGAATTGGAGCTGATGGTTTCTGGCAGCCCTTGGACTACCCGGATCCCCCCTGCTCTGCCTCTCATGCAAAAGACTTGGTCACTAGCAGTCCAAATGCAAACGGCATCCTCTGGTAGACCAGCAGCCCACGGGTCCGCCACCTCATCAAGTTGATGCTACAATCCACGCCCC
Organism: Colocasia esculenta; assembly: GCA_014218235.1. Taxonomy (NCBI): domain Eukaryota; kingdom Viridiplantae; phylum Streptophyta; class Magnoliopsida; order Alismatales; family Araceae; genus Colocasia; species Colocasia esculenta. Next base: position 118,091,041 of record CM024754.1, read on the forward strand.
TGTGGTGCTCGATGGAAGTCCCCAACAGCTAGCAGCCAATGCCCCTGTTACTAGAAAATCTAAGGGTGCATAGCCCGCCCCTCAGCTTGGTCGATCTACCACTACTCGGGCTGCTGTCAAACCATCATGGCCCCTGGTTGAGAAAGTCACTCCAACACATGTGCATTTGGCTGGCCCACGCCTGATCATGCTGCTGTGTCAAATGCCCCCTGTGATGTCATTCTGGGCCTTGCCCATGCCACTTCTCCTGGGCAACATGATGCGTCTACCACTGCCCTGAAGGTGCTCGATGATATTCCTCCTAAACAAGCAGACCTTGGACTGATGCCTACATCTGTCCCATTGAAGGATCACACTCAACCTCAGGCGGGTGATGCGCTTCTGCCCCTGGTTCTTCTACTCAAACTGTTGTCCACCATGTGCATTTACCCGATTATGCAAGTGCAGAACCACTGCTCACCCAACAGTTGGCTATTCCACTTGAGATCGACCCCTCGCCAGTTGCAAACGCCGTTGTTCCAGTTCTGACTCCCGATGATCAACCCCCAGCCAAGCCGGGTGTCTCCATGAACCAGGTGCTTGCTGCATCTACTCATCTCTGCTCTCAACCTCACAGTGCCGCTGCTAGTCACACTGAGGGGCCAGTGCCTCCTGCTGCCCCAGTTTGCATACACCAGGTGCTTGGTGGATTGCCCCAACCAGCATCCCCCGTTGTTACTGATCAAAAGGACAGAATTCCTCCAGGTCTGAAGGCTTCTGCCCCCTCATGGTCCTCTGTTTCTGCTCCTTCTAATGTCAAGGGTGCTGCACCACTTGGCACTCCATCCGGGATGGCAGCCTCACCGGCTTCTGGAGATGCATCCCCATCAGCTCCTTGTATGTCCTTCGCCGATGCAATGCGTAAAAAGACCAAAAGAGGCGAGATCTGCATGATCACAACCAAACCTCTGCCCCCGTGTTTCCCATCTGCAGAGCACACTGCAGCACCTCCCCACATGGAGGGAACCGCCGGTGGCCACATGATCTGCCTCGCTGTGCAATATAACATCAGAAGCGCCTTAGGCGACGAGGCTGAGGATGTGGTCCTGCTAACTCTGCACAGAAATTGGGTTGGCCGAACTCGTAGCACCTCATTTCGTAGCGTAGATTCTAATGAGGAATTTGAGTACTTTGAGGACTGATCTCTTCTTTTCTGGACTGATGCGTCATGTACTCTTGACCCCTCTGCATAGGGTGTCTTCAGCTTGCGCCCTCTTTGCCTAGATATTCCTTTCCCCTTTATGCTTTTCATATATATAGAAAATGTCTAGCTGATCACGACATCAGAGGTCCACTCTTTTGTCATATCAACCTAGATATCGCCTTACTATTAAAAAAAAATCTAATCTCTCTCTGGTCAGATCAAACAAGCCAACTCTGTCTGTTGATGAGTTCCTAGATCTGAACTCATTCATCTTGTTCAAGATCCATTTGCTATTTTGGTTGAGAGGTACAAGATTTATGTACCAATGAAAAGAATCTGAAGAAGCAAAACATCTTCTACACCCCATCTCAATGATCAGTTTTGTAGCATGCCTGCTTTGGCACATCCAGTTCTTACATGATGTCTCTTGGAAAGGATGAATATGCCAACTTCTTGGAAGCTCAGAGGCAACTCCATATCCAGAGAATGACTCCTGTTATGGGGTTTTCCTACACTATTGCTTGGGGTGCATTTCAAATTTATTTTGAAGAGCAGGAACTCAAGGCTCGGCCGATCATTACTCGCCATGCCTCCCGTCTGTCACCTGCCTTCTATATCTCTATACCCCCTCCGTAATCAATATAGTAGTTCTTTTGCCTCCCATTTATCTTTTCTCTCTTCTTTCTTTGTCTCTTTGTATGTCTTTTTGCTTAATGAAAAAAAGGAGGAGAAAATAAAATATTCTAAAATACATTTCTTCAATTTATCAAATTTATCTAAATTTAGACAACAAATTTATTTAAATTCATTTCAGTAGTTTACCTTCTATGTTATGTTTTGTCATCACTAAAAAATGGGAGATTGATGATCAGTCCATCCCTATATATAATTTTATTTATTATATATAATTTTAGTGATTAAAAAAACTTTAACAAACATTTTCTAACAATCTTTCCTGAAGTTCATCTACAAGAAATAATGCAAGCAAAACCTTAAGTTTATTCTCACACTGTTAGTTAAGTTCAGAGCATGCATTTTCTCTAAGTACACATCGAGTTCCTTGATAGAACATCGATTTCATAAGTGAAATCGATTTCGTCTCACATCGATTTCATAAGTGAATACCGATTTGGTCACATCGATTCATAAGTGAAGTAACGATTTTGGTCTCACATCGATTTCATAATGAAATAATAATTTTGGTCTCACATCGTTTCATAAGTGAAATAATAATTTCGGTCTCACATCAATTTCATAAGTGAAATAATGATTTCGGTCTCACATCGATTTCATACGTGAAATAAAAGTTTTGGTCTCACATCGATTTCATAAGTGAAATTACGATTTTGGTCTCACATCGATTTCATAAGTGAAATAACGATTTCAGTCTCACATCGATTTCGTAGTAAATAACGATTTGATCGCAGTAAGGATTCATTAAGGAAAATAACGATTTGATCGTTGTAACGATTCGTTAAGGAAAACAACGATTTTATCGCTGTAATGATTCGAAAAGTAAAACACTGATTTGATCGGTGTAACATTCGCTATCTCTTCTAAAACGATTTGATTGCTAAACGATTTGCTTTCACTTAAATAACGATTTGTCTTTACTTATATAACGATTTGGTCGCAAACAACGAGTTCCTTCTACTTGAACAACGACTTGCTCACACAACAATTACACAAGTAGAACAACGATTTCATCAACATAACGATTTTGTCGCAAACAACGATTTGCTTCTACTTGAACAACGACTTGCTCGCACAACGATTTCACAAGTAGAACAACGATTTCATCAACACAACGATTTCCTTATCATTAACAACGATGTCACCATATATACATGAATCACATCGATTTCACCATGGATTTCATTTATGTACATATCATTGATTTCATGTTTACATTAACTCTCTTCACAACGATTATGTTTTGAATCTATTGTCATACACTTTTAATATTATTATCCTTCCAGACAAATTTGAAATATTACTCTCTATGATTCAAACACATTTCAAACACTGTGGAGTTCAAGTCTTCCCGCGTATATCTTTTATCTTGCACCCTTAACATTTATTTTGACTGAACACTTCTCTACATGTCACATATTTGTGTGCCTTCTAGGCCTGTGTTTCTATTGCAAACATCCTTCAAGGTGACAGAATTGCATTTTCTATTTTGATGTATATCCTTATAGCATGTCTTCTAACGTTGACTGACAGCATAGAGATAGTCTAGCTGTTTGTGCCTTGGTATTTATTACGTGCAGGTCTTTTCCTGTACCAGATCTCACAATGTTGGACAACCTGAAGAGAAAGATATCTGGATGAATCTTCTCCTTACGTATTTGTCTTCCACAGCATTAAATGACTACAGGCTTACCTGTTCCACACTTCGGACCATGCAGTCTAACGTGCTTCAAACTTAGAGACAACGGACACTTCAACGAACACCTCAATGGATATATTTTTCAAGAGAAGATATATACAAGACTGATGACTCCATGAAGACAACAAGAGACGGATACACACAAGATATACACACTTTTGTTTGTGCCAAAAATTTGCAAGCATCAGCAGAGAGGGCTCATTCGTTTCATTCCAAAAACCTTTTAGCTCTCAGCTCTCCTTTTCATTTGCTTAGCCTTTGGAGAGCTTTTGTAGTTCTGAGAATCTTTGTCTCTCAGACATCGTCTCAGATCAAGCAGTTTCATATAAGCTTGGTCTAGGGGCCATTCGCCTTTTTACACAATTCTCTCTATGTTCCTCTTCGGTTGTGAAGAGAAGACCTGTTGGAAACATGTGGTTATTATTCCCTTCATTGAGGAAGGAAGACCTGTGTATCACGTGGTGATTTGTACCTCTTCGGGGATAGAAGAGAAGGCCAGCTGCTGCTGGATGTGTAAGAGTCCTTAAGGGAGATAGTACCCTTCGCTAGTGAAATCCCTAGTTGTTGCTTGGGGACTGGACGTAGGACTCCTTGGGATAGGAGGTCCAAACCAGAATAAAAATCTCTGGTTGTTGTGTGATTGCTAGTTTGTCTTAACTCTCACTAATGCCAACTATCTATCTTAGTGTTTTTCTGTTAAGTGTTTTTATGGAAAGGTTTTATTCTAAAAAGATTTTTAGCAATCCATTCACCCCCCCTCTGAGCTTGCTATCTGGGAAACACACAGACTTTTTCTTCTTCATGGGCAAGAAATGAGCAGTCTTGGAGAAACGATCTACAATCACCCAAATCGAGTCATTTCCCTTGGCTGATCTAGGCAAACCCGTCACAAATCCATGGTGATCGCCTCCCACTTCCAAGCAGGTATCTCCATCTTCTGCATAAGGCCCAATGGTCTCTAACTCTCGGCCTTTACCTTTTGGCACACTAAACACTTGGACACAAACTCGGCCACATCCTTCTTCATGCCAGACCACCAGAAAGATCTCCTCAAGTCTTGGTACATCTTGTTGTTGCCTTGGTAAATGGAGAACCTTGACTTGTGAGCTTCTGCAAGTACTCGCTCACGAACATCCACAACATCAGGAACACACACTCGGTGCTGAAATCTAATGACACTATGCTCATCCCGAGCAATGCCTACCTTGCCCACCATCTCTTGAAGCCTAGGACCAGCTCTCTGCTGCTCGATCACCTCGTCCAGAACCGTGGATCGGATAGACAACTGAACCACAAAATCCTGACATAACTGTGGCTCTAACTCGGTCATAGCACATGCCGCATCCTCAAGCATCTTCCAATCCTTCTGAAGTAATGACCTCTTCCTGCTAAGCGCATCTGCCATGACAGTAGCCTTCCCTGGATGATACTGAAGCTCGAAGTCGTAGTCCTTGAGAAACTCTATCCACCTCCTCTGCCGCAGGTTCAACTCCTTCTGAGAGAAAAGATACCTCAGACTCTTGTGGTCAGTGAACACCTCGAACTTGACATCATAAAGATAGTGTCTCCAGATCTTCAGTGCATGAACCACAACCACTAACTCTAAATCATAGGTCAGATAGTTATGCTCATGCTCTTTTAGCTGGCGAGAAGCATAGGCAACTACCATACCATGCTGCATCAACACACAACCAAGGTCTATCTAAGAAGCATCAAAATAGATAACAAAACCCTCTGCAACCACTTGGCAAGATCAACATGGGTGCAGATGGTAAGCCTCGTCTTCAGCAACTAGAAACGCTCTCACAATCATCAGACCAAACATACTTAACCCCTTTTGGTTTAGCTTAGTCAAAGGTGCTGTGATAGAGGCAAAGCCTTCTGAATCGCCTGTAATAGCCTGCTAACCAAGAAAACTCTTGATCCCGATGGTGTCTTGGAGTCTCCATTGTAACACTGCCTGAACCTTCGCCGGAACAACAGCCAACTCCAGTGCTTGAGATAACAGCCCAAGAAATGAACCCTCACGCATCCAGAAGTCGCACTTGCTGACTTATCATACAAATTGTGCTCTCAGAAGATCCGACCAATCCTCAAATGCTCACGGTGTGTAGCCTCATCAGGGGAATAGACTAGCACATCGTCTATGAACACCACAACAAAGCTATCCAAATATGGTTGTAGACACCCATTTCTGACCCATAAGACGAGCAAAATCTCTTGTCGTATCATTAATGCCCCACGTTGGCTCATCATCGTCAAGCTGGCTTTCTCCGATCATGTCATTCCCATTAGTTCATCGCCCTGGAGGACTCTTCTTGGTCAAATCAATCTCTTTCACTATAAGCTCTATGAGTATAAGAGTCCGATATTTCATCCCGAAGGCTGTGCATGGCTGATTGGACGCATTACATGACGAAATGCAGAAAAGACCAGAAGGCGACAGGCCCTAGGTCGCCTTCCTGAAAACGACATCTCCTATGTCGCGATCATAATTCCACATTTTTAAATCCTCAGAAAATCGCAAAATGACTCAAGTCAGCCTTCCATATGAGGAAGGCGACGTATCGAGCCGTCGCATTCAAGAAGGCGACACCAAGGCCGTCGCGTTCAGGGCCTTAAATAGGAAACTCAATCCGAAATCAACTTGGACACATGCTATTGATGGTAATTGCTTCTTTGGACGTTTCAAATCCTCTCAAATTCGGAGCAGACCTTCCTAACATGTCCCTTTCCGAGTTCAATAGCCTTGCACAGCCATACTTACCCAGAGTCGGACTCTTGCCCATTATTCCTCTCAGACCCGAGTTGGGAATAATCACCCTAAGTACCTCGTCTCTGCATCTTTTGGGCAAGGCCAGATTCTTTGGTTCGCTGAGCAAGAGAGATTCATCTTCCACGAAGAGAGTTTCTCCCTCCACGATCAGCAAGAGCCCTCCAGGGCGTTTTCCCATCGGCTACACATTCTTCTTCCCTTCTTCTCTTTATTTCTTAGATTTCATGCATGCATAGCTTCGTTTTATTTCTAGTTTAACATTAGATCACGACACACACACCTATTCTAACACCCACAAGGGTTAAAAGCCCCAATCCTGTGAGTTCCCCCCATAGTATCATGTTTATGTGTTTTTTCATTGAATAGATCATCTACACACGAATTCTAATGGGTGTTTTGTTTATTTGAATCACTTTGGCAGGTGTTTAAAGGTCAGAGCAAGGTGAGGCTCTTGCCCCCTCGGCCGGCTGAGGAGCAGGAAGACGAAGAACCCAAGTCTCCATCCACTGAGAAGAAGGCGACGACCGCTGTGTCGCGATCAGAAGGCGCCATTGCCTACGTCGCGTTCACGCTAAAGCATCGCGACGCCTCCTCTGTCGCATTACCAGGTACGCCTTCTCCTTCATCTTCTTTCCAAGGTTCTCCCTCCATCTGAACATCAAGAGGCGACTGCATGGTGGCGATCACGGTCAGTTCCTAATCCCTACATATTCACAATCATTTCAAAAGGGGATACAAATCCCGTGATTACACCTTTTGGCGATCACGGTGGGACCACTTGTGCCCTTCACGCTTGTTCTTCCCTTCCCTGCCGTCCCCTATCATCTAACAGTTGTGGTTTTTGTGTGGTTAGTTTTCCCTTTTTTGGTTCTCTTCCTTTGGAATGTGTCAGTGTTCTGCGGTTCTGGGTGAGAAGGCGACACAATCAACGTCGCGATCTAAATAGCGACAAAGTCCCGCGCGATCAGTCTGCTGAATTCTGGGAGTAACGGACGAGGGTTTGCGTTCGCATTAAAGGAGGCGACAGGGGCGTCGTCGCGATCAGGTCAGTACTCTAGTTTCTTTGTGTTTCCTTGCAAATTTGGGTTTGCTTTCACATACTCCATTCAGATTTCATCATACCATGCTCTTTTCCATGCTCTTGAGAGATTGCCACCCTTGTATTTTATAGGGTTTTTTGACTTTTTTCGTGCATAATTAGGACTTAATTGCCCTCTGTCCACTGCGAGAAGCAACGCGACAGGGTGATTGTCGCTATCTTGGAAGCGACATCTTCTTGTCGCCTTTCTCTCTGAGAGCAGTTAGTCCTAATTCTTGTTTTGTTAGTACTAGTTAGAATTTTGCATGCACTCCGGTGCACATAGGATTTGCATACATCTCTCCATATTCGTAGCATAGGTTTCCTCCTCAGCGACGCTCGCTCTCCTCGGCCACATATTCCTTGTGTCCGACTAGAGCACTCGCTCGAGGGCCTCCGTAAGTCCCCGCTGACCGTGGATTCCCACACGGTCGCCGGCTGGTTTACCCGTCGCCACCTAGGATCGAGTCTAGATTCATTTTGGCAAGGTAGAGAGAACCCTAGTCCTACCCGAAGTTGGAACCCTTCTCCCATTTAGGAAACCCTTCCTCACTTGAAGAGAACTTGCTCAAAGTCAAAATCACTAAAAGGCAAATTCGAATCAATTAAAGTAACCATCATCATTGCCAACTGCTTGCTTTGGGTGAGACGTTTTCTCTTTCCTTTTGTCTGCATAGGATTGCTTGTTTAGGAAACTAAGAGTCTGTCTAGGTTAGTTTTCCTCTCTCAAGTCTGGAAAGGCTCTCCCCATCTCTCTCCACCCACTTTCCAACATGGAGTCTTTCTTGAACCCGATCTACAATAGTGAGAATCCCGACACTGCCCTCCAGAATTCCCAGGATTACGAAGAGTCCCTACCCCATGATCTTTTGACGAGGGACCCGGCCTTGGTCGCTACCGTCCATACCTCTGAGGGTCGCCGTCATGACGAGGGCAGCCCGTCTCGGAACACCCACCCTCCTCAGTCGGACGATCAAGCCGCTCAGCTCTTGCCCTATTCTCAGCTTGATCAGTCCCAAATCCAGACCCTCATGACGGCCCTCAAAGGAAAGGCCGCTTCCTCACCCTCACCCAGAGCGGGCGCGTCACGCCCCGCAGCAGCATATCCGCCCCCACGTCACCATGGGACGAGCCGACAACACCCCCATCCGACCGCGGACCATCCGTTTACGCCATTTGAGTCTGAGCACTATATTCCCCGTGAGTCGAGGCCGTCTCCACCATACCAGCCATGTTACTCCCCTCATCGTCCTGAGCCACGCGCCAGGCCTACCTCTCGTGCCTCGTCCATATACGCTCAGCCATCCGCCGCACCGGACATGATGTCCGAGTGGGCGTCCATCAAGAAGGAGCTCCAAGAGCTCCGTAAGCAAGTCGACCCTAGGCAGCACCACGATGTGCATATGCCAAATTTCAATGGCCTATGGGTCCCCTCTCCATCCGAGCTGCCGACGTACCGCAAGTACAACGGCTCAGGTAATCCTTACACTCATATCAAGGACTTCATCTATGAGTCCGCTCCCTACTAGCATGACCGTCGTCTCATGGCATATCTCTTCCTTCGGTCGCTGGACGGGCATGCTCTTGATTGGTTCTACTCCCTGCTACCTGAGGACGCTGAGGACTTCGCTGTCGTGAAGGCCAGTTCCTCGAACAATTCCAAGACAGGGTCGGGCCTGAATATTCCCTCACGGATCTCATAGCTGAAAAGATGAAGCCGGATGAGGATTTCTCAGCATACGCCGATAGGTGGAGGCAAATGGCCACCAGAGTTCCGGGGTTACCTTCCAGAGGGGAGAAGGTGAAGATCATCATCGCCAATGCCACACCTACCTACCGCAACATTTTGGCGATGAACGACATCTCCAATATGCATCAGCTCTATAGCCGGGCCCGGTTCATTCAGACCCAGCTCAAAGATTCTCCCCCCATTCCATGTTTGAACCCCATAAGTCTCGTTTCCAAAGAAGCCTCAGGGGCCTGTCACCGAAGGCGTCCAAGTGAACGAGCAAGTAAGCGCGTTCAACCCTACCGGCCAGAGCCAAAACCGCCAATACAATGCCCAGGGTCAGAACCCACCAATCCGCCACAAGGGCAGCAATAGCGCCAATACAACCAAGTACCACCTCCTGATGGCTCTCAACAAAGCGTCCCATGGGCCCTAGGAGAGCTCACTACCCACCATTTCCGGAGACCCTCCGACATATTCTTGGCCTTGCTCTCCACAGACGCCATTAGGCTCCCTCCTGAGAGGCCTCTGAACCCAGTGTGGATCAAACCCGATACTGTGTCTTCCACAGGCAGCCTGGTCATACCATTGATCAGTGCTTCACATTCAAGGACTTGGTGTATGACTTGCATGAGCAGAAAAGATAGATTGGACAGCCCTCCGGCAGGTGATCGGAGACATAAAGAAAGGCAGAGACAACAACAGCAGCAAAGGCAGCAGCGCCAACCACCCCCCTCCACAACAACACAGCAGCAACATCAGCAGCCACTGCAGGACCTCGGGATCGTCCACAACCCTTACCTAACCATCCACCAGCTCCGAACCCACCACCACAATAGCAACCTGCCCAGGTAAACCCCATCGTCCACCATCCCCCTCCACAAGCAAACTGGACGTACAATGATGAGCTGGACGTTCAGAGATGATGGCCATTAACCATATCCTATCCAATCCCAAACAACACAACTAGCCTACGCGGCTCCCCAATCAGTCCCTCCTATAGTTTCCATGGCCAACGCCGTCATACTGCTGCACAGTTCAGTATATGCGCCAGTCGCTAGTCCACCCGTCATCTTACCCTTCACTCCGCCTATCTCTATCCTTTACCCCCTATCATACCTGCTCCCTCACCCATCATCCTACCACCACTGGGCCGGACCAACCTCCCTCCGCCGCAACATTATCCTCCGCAGACAGACCTACAATCCGAACCACCCTACGGAGCGGGCGAGTCTTTCGCCGCCCGTACCCCCTATCTCCACCACCACCACTTCCACAAACCCCCAGCAGGTCCTGCAACCGCCACCAGCAGCAACAAGCTCAGCAAAAACGCAAGATGAGGGGTTGATTGAGCCACTGCCTGGAACCCACTATGACATCCTCAAGCACCTGGACCACGTGCCAGCCAAGATCTCCATTCTGGAGTTGATAAAGAAGTCTAAAGAGCACCAAAAGCCCTGAGGAATTTCCTGCAGAAGGTTAGTGAATGAAGACATGATGGCAGACAAGCTACCTAGTGCCCTGGCCATGGTGACTCGCGGGCCGGCAATCACATTTGCAGAAAGCGAATTAGCACCCCCAGAAGCCAGGAGGCTCCCCCTCTGTGTCACTTTAGTCATCAACCATATAGCAGTGGGAGAGGCACTGGTCGACACGGGAGCATCCATAAACGTCTGCCCGCTGAGTACGCTAAGAGCCTGTGACCTGTCAGAAAGTATGCTGAGGCCGACGCCCACCACCATTGCCGCATACGACAATTCCAGAAGATCCTGCCACGGCATGGTAACTGTGCAAGCCGAACTAGGACCCCTCTCCGTCACAGTGGACTTCTACATCCTAGATATCGATCCCATGTTCAAGGCTATTTAGGGCGTCCATGGTTGGAGCACTCGGGGCTGTGCCATCTACCGCGCACCAATGCTGAGTTCCCGTTCCAAGGGAGAATCATCAAGGTCAAGAGCATAGCCACCCCCCACTCCGTAGATGCCCTCCAATACCCCCCCACCCAGCTGTGTGCCAGCCAACAAACCCATCGTCTCAGTGCTAGACATCACTACCCCTGGAGCTACACGTTCCAGTCCCAGCGAGAGGTCAACCTAGCCCGGTCAATGGGTCAAGAGAAAAGAGCCACTAAGCACAAAGGGGTGGCAAATTATGATGAAGTTGGGTTGAAGAAGGCAAGGGCCTAGGGGCAGAGCTACAAGGTATAGTCAAACCCATCCCCGACATCGTCACGAAAAGCCGATGGGGCTTAGGGTACAGGGAGAAATCCAAAACATGGTCATCTAGCACATCCACTCTTAGGCTGACCGAGAGCCACTCACCTGGACACTCTGGTGTCACTTTATCAGGGGCCTACCCAACCTGATACAAACCGTGGTAGTCGAGGCAGAACTCTCACAGCACGAGGTGCATGGCCGGAACTTCTCTCTCGGCACATGGCCCCGTTGCTGACCTATAGAGCCCTAGAAGCCCTCCGTCCGACCAGGAGGAGAAAGACCGGAGACCCAGAGGCTGAGTGGTATAGATGGTTCGACATGAAGACATCACCATCGCCTTCAGCCGACTGTTCTGGGAAGAAGAGAGAACCTGGCCGCCAGCTGCGGAAGAGTTTATTAGATCCACCCATTGCCATCACGTCCAAAAGGCAGCTCATGAGCGATGCCTCAGACATAGGAGAGCCGGACATCTCCTACGAAGAGGGGAGACCATTGATGAACTCTGGAGAGGCACCTGCCTAGCCATCCACCCATCCTCCTGGATTCCCTCCTTCCCAGCTAGTCCCATCCTCTCCTCCTTTGCTGATCCAGCTGACCCCTCAGCTCCTCACGGCGGCGCACAGCCTCCTTACACCCGAGCTCCCACCAGCTGTCCTCTCCGCCCTTCAAGCTGATCCAGGTGACCACGAGGTCACCCTCTCCTGTTGCATGCTCTCCTCCGATCTCCAAAAAAAACGTCCACTTTCAATGCACGTTGAGGTCGAGGCCGGCATACGTCCTGCACTCTTCTGATCAGGGGCACCCCTCGGCTGGGGCTTCCCCTCCTGCTCCTTCATTAGGAGCCATTCTCTTCGAGGACCCATGTCCTCCCCCAGTCCTGTAGAGTCGTCTAGTTTAGGAGAGTCTAGGGTAGGTGAGTCTAGAGTTAGATAGATAGGCCTAGGATAGAGAGTCAGGCAGCCCGCCATCCGCCAATTCCAGCAACGTCCTAGGAAGCATGGGGAAAAGCTATTCCCCGGAGATATCTTCAAGAGCTAGCTTGGCGGTGTCAAGCGCTGCTATTGATAGAGGAGTTCACGAGAGAAGCGCTGGTGTTCGAAGAAGTGTTTGAGCAGGATGGGGTGTTCATAGACGACGGGTTTGGTGTCTACGAAATAATGAATGATGAGGACCCAGTCGATGAAGAGGATAGCGAAGTAGATGACGCTGCCGAAAAATATGCCAGTGGAGTAAGAAGGTTCGATGAGCCTACAACGGAGTAGATGAATCTACTAAGGAAGTCAACCTTGAAACAGAAGAATCCCAGGATTGTGATTATCTCGGCAAATCTCCCTCCTAATGAAGAAGAGGAACTGGTGCAAATCCTGAGGGAGTACAAGGATACATTCGCTTGGTCTTACGAGGACATGCCAGGTCTAGAACCCTCACTAGTGGAGCACCGACTGGTACTGAAAGAAGGGGCAAAGGCAATCAAGCAGAAACTCAAAGGTTCCATCCATCACAGCCTGAAGATGAAGGACGAAGTAGATAAACTCCATAAGGCTAGATTCATCAGGGTAGTGCTTTATCCGAACTGGGTGGCCAATATAGTCCCTGTCATGAAGAAAGACGGCAAAGTCAGAATCTGCATCGACTTCAGGGATTTGAATAAGGCATGTCCGAAAGACCTTCCCGCTTCCTCATCTTGATGTGCTAATCGACAATACTGCTGGGTATGAGACCCTCTCATTCATGGATGGGTATTAGGATATAACCAATCCGTCTATCTCTGAAGATCAAGAGAAAACATCCTTCACCACGCCCTGGGGAACATACTGCTATGTAGTTATGCGTTTGGATTAAAGAATGCGGCGCTACTTATCAGAGGGCGATGATGGCCATCTTCCACGATATGATGCACGTTTATGTAGAGGTATACGTGGATGACATCTTGGTGAAGTCAAGAACCAGGAGAGACACCCCGAAATCCTAGCCAAGGTGTTGCAGAGGTCTAGAGAGTATCAGCTGAGAATGAATCGAAAAATGCATGTTCGGGGTCTCATCAGGAAAGCTGTTAGGTTTCATAGTCAGCAAGCGGGGCATTGAGATCGATCCTAACAAGGCCAAGGCAATAGCGGAGATGCCGCCTCCAAAGAACATCTCGCAATTAAGAGGGCTAATCGGGCATTTGCAGTTCATCAGAAGATTTATCTCCAGCATTCGCAAAGATGCCGCCCATTTTATGATCTCTTGAAAAGGGGCAAAATTCGAATGGAATGACAAATGCCAAGCAGCCTTCGATGAGCTGAAAAGTTATCTCATGAATCCCCCAGTCTTACAGCCTCCTGTACCCGGAAAGCCGCTAATCCTATATCTCTCAGTCATTGAGGACTCCCTAGGAGCTGTCCTGGCACAACATGACGAATCTGGAAGGAAAGGGCAGCATACTACTCTCTAGGCTCTTCAAACCCGCTGAATCCAAGCTCACCACCGCGGACAAAACTTGTGCCGCACTCGTGTGGGTAGTCCAAAAACTCAAGCACTACTTCCTAGCCCGAGGTCAAGCTGATCTCAAGGATGGATCCACTCCGTTATCTGCTTGAAAAGCCCGTCCTTTCTGATCGGCTGGCACGCTGGCAGAGTTTCCTCTCCCAGTTTGACATATCCTTTGTGGTCCAAAAGGCCGTCAAGGGGTATGCCATCGCCGAGCATCTAGCCCATCTCCCACTCCCTCACAGTGACTCCCTCCGAGATGAATTCCCCGATGAGGAACTCTCAGTCATAATCAAAGACCCCTTCTGGTCCCTTCATTTCGATGGTGCACTCAACTCTCAGGGACGGGGCATTGAGCCGTGCTGCTTACCCCGGAAGGTATACCATCCCCTTTGCGTATCAACTCACCTTCCCCGCTACCAACAACATGTCAGAGTATGAGGCTCTCCTTGCTGGTCTCAAGCATGCTTATCTGCTGGGGCATCGCACCTCAGAATTATAGGAGACTCTCAGCTCGTCCTGCAGCAGGTGCTCTCAACTTACCGCACTCGTGACCCGAAGCTCAAGCCATATCAAGACATGGTCACGTTGTTGGCAAGGCAGTTCCGTAAGCTCATCTACATCCATACTCCTTGTTCCCAAAACATCCTGGCCGACGCTCTGGCGTCGCTAGCCTCATCCCTATCCTTCCCTCTGAGTCGTCGGACTGAGACAATCATCGTCCAGCGTCTCGATGTTCCATCTACCCAGGACCCTTGGTTTAGCGACCTTAGGGCAACCTTAGAAGAGAAGGCTAGGAAAAGAGGAGCGCAGCAAGTCATGATAACTGAGCTCGAGGAGATCCTGAATGAAGAGGAACTGCCATGGTACTTTGAGATAGAGCAGTACTGCAGGGATGGAACATATCCTGAAGGGGCAAGTGCAGAAGACCGTAGGGCCATCAGAGAGCCGCCTTAAGGTACACAGTTGTCGGAGAAGTTCTGTACAGGAGCCCTTAATGGAGTCCTTTTAAGGTGCCTTACCGATGATGAAGCTTGGAAGGTGGTGGAAGGGGCCCATGCTAGTGAATGCGGAGGGCACGTTAACAGTCAGATGCTAGCAAAGAAGATCATTAGGCAGGGCTATTACTGGCCAACCCTAGAAGAAGACTGTACCATCTACGTCCGTAGGTGTGTCAAGTGTCAACTCCATCCGATAAAATCCATGCCCCTTCCTCCTCACTACACACCTCACTCCACACCATGGCCATTCTCCATGTGGGCTTTCGACATTGTCGGCCTCTTGTGATTCTAATGCTCAACCAAACAAAAGTCACTTATCCTAACTGCGACTGAGTATTACACCAGTGGGCAGAAGCTGAAGCCTTCACAGAAATCAAACCATCCGTGTGCCGCTTCATCATGAGAAACTCCGCTCGCGGTTCGGAGTGCCAAGCAGCATCGTCACGGACAATGGGCCCATTCATCGCACAGAGCTCCAGGACCTCTGTAAGAAAATACAACATCACGCTGCATCTTCATCACCGTATTACCCCAAGGCAATGGCAAGTTGAAGCACTAACAAAACCCTTATTAAATACTAAGAAAACCTGTGAGTCGCAAATTCGCCGACTGGCCAGAGAAGCTATAGAGGCCTATGGGATACCGCACCTCCGTCCGCACTCCCACGGGACAAACCCCGACGCTCTCACCTACGGGATGGAGGCGGTAGTTCCATATGAGATCCTAATTCCTTCACTAGAGTCCAACTATGACAAGAAACTTACTTAACTTGATGAACGTCGATGGCATTACTGTCCATGGAACTTTTAGATGAAGGCGGCTTATGGCAGCCGACCAGGTGCTTGTTGCCCAGCTAGCTAGCCCAGAGGGGGGGTGAATGGGTTATTTAAAATTTGATCTTTGATTAAAACCTGTTCACTAAAAAGATTACACAACAACTTAAACAAACGTTAGAGTTGGACGAAATAAGACAGCAAACGCACATAAGCACAACCACAAGACACAAGGGTTTTATCCTGGTTCGGAACTCCTCTCCACAGGAGACCTACGTCCAGTCCCTGAGCAATGCCTCAGGATTTCACTAATTAAGGTACTATCCCCCTCACGGATCCTTACACCCAGCCTCAACTGGTCTTCCTTCAACTTGAAGGGAAAACAACCACCCTGGATACCACCAGGTCTTCCTTCGTCCAGAAGGGTACAAACCAAAGAAACGAAGTTTAAGAACAAGCTTCAGACACTAGCTTAACCAGCTACAAGCTGAAGCAAACAAGCCTCGAGAGAGAAAGAGAATTTGACACTGGTTTCTCTCCAAAGACTACACAGGCTCTCACAAGAATTTCTTCTTTGAACACTGAGAGCTAAAGAGCTAAGAGAACAATTGGAATGGTCGCTTCGCTCTTGCTTGGAACTCAGAAGACTCGAAGAATTGGTGTTGCTTTCTTTTTGAATGATGTTATCTCTTTGTTGTGTATATTCTTCTCAGTCTTGAGTCTTGTATTTAAGCTTCTACTTGAAATTTGAACGTTAAAGAACCGTTGTCTCTCATCCAGGTGTACGTTAGACTGGTCAGCAAGGAAGCTTCTGATCTTCAGTCTTTTATCCTTTAGTACATGCCAGAAAAATATTTTAGAATCTTGTATCTTGTGTCCAACGTTGTACAGATGAGTCTTGTCAGATATCTGCGAGCATATCAACAATAAATAGAGGACAGCTAGGACTGTCGTCGATTGTTAGTTGCAGTTGGAACAGATATTGCAATATATAGCAAAGCTCCTTTCTGTCTAAAAAAGGACGTAGACAGAGTAGCATAAAAATGGAAGATATTGTCTGCATGCATGGGAGATACGATCAGAGAGCATTTAATGCGTAGCAGTCAACAGACGAGATATGACTTTGACTTTTCAACGCTATTAAAAAGCATTATACTGATACAGCAAAAAAGTCGATATGAACAATCCCGATGCCTTCATGACTTATGAAATCGTTATACGATAACAACAAATCGTTATGACAGAGCATTATTAAATTATAATGATGAAATCGTTATGAGTTATAGCAAATCGTTATAAACACTTATCAAGTCGTTATGAACTCTAAAGAAATCGTTGCGAGAACTAAAGAAATCGTTATGGCTATCAAGTCGTTACGAGTTTCAAAGAAATCGTTACGAGAACTAAAGAAGTCGTTATGACTATCATCGTTACGAGTTTCAAAGAAATCGTTACGGCTATCAAGTCGTACTAAAGAAATCGTTACGAGAACTAAAGAAGTCGTTAGACTATCAAGTCGTTACGAGTTTCAAGAAATCGTTACGAGAACTAAAGAAGTCGTTATGACTATCAAGTCGTTACGAGTTTCAAAGAAATCGTTACGAAAACTAAAGAAATCGTTACAGCTATCAAGTCGTTACGAGTTTCAAAGAAATCGTTACGAGACTAAAGAAATCGTTACGCTAGAAAGTCGTTACGAGTTCTAAAGAAATCGTTACGAGGACTAAAGAAATCGTTACGGCTAGAAAGTCGTTGCGAGTTCTAAAGAAATCGTTACGAGGACTAAAGAAATCGTTACGGCTAGAAAGTCGTTGCGAGTTCTAAAGAAATCGTTACGAGGACTAAAGAAATCGTTACGGCTAGAAAGTCGTTGCGAGTTCTAAGAAATCGTTACGAGAACTAAAGAAATCGTTGCGACACTTTTAAGAAATCGTGCGGTATCGATTTGATTGAACTTTTCGGTCAGAAGGAAATCGTTCTGCTTATCAATAGAAGTCGATACAAAGACTTGGACAAAGCATGAAATGAGACTTACCTGATTGTCTTGAACTTTCTATTTTCTTTTATTTCCTGTTCTCAAGGCTCAAGTAATTCATTAGTACTATTTTGTTAATCATCAAAATTAATATATATAAATAAAAATTAATTTATATGGGGAAGGTTTGGTCATCAATCTCCCCCTTTTTGATGATGACAAAATATACTAAACATCATATAACAAACAAACATGTTTTTCAGAATAGCTTTAGTTTTCCCCCATTTTGTCAATAAGCAAAAAGATAGGCGATGAGACAAAGAAGAGAGAAATCATTGTATTAAGTGTGAGGAAGATAGTACATAGGAGACAATAAAGAGGCATGCTGTGAGATGACAGCCCATGCCTTGATCTCAAGGTCTTCAAAAGTTTGTTGGAAAACTCCAGAGGCACTGAAAAATTAGGACCCATGGATGGAATGGCCCTTTGAATGTAAAGTTGCCGTTGCTTTTCCAGGAATTCTTCATACTGATGTGGTCCAAGATGAATCTGAAGTAAGTGCTCTTTCCAAAGCTGGCACGATGGAGAAATCTATCCAGAGAGATTGGATAGAAAATCTTCTGATCAAGCAGATCCTGCTTCAAAGCATAGAAGGTTGAATATCTGGCTGCCCACTGAACATAGATCTCTTGAATTGGGGTTATGGAGTTGAGATCCATGAAGGCTTCGGCTGAGAGAATGGGCTTAGCTTGACGAACCAAGGAACTGTTGATTGCCTGTAATTGAAGATGGGGTTCCTTGTAGAGGGTTTCCCATATGGTGGGAGTAAGCCTTTCACATTCAGAAATGAGTGGGGCCAAGGTTTGGAAGAGATGCGGCCAGAGTGATATTCTCTGAAAATGAACCGCAAGAAGGAGGGTAATCTGCCCAACTTGGCTGACAAACGGCCCATCTGCCTAGCAAACATATCCAGTGCATGGGATCCAGCATCTGAGTCAAACACTAAAGAGTGTAGCTTTGGCAGAAGAACTGAAGGCTCAACTTTGAGATTGGCAAAGTCCACTGAGAGGGGAAGATTTACTGGACGTTCTGATCTCAACATCACTAAGGCTGAATGAAATTGATAGAACTGCACTTCAGGCAGCTTGTTCAAATAGCAAAAATCACTGTACAGCTGAAAGTTCTTTGCAATTCGAATCTCTTTCAGAATAAAGGGACCCCATGAGTTCTTATGCTGAATGATGAACCACTCAGAAAAAGTGAGTGGGTGAGCTCTATGGGTAAGAGATCCGGCCCTGGCACTCAAGTACTTTTCATACTGAGCCTTATTGCCCTTGACAGTTGCCCACTGATCTTCATTCTTGAACTCAGTGCCCTCAAAGATTTTGGATTTTTGAGGGTGGGACAGCTGGGTAAGAGGAAGAATAATGTTTAGATGCTCAGAGAGGTTGAGGAAAGGAATACCATAGACGGTGGAGAGGATGCACTTTTGAAGATATTCCCTGTAGATAGGTCTTCTCTTAGGGTCGAGGGTAAGAGAATACCAAAGAGAGGGAATAAAGGTACAGAGGGGGTGCTAAGAGAGGAGGAAGATTTCCTCTTTTTCTTGGCAGGACTGGGAGGATCAGTCCTGGGATATGAGAAGCAGTGGAGAGAATAGTGATGAGGGTGTTTCTTTCAAAATCATCCGGCAGATTTGTGTCAAAGACACCAAGTAGTAGAGGGTTTTCCGAGGGAAGGTGACAGAAGAAGGAGGAGTAGGAGGATAGAAAAGGTGTTTGGGTTGAAGGATGAAGATGGGTGAACTGAAGTGGTCTGAGTTGGAGATGAAGAAGGTGAGAGTGATGATGGAGCTGAGGTGTGAGAAGGAGTGGGAGAGAAGGAAGGTTGAGATGAAATGAAGGATGAAGATGGTTGGGTGCGAGGCACAGGGTGTTTTATGGTTGGTGGTGCAGGAGGGGCTGTAGAAGGAGATGGAGGTGAGGAGAGGGTTGGAGTTGCAAGATTAGAAGTTTCAGGGGCCTTAGTAGCTGTCAGGGCTCTTTCCCTTTGGCTTGACCTTCTCTGACTGCAGAGGATGGTTCTGATGACCCTGAAGCTGACATGGTCCTGCTGACCCTGAAGCTGATGGCCCTGCTGGCCCTTGAGCTGGAGGCCCTGGTGGCCGAGGAACATCTGCTGGTCTGCTCTGAGTAGCTCCAAGAGAAACTCCACTAGACCTTGAAAGAACTGCTAGCATTGACTTGATATCAGACATTTCTTTATTAAACCACCTCATTGCATTTCTGACTGAAGATAGCTCAGAGGTAGTTGAAGCTTGACTAGCAAGTATCCCTTGTACACTGGTCTGAACTGAAGACAGGATATCTCCCTGAGCCTTTAGTAATGCCATAATTGGCTTCAGATTTACCTTTCTGTGACTCTTTCTTGGCCTTTTGTGAGCCACTCTCTTTTGCTTGCCCTGCTGAGGGACAGGCACCTCAAGATTTACATGGCTGGCACTTGGCCCTTCACTAGCAGGAACACTGGCAGGAATTTGATAGTCCTGAGTTGGTGCAGCTGTCTCAGGAGCATTTTCTATTAAGGATTCCTCATTGCCAGTATGCTCCCCCTGAATAGGAGCATGGAGTTCAGCATCTTCTTGCTCCCCCTGGGCAGGAGCTTCTTCCAAGACAACTTCCACAAAGTGGCCTTCTGCCACGGATTCTGACACTTTAGGTTCTTCAACACTTTGCTCCCCTTGGCTAGGAGCTTCTTCCAAATCACGTTTGCTTCAACAAGTCTACCTGCTTCTGAAGCAACTGAGGTGTAGGGAAGAGAATCTATAACTTCTCTCAGAATAGAGGCAACTATCGAGGTGGGCAAGGAATCTGCCACACTTGCTACAGCTTCTTTCATATGAACTTCTGGAGGATGAGACTCAACCTCCAAGACAGGTGAGCTAGAAGCCTCTGCTTGATCTGCCACTGCTGGTGCTGCTGACACTTGCTCTGCTGCTACTGATCTGATTTCTGAATCTGCTGGAGGATCTGCAGCCTCTTCTTGAAATTCAGGAACATCTCCAATAATGGCTTCTCCCTCTGCCACAGAGGTCTTTGTCCATATCCCATTCTGCACTGAAAAGCCACTCTTCTTTAAATTTCTGGACCTTATAGACTGGCCCATCTTCTCTACTACAGCTCCAGACACATCTACTCCGAAATGCTTGAAAATCTTGGTGAGTAGATGAGCATAAGGCAAGGAAACATTCAGTTTGCTCTTTGTTTCCCAGATTTGAGTACTGGCAAACTTCATTCTCTCAATCATAACTGCGGCCAAGTTGATCTCCTTGTTCTGGATTACCCAGAACATTATGTCCGAGTCTGCCCTAGTGCATGAAGAAAAAGTAGCACTTCGAGGAACTATAATTTGGCAGACAATGAAATGAAGTAAACGATTGAAAGCTGACATCTGATTTATATCTAATTTCCCATCCTTCAGCCTGAAACCTGGACCTATAATGCCGAGACCTTTCGCTTCATCATTCACAGAGTGAACACCACTATGCCCAGAGGTCTTTACTCCAAACAAAGTATGCAATAATTCATGGTCTATCTTGATCTGGGTGCCCTTCACTGAGGAGACAAGGGACCCATCTGCCTCTGACTTCAAGCAAATGAAAAAAGCTTTCACCAGGTCCGGATAGCTTACCTCGGTGAAAGTAGCAACATCCATCCAATGCATCCTTCTCAAGGCTTCTACTAAACTGCTCATCCCACTTTTCTCAAGATTCTGAACGTCCACTGCCTTGTTTCCGCAAATCTTCGACTTCACAAAAGTAAACCTTTCTTGCTCCTTTGGGGACAGATACTCAGCACTGTAGCCCCCTACGCTTCCGGAGATCATCGGAGCGGCCATAGGTAGAGGAGAAAGGTTCTGGAGAAGGAGGAAGATGGAAGAGATGGAAGCTCTCGAGGGATTCTTCGCGGGAAGAAGAGAAAGCTTCAAAAGATGCAGGGGGTCGATGCCGGAATCGTTAGGGCATCGGCTTTGGGCGAACAGATAAAAGAAAGGGTAAAGGTTGAAGACAAGTCGTTCTCAGAACGATTTGAATAATTTAATATTACTTTACCGAAAAGTGAAACGCCAAAAAGGTGGTAAAGACAGAAAGCGACAAAAAGGTTTGACGAGTCAAACAACTTTAACACGATAGCGGTCAAGGAATGTAGACAAACTGAATTTTGCTCATTGTTAAAGAGAGAGAATTTCATTTCTATCTGAAAATTTTTTATGCCAATAAATTACAGAAATCTTTTCACAAATTGCACAAATCCCTCCTAATTCCCTTCTAAGAGATGTAAATCTCTCTTCAGGTAGGGCTTTTGTGAAGATATCTGCTAGTTGACCATTTGTATCTATAAAAGAAATTTCTAAGTTGCCACTAGCTACATGGTCTCGAATGAAATGATATCTTACCTCAATGTGCTTAGTCCTTGAGTGTTGTACTGGATTCTTGGTGAGGTTGATGGCACTTGTATTATCACATAGTAGTGGAATTGACTTGATATGTATGCCGAAATCCTCAAGTTGTTGCTTTATCCAAAGGAGTTGTGTACAGCAACTTCCAGCAGCAACATATTCTGCCTCAGCTGTTGATAGAGCTACAGAATTTTGTTTCTTGGAGGACCAAGATATTAGGCATCCTGCAAGAAACTGACAACAACCGCTGGTGCTTTTTCTATCTACTTTGCATCCAGCATAATCAGCATCTGAATATCCTACTAATTTTATTTCACAAGATCTAGGATACCAGAGACCTAAATCATGAGTTCTAGCCAGATATCTAAATATTCTTTTTACTGAAATTAAATGAGACTCTCTAGGGTCTGCCTGATATCTAGCACACATGCATACACTAAACAAATGTCTGGTCTACTTGCAGTTAAGTAAAGTAGTGACCCTATCATACCTCTATAATTCTTTTGATCTACCTTTTTACCTTTTTGATCACTGTCCATTCTGGTTGATGTGCTCATTGGAGTTGATAATGGCTTTGCACCTTCAAATCCAAATTTCTTTAACAGCTCTTTGGTGTACTTGGCTTGACAGATATGAGTGCCATCCTTCCCTTGCTTGATTTGCAATCCAAGGAAGTAGCTCAGCTCCCCCATCAAGCTCATTTCGAATTCTCCCTGCATGAGCTTTTCAAAGTACTTGTAAAGAGACTCATCAGTAGATCCAAAAATAATATCATCTACATATATTAGCACAAGAAGTATATTTTAACCTTAGATTTTATAAATAATGTACTGTCTACCTTACCTCTAGTGAAACCATGATCTAATAAGAAGGTACTGAGCCTTTCATACCAGGCTCTAGGTGCTTACTTTAAACCGTATAAAGCCTTATGAAGTTTAAATACATGATTTAAAAATTCGGTATCATCAAAACCTGGAGGTTGTTCAACATAAACTTCCTCCTTGATAAAACCATTTAAAAGGCTGATTTGACATCCATTTGAAATAGTTTTAAATCAAATGCAGATGCATAAGCAAGTAAAATCCTAATAGCCTCAAGTCTAGCTACAGGTGCATAGGTTTCATCGAAATCTATGCCTTCCTCTTGGGAGTAGCCTTGAGCTACCAGTCTGGCCTTGTTCCTTAGGATTACTCCAGACTCATCCAGTTTATTTCTGAACACCCACTTGGTGCCAATAACTGAATGATTGGATGGTCTAGGAACAAGTGACCATACTTGGTTTCTCTTGAACTGATTTAGTTCATCTTGCATGGCTAATATCCAAGATTCATCAGATAAAGCTTCATTGACTGTCTTAGGCTCTATTTGAGAAACAAAGGCTAAATAATCACAAGGAATTACATTACCTCTTGTTCTTACCCCTACAGATGGATCACCAATATATTCTCAGGAGGGTGATCTTTCTGATGTCTCCATTCTTTTGGAAGATTTTCATGTTGAATTTCAGTTTGCTGCAGTTCTTCCAGAGGAGGATCTTCCTTGTCCTTAATTGAGGTATTCTTTAATTTTTCAGACAAGTCATCTGCATCATCAATGTCACTAATTTCTTCCTTTTTCAAGGAAGGGTTAGATTCATCAAAAATAACATGTACAGATTGTTCAATTAATAATGAACGTTTATTGAAAACTCTATAACCTTTGGGTTTAGAAGAGTACCCCATAAAGATGCCTTCATCTGATTTGGCATCCAACTTACCAATGTCCCTTTTTCCATTGTTGTGGATGAAGCAAGGACATCCAAATATTCTGAAATGGCTGATCTTTGGTTTCTTTCCCTTGTAGAGTTCATAAGCAGTCTTCTTCAGAATCGGCCTGATCATCACCCTGTTAATGATGTAGCATGCAGTGTTGATGGCTTCGGCCCAAAATATCTTGGCAAGTCATATTCTGATAACATGGTTCTTGCCATATCCAAAAGAGTTCTGTTTTTCCTCTCAGCAATTCCATTCTGTTGAGGTGTCCTTGGTGCTGAGAAGTTGTGCTCAATTCCTTGATCATTGCAGAACTTTGCAAACTTTTCATTTTGAAACTCACCACCATGATCTGATCGAATAGAGATAATGGTGAACTTCTGATCTTTCTGAACTTTCCTACTGAAGCTGACAAATTTTCAAAGGTGTCATCTTTGTGTTCTAGAAAGGATACCCAAGTAAATCTTGAATAATCGTCAACTATGACAAATCCAAAATTCTTTCCTCCTAGACTGGTAGTCCTCATTGGCCCAAATAGATCCATATGAAGTAGTTCTAAGGGCTTTGAGGTGGTTACTACAGTCTTTGATTTGAAAGAGCTCTTGGTGTGCTTTCCTCTTGCACAAGGTCTGCAGATACTATCCATTCTTGAGTTGACCTTTGGCAGTCCTTCCACTAGATTTCTTTTTCTGAGCTTGTTTAAACCATCCAAGCTGCAGTGACCCAATCTTCTGTGCCACAGCTCTGTTGATTGATCTTTGCTGGCTGCCAAACAGACATCTTGATTCTTGAGTTCCTCGAGATAGAGAACATACAAGTTTCTTTCTCTGTAAGCTTCAAATATGACTGCACCATCCTTTAATATACTGCACTTTGATTCTTGGAACTGAATCTGATGGCTTTGTCACACACTGGCTGATGATGAGATTGTGTTTTAATCCTCTGACCAGCATTACGTCTTCAATAACTGACTTTCCTTGATGTTCACGGACCCACTTCCTACACCTTTATTATCATAGCTGCCTTCGATATCTCCATAGGTAACTGTTCTTCTCTGAGCTTGATCAATTCTAAATCCTTCTGTGCTAGCATCCATTGACCTCATACCACTGCCCTTACGTCCAATGATCCACTAACTCCATGCAACCCTTCATCATTATATTTAAGTCTTCTTTATGTTGCTAGATCAATGATCTCTTGTTGCCTGACATGTGCCTTGAGCATTGTCCAATACCATTTGGATGCTCTTGAATTTCCTGAAATTTAAACTATTTTTAGGTACCCAAGTTCCTTGGGTCCTGATGGGTTAGTATCATGATTTTCTTTTATTATCCACTTTTGTTCTTAGTGGGACAAGTTGCTTTGTTATGTCCTAGTTTGTTACAAGATTGCAGCAGGTTATTCTGTTATTCTTTCAACTGGAGTGTATTTAAATTTTTATGTTCTTTGTCTTTTTCTGATATAAACTCAGGGGTTGGATAAGTGTTAGGAAAGACTTTTGTTTCTTCATTTTCTGAGGGAGTGTAACCAAACCCATGTTTCTTTTTGTTTGATCTTTTAGCTCCGTTTATCAATAGAAGAGGTTTATTATTTGTGAACTTGTTTATGGTGCTTGTTAAATGTTCATTTTCTTTATTTAGTCTTTCTATTTCTGTTTTAAGTCCACTTAAGTCTTCTTGTTTTTCTAAGTGAATTATTTTTCTGTTTTTCTCTTTTAATTCTCACATAACAATTCATTTCTTCTTTTATGTTCAGTTATTTGTTTTTCAAGTTCTTCATTTTCGGTTTTTAAGTCTGAGTTTGTATTTTCTAAACAGATTACATTTTTCTTACTAGTTTTAAGTAATTTACATACCTCTTATATTTATCATAGAGTTCATTAAAAGCACTTTCTAGATTATCAGAATCTGAATCATTGCAGGAATCAAACGAGGAGTCAGAGGTTACCTTGTCTTCGGTGTTGGCCATGAGAGCCAGGTTGGCTTCTTCATCTTCACTGCTAGAGCTTGACTCACTGTCTGAGTCACTGCTATTCTCCCAAGCAGCTGCCATTGCCTTCTTTTATACTTCTTAAACCTTCTGAAATTATCCTTCTTTTTGTGATCGTTTTTCTTAAGCATTGGACAGTCTACCTTTATGTGTCCAGGCTTTTTGCATTCATAACAAATCACTTCTCCTTTCTTTGAATCCTTTACTTCAGGTTTTCTGTGATCTTTATTCCTCTTGAAAAATCTTCTCCCAGACTGGAACTTTTTCTTCTTTGCTAAGATTCTCTGAAGTCTTCGAGACAGCATGGCTTCTTCATCATCACTGTCTTTACTACTTTCACTGTTATCCAAAGATTCTTCTGATATATCTTCATTTGCTTTGAGAGCGTTTGATTGCTTCCTTCTGCTGGAGGATTCTCCTAATCTTTCCATGTTTATCTCGTGAGCCATCAGGGATCCTATTAGTTTTTCCAATGACATTAGCTTTAGATCGTTGGCTTCCTCAATGGCTGTTACCTTTGGAGTCCATGAGGATGGCAGAGATCTGAGGATCTTCCTGACCATGTCTGGTGCATTGTAAACTTTTCCTAATCCAGCTAATCCATTTGTAATATCTGTGAATCTACTAAACATCTGAGTTATAGATTCACCTGACTGCATCTGGAATCTTTCGTATTGAGCCACAAGAATATCGATTCTTGTCTCCTTTACTTTGTCTGTCCCTTCATAGGTAATCCTGAGCTTTTCCCACATTTCCATTGCGGATTTGCAGGCTGAAACTCTGTTGAATTCTTTCTTGCTGAGGGCACAGCACAGAATACTCTTGGCTTTGCAGTTTAAGGATATTCTTCTCCTGTCGTCATCTGTCCACTGAGCCTTTGCATTTGTGACTAGAAGATCACCTTCTTCCACAATGGACCATATTGTATAATCGTGGCCTTGTAGAAAGTACTCCATTCTTGTCTTCCAGTAGGTGTAATCTTCTCCATCGAACAAGGGAGGCCTGTTGACTGACTGACCTTCGAAGTTACTTTGGGCTGCCATGGATCTTTACTCTTCAGATCGTTGGATCTTCTTCTTTGTCGAAGAGACTCGCTCTGATACCACTTGTTGCCCAGCTAGCTAGCCCAGAGGGGGGGGTGAATGGGTTATTTAAAATTTGATCTTTGATTAAAACCTGTTCACTAAAAAGATTACACAACAACTTAAACAAACGTTAGAGTTGGACGAAATAAGACAGCAAACGCACATAAGCACAACCACAAGACACAAGGGTTTTATCCTGGTTCGGAACTCCTCTCCACAGGAGACCTACGTCCAGTCCCTGAGCAATCCCTCAGGATTTCACTAATTAAGGTACTATCCCCCTCACGGATCCTTACACCCAGCCTCAACTGGTCTTCCTTCAACTTGAAGGGAAAACAACCACCCTGGATACCACCAGGTCTTCCTTCGTCCAGAAGGGTACAAACCAAAGAAACGAAGTTTAATAACAAGCTTCAGACACTAGCTTAACTAGCTGCAAGCTGAAGCAAACAAGCCTCGAGAGAGAAAGAGAATTTGACACTGGTTTCTCTCCAAAGACTACACAGGCTCTCACAAGAATTTCTTCTTTGAACACTGAGAGCTAAAGAGCTAAGAGAACAATTGGAATGGTCGCTTCGCTCTTGCTTGGAACTCAGAAGACTCGAAGAATTGGTGTTGCTTTCTTGTTTTTGAATGATGTTATCTCTTTGTTGTGTATATTTCTTCTCAGTCTTAAGTCTTGTATTTAAGCTTCTACTTGAAATTTGAACGTTAAAAGAACCGTTGTCTCTCATCCAGGTGTACGTTAGACTGGTCAGCAAGGAAGCTTCTGATCTTCAGTCTTTTATCCTTTAGTACATGCCAGAAATATTTTAGAATCTTGTATCTTGTGTCCAACGTTGTACAGATGAGTCTTGTCAGATATCTGCGAGCATATCAACAATAAATAGAGGACAGCTAGGACTGTCGTCGATTGTTAGTTGCAGTGGAACAGATATTGCAATATATAGCAAAGCTCCTTTGTCTAAAAAAGGACGTAGACAGAGTAGCATAAAATGGAAGATATTGTCTGCATGCATGGGAGATACGATCAGAGAGCATTTAATGCGTAGCAGTCAACAGACGAGATATGACTTTGACTTTTCAACGCTATTAAAAAGCATTATACTGATACAGCAAAAAAGTCGATATGAACAATCCCGATGCCTTCATGACTTATGAAATCGTTATACGATAACAGACAAATCGTTATGACAGAGCATTATTAAATTATAATGATGAAATCGTTATGAGTTATAGCAAATCGTTATAAACACTTATCAAGTCGTTATGAACTCTAAAGAAATCGTTGCGAGAACTAAAGAAATCGTTATGGCTATCAAGTCGTTACGAGTTTCAAAGAAATCGTTACGAGAACTAAAGAATCGTTATGACTATCAAGTCGTTACGAGTT
This sequence comes from Colocasia esculenta, assembly GCA_014218235.1. Taxonomy (NCBI): domain Eukaryota; kingdom Viridiplantae; phylum Streptophyta; class Magnoliopsida; order Alismatales; family Araceae; genus Colocasia; species Colocasia esculenta. Next base: position 118,119,315 of record CM024754.1, read on the forward strand.
TCAAAGAAATCGTATGCCTATCAAGTCGTTCGAGTTTCAAAATCGTTACGAGAACTAAAGAATCGTTATGACTATCAAGTCGTTACGAGTTTCAAAGAAATCGTTACGAGAACTAAAGAATCGTTATGACTATCAAGTCGTTACGAGTTTCAAGAAATCGTTACGAGAACTAAAGAAATCGTTACGCTATCAAGTCGTTACGAGTTCAAAGAAATCGTTACGAGAACTAAAGAAATCGTTACGGCTAGAAGTCGTTGCGAGTTCTAAAGAAATCGTTACGAGGACTAAAGAAATCGTTACGGCTAGAAGTCGTTGCGAGTTCTAAAGAAATCGTTACGAGGACTAAAGAAATCGTTACGGCTAGAAAGTCGTTGCGAGTTCTAAAGAAATCGTTACGAGGACTAAAGAAATCGTTACGGCTAGAAAGTCGTTGCGAGTTCTAAAGAAATCGTTACGAGAACTAAAGAAATTGTTGCGACATCTTTTAAGAAATCGTTGCGGTATCGATTTGATTGAACTTTTCGGTCAGAAGGAATCGTTCTGCTTATCAATAGAAGTCGATACAAAGACTGGACAAAGCATGAAATGAGACTTACCTGATTGTCTTGAACTTTCTATTTTCTTTTATTTCCTGTTCTCAAGGCTCAAGTAATTCATTAGTACTATTTTGTAATCATCAAAATTAATATATATAAATAATTGAATTAATTTATATGGGAAGGTTTGGTCATCAGTGCTTTCCTCCAAAGCGAATCTCAAGGTCTTTTCAAAAGAAGGTAATGACCGAAAATTCCAAGAGGGTGATTGGTCTTGAAACACATCTTTATCAAACTCGGAGGTCCTAGGTCAAACTGCAACCCAACTGGGAGGGTCCGACTTGTGAGGGAGGTCTACCTGGAAATCATATCGCTTAATCATGCTAAGGGCGTCGAATTTCACTCCGGGAACGGGTTGTACCTCAAACGTTTCTTCCTTAGGCCTATAGGTGTGAGGCCACAACACCTAGATCAGGGTTAGCCCCATGTTGGGAGTCTAAGATACCTCTCTAATCGCCAAGGGCTGCTCTAAAGTTAGGATTAACACACACACACACGGCAAGCCTGGATAACTACACTTGGTAGATGCTGCAATTATGCGGGCTCTACTCTAGCGATGCATCGATCATTCTCTCCTAATCGTCGAAGTGTAGGGGCAAAAGGGTCGTAAGGGTGAGGTCGTCACCTACAGCATACCCCGACGAGAGGAAGCCTCAAACAGGACGGTCAAATAACAAAAGGGCAAAGAAGCAAAGAACGAAAAGAAAAGAAAATCCATAATGCAATAGGGGCATGACAAAGAGTGGCAAAGTCCCCGTGGGACACTAATGAGCCCGGTCGTACGCATGCCCCAAAGCAAGGCAAGTCCATAGCAAAAGACCATAAAGTCCCTCCACAACAGACCCAATCTCCGAATGGTATGCTGTAGGAAGTAGCCGAACCCAACATCCCTATACCCACACAAGACTTTCCTTAAATAATCTTCTGCTTCTCCCTATAAGGCTGAGTCACCTCTTGGGTAGGCTTAATTAGTCGCAGCATCAACTAAGGTAGGTTTTCCGAGGCGTTGTCACCCCCTTACGCACGTCTTAACTTAGAAAGCCCTGTGGCGAGAACCGGAGGTGATCAAGATTCCTAACCAGCGGCTCGAATCGGTTTAAGTGTTGTGGCCCGAAGTTGCGAGTACCTTCCGTCTCGCGTGTCTTATTTTTAGGAAGGGCTAACGCCGGCTTTAGGCGCTAACAAAAACTCAAAAAAATCATAAAAATCAAATATTCCCCAAAACTAAAAAAAAAATCAGATATTTCCAAAACCTAAAAAAAAAATCAGATATTCACAAAAACTCAAAAAAATCAGATATTTCCAAAACTCCAAAAAAATCAGATATTTCCAAAACTCAAAAATCAGATATTTCCAAAACTCCAAAAAAATCAGATATTTCAAAACTCCAAAAAATCAAATATTCCAAAAATCAAAAAATCAAATATTTCCCAAACCCTAAAAATCAATATTCCAAAATCTGAAAATAAATGATTCCAAGCCGTTTGCATACATGCATTTCATTTGCATTTTCGCATCTTTTGCCTATTTAATAAGGCTTAGCCCCTTGACGAATTATCAAGGTCGCTCACTCTCGTCGCATTTTAAGGCAAGGGGCTAAGCCTAAGAACAGATCTGACTTGTTTCGTGGTTGTCTAAGTGTGCAGGACAGAAAAAGCGGCACTCATCTCTCACTCGTCACTCTCACTCAGTCGCAAACCATAAACACAAAAGGTTTCATTCATTCATATCATGTACACCCATCATGTCAAAAGGAAAGAGCAAAAGGTACAAACCCTCAACCACTCTCCCTGTACCCTCAGGCGGGCGGGAGATGGAGGGGCCATCACTCTCGGCCCGGTCTCTCTCCCCTCTGGCGCTCTCTCGCGCCGTCGTCGCTCCTCCTCCTCGTTCCTCCCCTGTCCGGAGGAACCTGTCAGGTAGTGCCCAGCGGACCCGCTCGGGATACCGCTCCGGCTAGTCACTGACCGGCTGCGCCCGACCAAGGCCAGGGCCCTCTCCAGACCCCTCATCTCAGATCGCAGCATGTCGCCGCGATGCCTCTCCTCTCCCCCAGCTGGGTGCGGAGATCCCCAGCCTCGGCGCGCAGTCGTGCCGCCCTCTGCCTCCTGGCGCCACCGCGCCACCTCCGCTGCCTCGGGGCGTAGGCGTAGCTCCGCCATCTCCGCCTCCAGCGTGGTCGTCCGCGCCAGGGCGGTCCTCAGCTCTGCTCCTGCAATATCAGAAAAATCTTGTCAGACAATCACAAAAGAAGCAAAAGCCTAGGGCATCTAATAAATAACTTACCCGCTCCCGCAGCTGGGCGAGGGTGTCCTCCGCTCGGCCGTCGCCAACGCTAGCTGGCCCTCTAAGACAGAGCGGCCAGATCCTCTCAGGAGGAGGAAGCACCTCCCACCATCTGCTGGCCCTGTCCAACTCTGCCCACTGCAAAAGAAACATCAAGGGTCAGTCAACCATTTAGAAACGGAATGGTAAAGCACGAGGTACTCACCAGCTGGTCCACCACCGCCTGGAGGTCATCTCGCTGCTGGATAGTGGAATGGAGGATGCCCTCGAGCGAGGAGATCCGTCCCTCGGGGTCAGCTGCAAACAGGCCAAGTCAGTCACATAATCACCTAAGAACTCAAAGCAGACTGAAAGCAGTAAGGACTCACCGGTCGTCGGGACCCTTTGTACACCTGGGCCCCGTACTTCCGGCATAGGCCTGGAGTAGTCCTCGTCACTGGTGGCCTCGAAGACCACCTCTGTCCCTCGCCGCTCCCAGTCATCCAGCTACTCCCGGACCCAGACCGTCCAGTCCGTGACCTGCTGGATTCCCCGAAAGCTCCGGCCTGGCCGCTCCCAAGCCCTTTGCCGGGTCGGGAACTCCACCACCGCCTGGTGGAGTCCCAGTGTCCCGCCACTAGCCGGTGGTGGAGCAGGACCACTGTGTTAAAACAGTGAAGCCAAATGTCCCTACCGAAGTAGGGACGGCCCCGCTCCACCCACGGCTGGGTGGCGTCGTCCTCCCCGACGTAGGGAGTCCACCGTACCTGCAAGCCAAAACTCCGTCAGTCACTGTCGAAATAAGCAAAGCAAAGGAAGGGTTAAGGCTAGAAATACTCACATGTCCAAACGGGATGGTGTCCAAGGCATCATGGATCAGGGTCACCTGACGCCGCAGGTCCGCTCGTCTCGGCAAAATCGCCAGCACTGCAAAAGAGGCACAGCGCCGCGTCGCCTCCCCCCCACGGCCCAGGGAGGGGAGGTGGTAGTATGCCCACACCTGCAAGAGCAACACAAGTCAGTACCACAGTTAATAAGATAAGCAGGAAGGCAGCGAAGGGTGAGGGTAGAAACGTACCTATAGCAGTGGGAAGAAGCCTGCGACACCTGTCTCCCTGCTGGAGGTGCCCAAGCTGTCAAAGAGGTGGGCTAGAAGAGCCGCCCCCACGCGTAATTGCCCACGCTCGACAGATCCTCCAGCAGGGGAAGGAACCGGAAGCCAACTGGGTCCCCTCTGGTCCCCAGGATCATCTTCCCAATCACAAGGGTCAGGAACCGTCGTAAGTCTCTGTCAGCTGCCTCTCCCTCCTCCTCCGCCATCGCCGCTCTGGCGTCATCTGTCATTCGCTCCATGTGCTCCGCCTGTCCCTCACCCGTCTGGCGGCGTGCACTCACCACCCCCAGACTCGCCTACAGCACCGTCCGCTGCACTAGCGAGGACCTCTCTCCCCTCACCTCCAGTCCAAGTAGCCTCTCCACCGGCACCTGATAGCTGGTATAGGTAGTCCCAGTCACCGCCTGGCCGTCCACCGCAGGCCGGTGATCCGCACCACATCCTCTAACGTAGGACCATGTGTCCCCACGGGAAGAGGAATGCGTGGCACTCTGGGTCCCATCTCTCCTTCAGCGCCTGAATGAGTGCCACATCCGGCGCTAGCTCCTCCACCTCAAAAACGGCCCAAAACCCATGCCCTCCAGTCGGCGTACCTGGAAGTCCGGTAAGCCGTCATAAATTGCTCGGATCACTGCCCACCCGAGCCGGGACCGCAACTCCTCTGCAAAGCAAACACCAAAGGTCAGAAGTCGGAAGGAAAGTGCGCAAATCACTCTCTGTCCTGATAAGACGACAGGGGTCTGTCGCCTTCTTAAGGCGACAGAACCCCCATCGCTTTCAGGATTTCTCATTGCGACAGGCACCCTGTCGCCTTCAATAAGGCGACATGGGGGGCGTCGCCTTCGCTCTGGTAATACGACAGGGGTCTGTCGCATTACCAGGGCCGAACCGAGACGGAATTTCCTCCGTTTTTCAGTCGTTCCCTCGGGAAAATCGCCCTACAAATGGGTGCTCCGCACCCCCCACATCCCACATTCAAAGCTTAGAGTTCGGGGACCTACCTTTTTGGGCCCGACCGGCTCGTCCTCGTCTCCCGCCGCCGGCGCGATCTCCTCCTCCATCGGAACGACCGGGGGAGGATCTGGGGCTGCCTTCGACGTCCCCTCACCCGCTTGCTTTCGCCGGATCATCTTCTTATGCCGTCTACCGCCGCCCTCACCTCCTTGCCCACCACCGTCGCCCTCCATCGCCGGTTGTCAAAGGAGAGGAAGAAGGAAGAGGAGAGAAAGAAGAGGAGGAAGAAAGGGGGGGGGGCTTGACGGAGATAAGAGAGAGGGTTGAAGGAAAGAGGGAGGAAGGGAGGTCAGTTCGCCGGAAGGAAGGAAGATAAAGAGAGGTTAAAGGAGGAAAGGAGAAGAAGGGCGCTCGGCCCGAATTCAAACTGCCCCGGACCTGTGAACGCGACAGGATCTGTGTCGCCTTCTGCCAGGTAGCGACCATGCCTATGTCGCCTTCACTTTTATGGTAGCGACCGTTGACCCGTTCGCCTTCTTGATTGCGACATAGCCCATGTCGCCTTCTTAACCAGTGCACAAAACCCCCTAAAAATCAATGCTCATTGCAATAAACCAATGCTTACATCAATAACATGTCTCACTCCCCTTACATCAAGCATCAATCTCACCACACCAAGTCCCATCAAACATCAAAAGTGCAATCAAGTCTATCTCTCTAGCTCACGGTCCCCTCAATGGCCGAATCTTCTTATGCTCCAAGAGGTACGCCTGGTACGTTTCCTGGTCCTCGTCAAGTCTCGGCGGGAGTGCATGGGTAGCGCACGCCCTCCACAAGGCCAGCGCGCTCCGCACGGCCTGCTCATCCTCCGGGTTCCCCAAGCGTCGCTTCTTCACGGGAGGCAAGTGTGATGGCGGAAGCACTCTCGTCCTCGGCTTCCCGATCTGTAGGTAGCACCGCTGCGGGTTGTAGAGCACAGTCGCTGTATTCCCTATAAGCTCTAAGTCCAAGCCGCGTCCGAGTGGTAGCCGGATCTCCGTTCCGCGAAGTGCCGCTACGCCCAAAGCAAAGTGTTCCACTGGTAGGTACTGAAGTAGAGGCGTCATGCACTCCTTGTCTTCTTGTCCGCCGTCCTCATAAACCCTTGTCGGAGAACTTGGCCGCGCCGCCAATAAAGTTCAACGGATGGCACCCGAAGATCCGACTGTCGGTGGTGGGGTTGTCTACCGGTTTGAATTTTATCCTCACACCCAACCACACTCTAGAAGGATCATAGAGCCATAAAGAAACCTCCCGTGGAAGCCGAGGTAAGGCCCGAGTAAAGATACGCCAGACGGCGTGAGAGAGTGAAAGTCCCCGCCATACCCCACTAATCGCACTAAGGCTAGCATAGTCTATGAGGTGATCCCCGGATAGGAAGAGCACCACCCCACATAAGCATATGGCCACGGCCTTTGCGATCTCCCGGTGGTCTACGCTCTTGTCCTTGCACTTGGATATGACCCATTTAGACTATGGCACTAGATGGATGAATTGTGGGCTAACCATGGTGTGGACCTCCCCCGGATCGGTCATGAACTCCCCTAGAATAAACTTCGGGTTAATGGGCTCAACCGTGTAGCTTATGTTTTGCTCGTCCCCGGTTTTGGTCTTGGGAAGAGCAAGGAAGGCCTCGACCTCCTCTAAAAGGACGGTCACCTCAAATTTGGGGAAAATAAAAGTATGGGTTTGTGGGTGCCATAATTCTATCAAGGCCGTGATACTATGCCAATCAAAGGAAATTTTGTGGTAATTATGAGCCGCTATCAAAATCCCACCCAAACCCCACTCTCTCAAGAACCTAATGACATACATGGGTAGAGATTTGATCATCGAGGCAATCCAAGTGAGCTTAGAGTAGCGGCGAGAGCCGGAAAGAGCTAGGGATGAAAAGGAAAAGAGAAAAGAGGAAGAACAAGAACACAAAATTAATGAAAATTTGGAGCATAAATCATGAAAATTGAAAACACCAACCAACTTACCTCTCTCACTTCCTCGCTCCGACTCAAGTGGTTGGGAACGTCCGTAATCCTCATGAGAGCTTCAAAGGTCGCCCGAGCACGCTTCGGACCTTCGTAGACCGCCTCCCCACCCATGGGATCAAGAGGAGCTCTCTTCATGGCCATGGTAGCTTGCAAAGCTTGAAGAAAAGAAGAGAGAGATGAGAGCTACGAATTTGGCTTCTCATCCCCCTTATTTATAAAGCTATAATACTCCTATTCCTGCTAGGAAAGGGTAGGGGAGACCCATTGAGAATAGGAGTTTGAGTAGGGAACACTTAGAGTCCAAGTGGGAGTCAAAACCAAGTCCTATGCTGAAAGCTTTTGAGCTCGGGCTGAGAAACTTGTGAAAGCGGCATATCGACCCGTCGCCTTCAAGGTGGCGACAGACCTTGCGTCGCCTTCTTCAGTCAAGCGTTGCGACAACCCCTATGTCGCCTTCTGATCAATCTGTGCTGTTTTGCTTATTCCTCTGTGACTGTTCAGGATATTTGCACATATGCTTTGATGTCATTGTTTGGTGCATTGTATCATGTCTATCTTTATTGCTTTGATTATTGAAAACCCATAAAAATCAGAAAATGCAGGAAATCTAAAAAATCAGAAAATTCAGAAATCAAAAGACGTCCGTCAGGTAAGTCAGGTAAGTATCTCTAACCCTAATCCCTTCGCATTACTATATGATATCTACACTATTATATCAGCTCAGGACCGGCTGGTTCCCAGTGTGTTCCAGGATCTGAGTTCCCCTTCATCAAACAAGGATGATCTAAGTGCACGCTACTAATCGCTGGATAGGCCGTTGGGTGATATGACTTGGGACGATGGATTCTATCGCACGTCGGGGATGCGAAGTGTCTTGACCCTTGCTCATATTGTCTAGCAATATTATCCTTGAATACTTGTTATTTTCTCTCTTTTTTTGCATTCGTTTTATGATTTCCTTTTTCTTTAGCCCAGCATGCATCATGTAGGAATTTTGAGCTTCACGAATCGTGATTTGTCAAAGTCAGCTTCTTAATGATGTCCCAACCCAGATCCTCATTTCCAGACAAGAATTCTACTCCGAATTTGAAAGCCTTCCTCAAGCTTGCTGCTCGGTCCTGTCTGCCAGTGTGGTTCCTATGAAGGATTCCTCTCATACCCATTCATTATAACAGTCGTTCCCTTCATCTCCGATCCGCTCATTAGTCGTGACCCGCTCGAAGGCCAGAGTCGAATCGACCCGCCGGGCAGCACCTATCCCCTAATGAACGAAACCTGCACGCTAAAGATAGCCAGGGTACCTCTTGAATCAAGAGGTTGATCATTTCATTTCTTTTGATTTTTTCTCATCCAAATAGGAACCATCCTCGCACTCTGTTCCCGCCATGTTCGAGGTCAGCCGGATAATTCTCGCTGCTTATTCGTCCAGAATGGGTTCTCTTTACCTTGATGCCCTTTTTCAGCTCATTCCGCTTCATTCCGCTACATCACCATTTCACGCCACTTTCGCTCCATCACCGCTCCACTCCCTTGCAAAGCAGGCATCAAGGAGGGGCAATCTGTAGACACCCATTTCTGACCCTAGACGAGCAAAATCTCTTGTCGTATCATTAATGCCCCACGTTGGCTCATCATCGTCAAGCTGGCTTTCTCCGATCATGTCATTCCCATTAGTTCATCGCCCTAGAGGACTCTTCCTGGTCAAATCAATCTCTTTCACTATAACTCTCTGAGTATAGAGTCCGATATTTCTTCACGAAGGCTGTGCATGGCTGATTGGACGCATTACATGACAAATGCAGAAAAGACCAGAAGGCGACAGGCCCTAGGTCGCCTTCCTGAAAACGACATCTCCTATGTCGCGATCATAATTCCACTTTTTAAATCCTCATAAAATCGCAAAATGACTCATGTCAGCCTTCCATATGAGGAAGGCGACGTATCGAGCCGTCGCATTCAAGAAGGCGACACCAAGGCCGTCGCGTTCAGGCCCTTAAATAGGAAACTCAATCCGAAGTCAACTTGGACACATGCTATTGATGGTAATTGCTTTATTTGGACGTCCAAATCACGTCCAAATTCTCTCAAATTCGGAGCAGACCTTCCTAACATGTCCCTTTCCGAGTTCCAATAGCCCTTGCACAGCCATACTTACCCAGAGTCGGACTCTTGCCCATTATTCCTCTCAGACCCGAGTTGGGAATAATCACCCATAAGTACCTCGTCTCTACATCTTTTTGGGCAAGGCCGGATTCTTTGGTTTCGCTGAGCAAGAGAGCTTCATCTTCCATGAGAGAGTTCTCCCTCCAGAAGATCAGCAAGAGCCCTCCAGGGCGTTTTCCCCATCGGCTACACAATTCTTCTTCCCTTCTTCTCTTTATTTCTTTGATTTCATGCATGCATAGCTTCGTTTTCTTTCTAGTTTAACATTAGATCACGACACACACACCTATTCTTAACACCCACAGGGGTTAAAAGCCCCAATCCTGTGAGTTCCCCCCATAATAGTTCATGTTCATGTGTTTTTCATTGAATAGATCATCTACACACGAATTCTAATGGGTGTTTTGTTTATTTGAATCACTTTGGCAGGTGTTTAAAGGTCAGAGCAAGGTGAGGCTCTTACCCCTCAGCCGGCTGAGGAGCAGGAAGACGAAGAACCCAAGTCTCCATCCACTGAAGAAGAAGGCGACGACCGCTGTGTCGCGATCCAGAAGGCGCCATTGCCTACGTCGCGTTCACGCTAAAGCATCGCGACGCCTCCTCTGTCGCATTACCAGGTACGCCTTCTCCTTCATCTTTCCTTTCCAAGGTAGTCAGCCCTCCATCTGAACATCAAGAGGCGACTGCATTGGTGGCGATCACAGTCAGTTCCTAATCCCTACATATTCACAATCAATTTCAAAAGGGGATACAAATCCCGTGATTACAATGGTCTAAACACCCTGTTCATTAGATCCATGAACACTGCAGGGGCGTTAGTCAGACCAAATGGAAGCACAAGGAACTCATAGTGTCCATAACGGGCCCTGAATGCAGTCTTGGACACATCTTCTCCCTTGATCCTCAACTGATGGTAGCCGAACCGTAGATCTATCTTGGAAAACACAAATGCATTCTACAACTGATCGAACAAATCATCTATGCGGGGCAAAGGATACATGTTCTTTGCCATCACCTGGTTGAGCTTCCTATAGTCGATGCACAGCCTGAGAGAACCATATTTCTTCTTCACAAATAGCACAAGTGTGCCCCATGGTGACACACTAGGGCGAATGAACCCCTTATAAATCAAATCCTACAACTACTTCCTCAGCTTGGCTAACTCCGCAGGTGCCATCCGATATGGTGCCTTAGAGATAGGAGAGGTTCCTGGAAACAACTCTATAGTAAACTCTATCTCCCTTGCTGGTGGCAATCTAGACAAATCATCAGGGAACATGTCTAGAAACTCCTGCACAACCTCAATCTCCTCAAGGGTAGGTGATTGATCGGCCTTTGCAACTAAGACCACACTGGCAAGAAAAGCGTCACAACCTTTGTTCACCATCCTCATCGCCTTCATGGCGGAGATCACAAACCTTCCTGCTAAGTTCCTTGGCAACGGATATGAGAACTCATCCTCTCCAGGAATACGGAAAATAATCTTCTTCCCTCTGTAATCCACCAAGGCATAGTGCTCCTCAAGCCAATCCAGACCAAGTATGGCATCATAGTCCTTCATCTTGAGCTAGTAGAAGCACCCGAACAAGCCTTGATTTTCAATGCACAGAGGTAAGGATGGAATACACTTCCTGGTCGCTACCATGCTTGCTGGTGTGTGCATAGACAAAGGGACCTCTAATTCTTCTGCTTCAACTCCAGACTCTGCTGCTAACTGCTTGACAAACTGCTCTGAAATAAATGAGTATGCAGCACCCGTATCAAACAACACTAGAGCCTGCACACCCATGACTAGAATCGTACCTTCCGTGACGTTCTCGGCCTGCTTTGCGTCTTCTCGAGCTAGTGCAAACACTCGGGCTTGGGCCCAAGGCCTTCCTGGTCTCCCTATCACCAGTGCTGCTACTGCTACAGCTGTTGGGGCTGGCGCTCCTCTCTGAGTGGACTACTGAAGTCGAGGGCAATATCTGATCTAGTGCTCGGTGCTGCCACACTTCAGACACTTCCTTGCTAGCTTCCAACACTCGGTGTCGCCGTGTGCCCTTCCACAGTGAGGACACACCGTCTTATCGCTGGGCCTGAAGCTGGGGGACTGTGGTGCAACCGCCTGCTAACTCGAAGCCGCCACTGGACGCTGGGGTGACTGGTACACTGCTGCCTTCTTCCTGTCCTGCCTCTAGAAAGGTGGCGCTGACCTCTTCTGAGCTGCCCTCTTCTTCTCAATATACTGCTCCATCTCACTCTCCTGCCTGCATGCTGTGCTGAGAGCCTCGTCTAAAGTGCGGTGGTCAAACGCAACTAGTCTCGACCTGAGTGATGGTTTGAGCCCGATCACAAACTTCTTGACCTTCTTGCGCTCATCAGCCAATATATGAGGAGCATATTTGGAAAGCTCAGCAAACCTGGCCTCATACTCCAAGACAGTCATGGAGCCCTGTATGAGAGAGAGAAACTCCTGCTCCATCTTGTCTTGGATATACTCAGGGATGAACTTGGCCCAAAATAGCCTTGTGAACTCAGCCCAAGTCACCGCAATGGCACCATCCTCGTACCTGGTACGTAGTACGGAGGCCCACCAAACATCAGCTCTCTCCTGCAAAACACAACCCATAAGCACCATCCTAATAAAATCTTAACCTTACACACGTACATATACTATAAGTACCTATAGCATGTAAGTAGTCAGGCTGACTTTATCGTCTTCTGCACACCTTATATCTTGGAAGATCTTCTCCACTTCCGTCATCCAGCTCTCTGCTAAGAGAGGCTGACTATCCCCCTTAAAAGAAGGCGGAGCCATCCTCTTAAACCTCTCCATGATGGACGGACCACCATGGCCATGCTCTTGAGGAACTGGAGCTGGATCTTGAGCCTAAGATAACAAGCAATACATAAGCAACCCATAAACAATCATGCATTCAACAACACAGACTATTCATTTTTAACAACTCTAACCTGTGCCTGCAACTGAGCCTGCAGTGCCGCCTGTGTCTAAGCCTGAGTCTGTATTGCCTGGACCAGGCCTTGCATGAACACGTCATAGTCCACAGGTGGTGGTGGAGGAAGTACAGTAGGACCCTGAGGTGCTGGGGCCTGCTACTTACGCCTCTCCTCACGCCTCTGCTCGTCATCCCGAGCCTGACCACCATGCCTACCGCGGCTCGCCATTGCCTAAAAAAATATTAACTTAGTTAGAATCTAAGTTACTTAGTCCTAACCATTTTCTTAATTATCTTTGATTCATTATTAGATATTTTCCACATATATGGACTAATTCTATAAAGACATTGAAATATTGTGTAGATGATGGTTTATTCATGTACAATCTCAACCTGTTTCTCTGATACCAATCTCTATAACTACCCTCTTTATACTGGTACGATTATACCAACCCTCATCGATAGAAAGGGCACCATCACAGTGGGACATTTACCCAACACAACACAGTAGGTCGAGATGTACATAAATAACAAAAGAAAGTACAGCCGAAATAAAAGGCAATCTTATTCCATCATCATTCACACATTCCACAGTCTATGTAGTAGCAATGCAAATAACAAGTGTCCACAATTATACAAGTCCATAACATAATGTCATTGTTTACATACTAATGAAAGAAGCACAAATTCTCCACAAGTGTAGCTACTCCTCTCGCTCGGAGTCGCTCCTCACTGTGTCCTCCTCTAGCACGGGGATGCATGTCTCACCTGTATGTTAAAGTAAGTATGAGTCTTCCAAAAAAGACCCAGCAAGCAACTCATTGGCACATCCTTACACATATCACATACATGCTAATCCTTTAAACAATATGAGGAGTAAGGCACATGATTCATATTAAATAAGCAATTACACATGAATAACCTATAACATGCTTTCTACACATGGTATTTAACTTGATTTATGGTGTAAATTTCCATTCATATCATTTCACATTTCTAAACACTTAGATCATAGAACTAAGCACATAGTTACTAACAATCCTAGTATGATGTCTAACATTTTTCACAAGCTTTAAAACCACATATCCACATCTTTTACTTTCTGTTTTAACATAAATAAAACACATTCACATGGTTTCACATATTTTCATATGATATCACATTAGCACAACACTATCACATGATCACATTTCACATTTACACAAGTTTCACACTTTTACACATTTAATTGCCGTGACATATAGTCCGAACCACCATAAAGAATGACACACATTCACATAACACATACCCGTCACCTAAGTAATATAGTGACGAATCTTGATAACTGTGCAGAACTGGGAGAAGCCCTCTTCACCCTAACCTGTGGTACTTGTCCAACTCCAGGATTTCATCCTGATGCCCACAGGATATCACATACACATTGAGACTTCCCATAGGGACTTTACTACTGTATGACTCCACAACCTTCTATGATAGCAGTGTCAATTTTGGCACAATTTCACTTAAACACATTCTCTTAATTAAGCACATGATTATCATCATTTTATGTACACTATTTGGTCTATTCACATGCATACTACTTAACACATAAACTTCAGTTTACAGAACTAAACATGACTATTTCACAGTGTCAAATTAAGCATAACAGTACCTAAACATGCTACTAATCACTTGAAAATACATTATCTAAATCAAACATGCTTATCATGGCTTAATTACCCTTTTAAAAGTACAAATAGTACCTACGGATATCAAAGAAGTACCAAATTTTAACTACAAACCCTAAACATGTATTATGTCATATGACTAATTTTTCAAAAAATTTCGCAACAGTAAAACTATTTTTAACCTTTAATATAGATTTCATGCAATTTTAGCAAGATATTCCACTCAACATGATAGACAGTAAAACAATCGGCTCTTATAGTTTTAAAACATGCAAACAGTAACCCTAAGTTCATGATAATTTTCTGCAACAGTAACATGCATTAAAACTATTTGTTCAGAATTAAATCTTGTCAAATCATGCATAATTCTCTATAACATAGTTTATATTAAATAACAGCAAGATCAGAAATTCGACTGAAATTTATAATTTGACCTAAAGACCATACCTGACCAACCAGAATTTTTACAACATGTACCGACATCCAAAAATCAAGGAAATCATAGCACAGAGATTAAACACATAATTCTGCAGAAAACCGATGAACTTGACGGCAAGGGTTCTGCCGTCAATATGGGTTAACGACACCATCGATTGTCATTAACTCATGAACTCTGCTGAAACAAGGTTGTTGTCAACCTTCTGTCTGTAGGAAAGTGCAGACTGAACTCACAAAAAAAGAGAATTTAGGGGTCTAAGACACGATGTAAAAATCCACAAAAATACCTAGAACCTAGGGGACATGTCTAGGGATGAAACCCCTAAGTTACTTGCCTGAAATAAAATCTTTGGAGATCAAATTTGGTGAAGAAGCTCTCCTCGGCCAATCCAAGAAGATGATTTTTCCAACCCCAAATTCAATCTTCTTGCCTGCATAGAAGGTCCTCCGGAGTCGGGGAAGCTTCTTCACCTCCAAGAGCACCCTCCAGTTGAAGAAGATCGTCGAAATAGCCTCCCAAATGCCGGATCTGGCCTCACAAAGTTCTGACTTTCTCTCAACCGAACCCTAGGATTTTCCTCTGAACCTAAGGGTCTTTCCTAGCTGAGATCTCTAGGTTTTATAAGCATAGAGTCAGGGTAACCCTAGCATTAGGATTCCTGACCATTGGGATTGGGTTTCCTAAACAAACACCGGAGGAAACGAGGTCGTTTCAGATCTGGAATCCCAAACATAGCTAGAGAAGTAAACGGCCACTTTGCTATCATCAACTGGAAATAGGCGTCAATCGATCTGGACGTATAGATCCTCTAGCTGCACAGTCAACGGCACACATGTTGCCGTCAACCTGACCTTAACGTCAAGGGATGTTGACATTAACAAGGATTTCGGGCAGAACACAATTACATCAAACAAACATACATATACATAAATAAATAGACACTATATGCACAGAATTTGATAATTATAATATGTACAGAATTTAATAGAAATAATATATACAAAATTTGAGGGCCTTACAACAATGATTACACTTAAACATCGATTTCGGTAGAACATCGACTTCATGTGAAACAACGACTTTACTAGAACAACGACTTCATTTTAAACAACGATTTCATCAGCACATCGATTTCAGTTAAACAACGATTTTATCTGTACATCGATTTCAGTTAAACAACGATTTCATCTCCACATCGATTTCAGTTAAACAACGATTTCATCTGTATATCGATTTCAATTAAACAACGATTTCAACTGTACACCGACTTCAGTTAAACAATGACTTTGTACAGAATATCAATTTCATAACATGGATTATGTTCACATCGACTTTGTTTCAACATGGATTACATTCTCACATGGATTATAGTTATAACATCGATTTCATATCCACATCGACTCTCTCAGATCACAGATTGTCTCCAAACATCAACTCTCTTTTTAATAACGATTATGTTTTAGACAGCTGTTAATTATTTCTATTATTTTCAGACATTCTTAAAAGACATTCCACATGATATTCACATATATTTTTCAAATCTCTGTGAATTTCAAGTCTTCCCATAGATCATGTTGTATCTGGTGCTCTCTAACATTTATTATGATGGTACAATATCTCTGCACGATATATCTCTTACTTACTCATAAAGTAACGCTTTATTGAATGACATAATGGAGTTTCCTTTTTAGTGTATCCTCCAATAACATGACTACTAACGTTGACTGACAGTCTAGACCAAGATAAGTTGTCTATGGTTCAGCATTTATTGTGTGCAGAGTTTCAGTAGAAACACACATTACATGGTTGGAATTGTCATCCTGTCAGAAGAAAATAAGAGATTCAGACAATCCTCCTCTGAGTAAGTGTCTATTCCAGCATTTAATGGCTGCAGGTTCTCTTGCTCCATACTTCAGACCAGACACTCTAACGTGCATGAAGATGTGAGACAACAGATACTTCAACGGTCAAAATCTTTCAAAGAAGATAAATAGAAGAATGGTGACTCCAAGCAAGATATCTTTTTCCGAAGAACTTTTCGAGCTTGCATTTTGGAGATCTTAGAAGAAAGAAGAGTTAGCTCGTCTATTCGAACCTTCTTTTAGCTCTTATCTCTCCATAGCAAATTGTTTAGCCCTTGAGAGCTTGTGTAGATCTGAGAGAGCTCTTTGTGTGAAAATCCTTGTCTCTCAGACTTTGCCTCAGATCAAACAGTTTGTATAAGCTTCATCTAGGGGCCATCCATTCTCTACTCATTCATCTTGAGTGTTCCTCTTCGGTTGAGAAGAGAAGGCCTGCTGTTGAGTGGGTGATTATTCCCTTTGGTAAGAAGGAAGACCTGTTGCATCAGGTGGTTTAGTTCCTCTTCAGATAGAGAAGAGAAGGCCAGCTGCGGCTGGATGTGTAAGTGTCCTTAAGAGGGACTGTACCGTTGTTTAGTGAAATCTCAAGTTGTTGCTTGGGGACTGGACGTAGGACTCCTTGTGATAGGAGATCCGAAGCAGGATAAAATTCCTGTTGTCTGTGTGATTAATCTTTTTATGTTTGCTTGACACTAACTCTAACCATCAAACTTAGTGTCTTCTTTTAAGCGTTTTCATTTACAGAAATATTCTATAAAGAAAAATTTAGCAATCCATTAACCCCCTCTCTGGGCTTGCTATCTGGGAAACATTCCCAATCTCTATTCTCACTCCTTCACTGCTGGCTGGTTTCCCAGTGAGGACAGACTTGCCTACTACAGAAGGATAGGACAAGGGAGAAGAAGACCGGCGTCTCCAGCTACTCTGGAAAGTCTACCATAAGATTCTTCTTCATTATAGCTGAGAGGGACCTCTAATGAGCTTAGATCAATACCCTTTTAGCCTCGCCAGTGTCATACGATGCAACACTATGAGCGGCATTGTAGACTCTCCACATCGGGAATGTTGCAACGAACCTTCGATAATGGTGCCACCATCGTCAGCTACTCGGAGGCACTTTCAACATCTTCACCTCCTCACCAGCTCCTCTAGATAGTAGGATTGACCCTAGCTAAAAGAAAGGCAGCAATTGAACCTTTGTTGGCATCGGCTCATACTACAACAACAACGGACAGATCTGAGTTTCCCTTCCCCATGCTTCCCTTCCCACGTAAGGTACTATTGTTCTTTTCATCCTCCCAACCCCTAGATCACCCTCTTTGTGTAGAAGTTTATTTTTTGTTGTTAACATCATTCGGTCGTCCCAAGTCATCTCTGACGCAGTGTGCAGATGCATAGCACGTTTCTTCGCTCATTCTCATCTCCGAACATAGCTTTGTTATTGCTAACCGGCTAGGTACGTGGTTGATCTCCCTACTGATATTTGATTTTCTAGTAACTTTTCTAATGCCACGCCAATGTGAGACGAGAGCCTGATCCAAATCTCTTTTCATTCATAAAGCGATATCGTTGTTGTAAGAGTGAACTAAGGTACCCTTGCTTTGGGGTGTGAAGTTGAGCACGTTGATTGTGGGAAACCTAATCTGATAGTATAGCCATCTTCCCTTGTCTTTGAGTTTTCACTAAGAAAGGACTACTCGTGGTCGCTACTGACCAGCCCACCATCCTTAGACCACCTCAAAATTGTGGATAACTTGTGTGATGTTCGCTAGAGAGAGAGAGAGAGAGAGAGAGAGAGAGGTAGTTGGCAGGGCTCTACTAGGGGTGGCCTTCCCCTCGTCCAACCATGTTGGGAGAGAGGTCCAACCATGTTGGGAGAGAGAGAGAGGGGTGGTGGCCTCCCCTTTGGGGCTCCTTCTCTGGTGTTGGCCATGCAATCATGAGAGAAGAGAAAGAGAGAGGTACTATGGCCATTTGTTGTTACCTCTAACCGCCATGCATAAGGGTGGTAATGGGTCGGGTTTGAATCGGGTTTGAGTTGGTCTGGGTCCAGTCCGATCTCTAATCGATTGGTTTGGAGCGAGATCCAATTTTTAGAACCTGGCCCAGCCTGAGACAATTAGGTGAGACCCGGCCCGGCCCCATTTTATCTTTTTAAAAATATTCTTACTATTTTTTATATTTTTACAATAAAATTGATATTCATTGAATCAAAATAGTATAAAATAAGTATTAGACTAATTTAGATAAATTTATTTCTAGTTGTTAAAAATATGAAATAAATATTAAGTCATTAAACATAGTTCCACAACACAATTTTCAATCTAAAATTTTAGAATATAAAATTAACGTCATGTCGTTTAATTTTTTTTAAAAAAATACAGGGCCACCGAGCCACTTGAGTTGGGCCAAGTCAAGTTTGAGTCTGGCCGAATCTTACTCTGGGCCGAGCCGGACCGGACTCAAAATTTAAAAAAATGTTAAAATATCGAGCCCAAATCCATACAAAATCGGACCAGGCCACCGGACCTTCCACCCAGTTGACACCCCAAGCCACACATATCTCCGTATCTCTGTCATCAATTTTTTATGATATGGTAGGCAAATATTTTTGTATATACAGGAGTTTTGGTGATATCATAAAATTTAGATAAAAATTAATTAATTATTTTTATTGAGAATCTTTAATACACATAAAAAATACGCATTACATTACTCGCACCTTACAAAAATATATTATATCAACTCTAACTTAATTTTGAGAGTACATTAAATATCGATCTCTGAAGTTGATGTGACACATCTTTATAAATATATCCACTTTGATGGGTACTAAATTCAACTCAAGCAAAAAAAACAAACTTTTGATTTAGATCTGTCATTTTTTCCACCACGAGAGTTACAAAAATGTTAGGGTGATGTGGACGCTTCAAATTTTCAAATGGGCCCATTTGTGTGGCTGGCCAATTCCTAAAGAGGATCCCCTCAAACCAAAAATTCCATTTAAATGACCCACCTACTGAGACCCAAAGACCCACTAGCCAAAAGCCCATCTCACTCCATGCAAGGAGGTGAGACTAAGTGAATGCAACACCTCCCAAAAAGGTGTTCCCAAAAAGGAAAAAGCTATCCCTGCAAAAAGGTGGTGGAAGGGGCCATTTTGGGGGTTTCTAGAAGCTTTTGGAAAAGGACCAAGGGGGAGGCTACGTACAGATTTTTCTGGAAGGGTTTTAGAGGAGAAAAAGGGGAGGGAGAAGCTTGGAGAGGAAGCCATCTTCTTCTCCAAGGGCTGCTGCATTTCTGCATCCCGTGAAGCCCCTGCAGCAGGAAGTAAGAAGAAAAGGAGGAAAAAAGGCAAGAGAGAAAGAGAGAAAGAGAAAGAGTGAGAAGAGAGCTACCATTTGTGTGTTGTCTTGTCACTTGGGGTGAAGAGAAAGAGGGGAAGAAGGGTAGGTGGCGATGGGATCTTCCCCTCCCCCTTTTCTTTAAGTTTTCTTCATTGTACTCTCCCCCCTTTTGTGTTTAAGAGAATGTACATCCATGTCTTATTCTCCCCTTTCATTTGATGTGAATGTTCTCTTTTGTGCTCTTGCATTTAATGCTCACCTCCCCTCCATTATGTGGCTTTGCATGTTTAGTTTATTTTTTTTTTAAGGGGAAGAGGTCACGGGATAAGGGGAAAAGCTACTCTTTGTAGAGGGAGCCTTCTCTCACTCCAATGGGACATAGGAGACCACAAACCCCATCCCTCAATAAATGAGGCTTGAGGATTGTGGAACTCCCCCCTTACCTCCATGGTTAGAGCCCATTGGGCCATGCAAAAAAAACCCCTTTAGAGGCATGTGTTTTCCATTGTTTGCCCTCAAGAGAATGAAGTTTTTCTTACCGTTTTTGCTCTTCATAATAGACATTGTTGCACTGTTTGGGTCGCCCCCCTCCCTTTGGAGTATGTTCTTTGCCATTCTAGCTTAAAAGAAATTGGGCCCTCTTCAATGTTTTGTCCCTTTGATCTATATGTTCTTCACTGTTTGCCCCATTTAATGGGTGATTTTCCCACTGTTTAAATAGTCCCTTTCATGAGCATTTTGGTCTTGGGGGATGTTTTCCTTTTGCTAGCAAATGGGTTGAACAATCAATGTTCATGCCCAAAGCTTAGCACCCATCACCAATGGCCCATTCACCTCTGTTTTAACCCCTTTCAATACGCATTTTGCATGGATCGAACAGCCCATCTAAGAGTTTTTGGTGTTTGGGGCATGTCTCCTTTGCTAGCCAAGGGTTGAACAATTAATGTTCATGCCCCCATGCTTAGCAACAATTGTGAACA
Source organism: Colocasia esculenta (assembly GCA_014218235.1). Lineage (NCBI taxonomy): Eukaryota > Viridiplantae > Streptophyta > Magnoliopsida > Alismatales > Araceae > Colocasia > Colocasia esculenta. The sequence goes on from CM024754.1 coordinate 118,139,665, forward strand.
GCCCAATAAGTCCATTTCTGGCCCAAAATCGCCCCACTCCCATGGGTGAGCCCAGTTGCAACAGTGCTGGCCCACTGCCCACAGGGAGAAGGCCTGTGCTGCCAATTCACCTATTCTAGGGGCAGCCTTGCTGATTCGGCCAACCTGAAGAGGTCTGCCGACTCGACAGGCAGCATCCCGTCCTTGGCCGAATCACATGAGCCAAGCCATGCTCTATGTGATTTCAACTAAGGAAATAGACAATAGACTGATGAGAAATCCATTAAAACCCTGGGTTAGACAATGTAATGTCTATGCCCGGGCATATGGGTTCACATATGCTTCATTCACCGCCTGGATTCTTGTGTGGTCATGACTCTATCCGGTCCCCTTAAAGGCTCACCTTGGGGGTTGGTGTCATGTGCCATTCGGGTTATGTCGTCTTCCGGCATATACCCTCCCTTTTGGTGCCATCTCCATCATGGTGGATGTGTACCGCACTCTCCCCCTATCAACCGTGATAAGGGGAGATGCTGCCGGATTTTCTCCGTGCGCTTCGAATCGGCAAGAGACTCTTAAAAGAAATCCCCAAGGTTTAATGGTTTCAATGGTATCTCCGTAGGGTGCCGATTCAGTCCGAGCTGCCGATTCAACCCGGGCTGTCGATTCGGTCAAATCCTGTCGATTCGGTCACACCATGCCGATTCAGCTTTACCCTATCGATTCGGTCATGGTTGCCGATTCAACCTAGGCTACCGATTCGGCCATGCTCCACCGATTCGCTATCTACATTGTTGTTTGCATGCCTCTCCGAATCGAATAGGCTGTGCATACCCTGCCGAATGGGTCTGCCTCGCCGAATCGAATACATCTTGCCAAATCAAATGTACATGTGCTGCCGGTTGGCCACCCAATGGCCAAACAGCGCCAAATTGTGAATAGAACCACAACTTGCATGTTTCAAATAGAACAAAAGTGCAAATTAAAAGTATCCAATGATAAAAGAGATGAAAAGGGCAAATAATTTGTTTCATGTTTTATACGTTTCAAATATAACAAAAGAGCAAATTGAAACCTTTTTTCATGATAAAAGGAACAAGCGAACAAATAGGTCATCTCATATTTTACATGTTTCAAATAGAACAAAGAGCACATTAAACCTTTCCATGATCAAAGGAACAAATGAACAAATAAATAAAGAGATTCAATGACTAATGAATAAAAGATCAAACAAATTGAATAGACATTTTGCTTATTAGCACTTCAGCCCAAATTTAAATTGTGTTTCGCACCTTCATCGGATGTCTCTGCTTTAGGCCACGAGGCTTTCATTTCTGGCGATTAATCAAGGGTTTTCCCTCTTAGGGGAATGTAATTAACATCGTTGCACTTAAGCAACGGCGGGATATTGGTCCAGGACCCGACACTCACTTTCATTGTCAAACGAAGCACACAATAGACCTAAAGCCCTTCGACTCTCGGAGGCAAACCATTTGCTTGTCACTTTGGTGACTGGCATGCCCGCGCTGTGCGAATTGTGGATTCATATTACGTCACCATTGCTCGTGTAGCATTCGACGAGACTTGGATTCGCAATACGCATGCATCCATGAGAACATGAGAAACATGATAAAAATAGAATTTAAAATTGATTAAAATTTTTGTTTCCACAGCGTGGCACACCCGGTGGGACCAAGCTTCCCTTCATCTCTTCTCCAGAATAGAAAGCCATGTGGCCTTACATAATCGATACTGACTATCATTTTGAATTGACTAACAGGTACTAACAGAGCAATGGCTGGAGTGCATTTTGGGCCCCTGGTTGTCCAAGATCATGCTAGGTACGGCTACCTCGCTGTGCCGACCCGTTTCGGGAGCTTTCCTCCGGTGGTGGAGTTCCCCAACTTCTTAGGGGTCGCATTCGTTGACATCCTACACCCAGAAGCCAAAAAGGAAGCTGAAGCTGAAGCTGCACATGAAGCTGAAGTCAAAGAGATCGCTAAGGAGCTGAGCTGCCGCGTTCATCACGTAGAGCATGGCAACCGCAGCAAAAACAAGGGAAAAGGGACCAACAAACATCTTCAACAAACAAGAGAAGATGAGAACATTATCACCCGTCGCGCATGAGTTTCCAACTCCGAGAAAAGTGTGCGGATTGGAGATCTAAGAATTCATCTGCAAGCCAAGAGAACTGAAGCTATACCAGAATGGGTTACAATGACAGTACCCGTGAAGAACTCGTTTCAAACTTTAACAAGAAAAAGAGAAATGTTTAACACCTTCAAGGGCAAGCTGCCCCCGAAACCCATCAAATTCAAGCAGGTCTGGTAACCTAAGAGAGTGCAAAAGGCTAGGCTGGAAGAGCCTGCACTAGAAAAGGATGTACCAAAAGAAGTAGCTGATGAAAGGGTCCCTGACTACCATAGGCCATCCAGAGGCTTCAGGGCTAGAGTTCGGCAGGGGGGGGGGGATTTGCTTATGCCCACTTCCACAACAAGAAGGCAGAGCTTCGGAAGTCCGCCCATATTCCACCCATCCGGGAAAGGTCTCCCTTACTGACGCTCTCAGCCACATATGACCGGCAGGGGGCAACACAGATCATGTACGACCGCATTCCTCATCTCGCAAATGCCCCGCTGCGGCAAGCGAGAATGCAAAGAGATAAAGGAGCTCCTCAGGTGGAAGCTGAGAGCAGTACTGATGAGAATGATGTTCCTTGCGAACACAATCGTGAGCAGCCTGGGAAAGTCAAACCCTGGGTGTCAGTCTTTAAAAGGTTGACCTTTCCTTCTCGAACGGTCAAAAGAGATCGAAACGGGAACCTTAAAATCTTTTCATGCCACATGGCCAGTGTGTGGGGCCGATATGGGGATCTACCCACTGGGAATGAAGAAATCATAGAACTGGCCGAAAGACCTGGTGCTGTCACCAGGAGAAGAGCAGCAGCAGTAGCCCTAGTGGCCGCATATGAAAATGATAATGCACCTACAATGCAAATGACGATAGTCAGTGCCAATGTGGTGACCGCCCAGAGCAGCGGGGGCAACGATGAGATTCCCCTGCCACCACCACCAGAAATGACGCCTGGGGGCACAATACAGGAGATTCCTCTTGCTGCACCCTTAGATCCGGCTGTTCTGGAGCTGCTACAACAGTACCAGGCCGAAATTGAAGCACTCAAACGACAGATTAAAGGTAAAGAGACCGAGGGACATGCATCGCGAGAAGCTGACGGCTCGGGGGAAACTCCTCAAGGGACCTTAGGGTCAGTCGAGGCTTTGGCCCAGCGCACTGTCGTGCGACCAGTCAATGAACAACCACAACAGTCGCCTGTGGCTACAGCTCAGCAGCCACATCCACAGGCTCAATATCAGCTCCTGTAGCCGCAATTCTTCCAGCAGCAGCAACACCAGCAACACCAGCAACAGTCATTGCCTGCTCATGCTCCTGAGCAGCAACTTGAAAACCAAGAGCCACCCCCGGTGCCACCGATGGCCGTCATCAACACTCCTAGCAATCAACCGGCCCACTTCTATCCTCAACAAGTGGACCCTGCCACCATCAGCAAGTTAATGGTGGAGCAAATGATAGAAATGAAGCTCGCCGAACGAGGAGACGGAGAGCATATGGCTTTTGATGTGTATAGGGTACCCTATCCTCCACATCATGCTATGAAAAAGCTACCATCAGGGATTACTAAGCCTCCAAAGTTTGACAAATTCAATGGGCAAGGATCCCCAAAAGAGCATATAGCCTACTATATCAGTATGATGGGCGACCTGGCCGCTGATGAGTCCTACCTACTGAAGTTCTTTGGCTCCTCCTTGACGAGCCTAGCATTTGAATGGTATTCTAGCCTGCCAGCAGGGTCTGTATTGGACTGGGCAGATATGCAAAAGAAATTCAGAGAAAGTTTCTACATTGCAGAAAGGGCGGTTACAGCTACCGAACTCTATGAAACAAAACAAAAAGCCAATGAGTCTGCCCTGGATTACATCCATCGGTGGAGGAACCTTAGTATGAGATGCAAGCGCCCTCCTCACCAGGAAGATGCGGTGCAAATTTGCAAATAGAACTTGAAGAGAGAGTTATTGGAAAAAATGATTGGGATGGAAATTCGTTCATTCGACAGACTGAACAATGTGGCAGCGGAAATTGAAGCCTTCATGGCAAGATATCCCAACAATACATTAATGGAATAAAAGGACAAGCCAGCCAATAAAAAGCCTGCCGGAAAAGAGGCGAACACTGTCGATCTAAAAAACTTCGAACAACAAAAGGGTGTTGGGTCTTCTGGCACCAAGCCTAAGACTCCAAGGCGGAATATGATTCTCCAAGACAAATTTAGGAAGCCATACTCTTTCCCCAAGGAGAAAACAAAAACATTGTTTGAATGAGCCACTCATTATAACAAGATTACATTTCCAACACCCAAAAGACCCGAGGAAGCGGGAAAGAAAGATGATCCTCTATTTTGCCCATATCATCAAGTCTTGGGACATGACATAGAGGATTGCTATGTGTTCAAAGACATCATGGAGTCTTTGATCAAGAAGGGGGAGCTACAAATGGGAGAATATAAGGTGAATCACCTCAACCGCATGAAGCCCCTGTTCGACAGCCAACAGCTAACATGGTATCACTATACCAACAACTGCCAGAAGAAATTTCTGAAGCTAATACACAGGTGAGTTATGAACATTACATTCTAGCCTCTGCTAGAAATCAAGAGAATTGGAAGAAGGTGCCTCAGAGGGGAATGAGGGAGCCATCCAAACAGCCATCTCCACCAACTATCACTCCAATATGGCATCTGGCAAAGCTCCAAGTGATCTCCATGAGAAATACTAGCAACAGAAGGCGGCGGACACCTCTACCATTGTACAGAGGGGGCAGTCCATCACTTGAACAGTTGCAAGCATTAATAGATGAGTTAGATAAATATGAGCAACCTAAAAGGCATCCTGCCCAACTACAAGAATATGTACCTTGGGAGGAGCTAGAAATGATGAAGCTAGAAGAAACAACTGAACAAGAAATATCTCAACCCCAAGAAGAACTGCTCTGGGGGCAAGTACCAACAGAGCATGAAAGGAAAAAGAGAAGATCCAAGAGGAAGGAGGAGAAAATGCTTGCTACTCTTTCCTGCAACACTATATCATCCTTGCCAGATATGACCAAACATGGTGAGGGGGAAGAGATCAACGATAATTCCAATGGGGCGAATAAGACTAGATCGTCAAACCCTGAGTCTATGACAGGATCCAGAAGAAGGTTGGAGAAACTACCTCTGACGAATCACACCATTATTCTTAGGGGAGAAGCATCTTATAAGATTCCAGAGCATGAGATCCAAGGTATGCAAGCTCCACCTCCACTGAAGGTGTACAAAAATCAAGAAGCTGGGGGCAAAATACCATCTTTTGTTGAGTTCTTGGCATTAAGGGAGCAGTCTGAGTCATCCCAGGCATTAAGGGAGCAGTCTGAGTCATCCCATACACCTCAAATGGCACGAGAAAGAATTGACCTTGATCCAAGCAATCCCATCACTGAGGTTCCAAATAGGACCTGCTCAAATATCAAAAAGGAATGCGGCTCTAAGCCATTGGCTAATATTCCCCGCATACCTGCAGATAATCCTGTCATGGTAGCTCAATCGCAAAGATATCAACTGGAGATTGAAATGCTGAGGAAGCAGATTCAAGAAAAAGAGGCATATATCTTGGCATCAAAAGAGATGGAAGGCTTGGTTGAAGCATTGCAAAGCGACACCAATCCATCCCAAACTCTCCCAACAGTGTCGATGCCAGCCCACACCGGGGGCATCTTGCTCACACACCCATATCAAATGACTTCGGAACAGCCAGAGATCTATTCAACAAAAGGCCAAGAGTTTACCCTAAAGCCACAAGTTGAGAGGGTGTCCATGCAACCGGCCCATACCCGCCCAAGCTTCGCAGATCCAACATTGATGAGTAGCTTGATAAAGCTGACAGGGATGAGTGATTGCATTACTACTACACTTCACGGTCGTCCACCCCATACCCTGGGGTTCATGATCTGCACCATACCGAGGCAATGAGAAATGTGACCCGTGGGCCAACAGTTTGTAGGTCCTTATCAAGTAGGTGCATATATTCAAATCGTCCTATCAAGCCCATGGCAGAAAGACTAGGCAGATAGGGAGTACTTGAAGCGGGCCCCTATATGGCTGAGGAAGCAATCTCGGCGACCAAATTACATGTCATTTCTCAGGGAGGTGGGGAACCAGCCCGAGACTATATCCGACGGTGGATGAACGTCTGCAAGAAATACAGGCAACCACTATCTGAAGAAAATGCTGTCAATATATGCAAGAACAACTTACAAAAGGAGATTCTAAATAGAATGGGCGACATCGACATCAGAACCTTCGATCGGCTAAATAATGTTGCCACTGATATCGAGGCATTCCTCGCCAACTACTCTTCTGCTGATGCTACTGGCCAAAGGAAGAGGCATGTCCAGACTCTAGAAGCTGCTGAAGGGGAAGCCAGTTCCTCACTTGACAAATTGTCGAGGTGAAAGAAAATTCCACTAGAAGAGAAGATGCAAAAGCCATACTCCTTCCCAAAAGATAAAACACTGATTCTTTTCCTCGGTTCTGCTTATATCATCAGCTGCCGGGACATGTTACGGAAGACTGCTATATCCTTAAAGATCAAATTGAGTCCTTGATAAGAAAAGGAGAACTACAAGTGGGCGAGTACAGGGTGTACCCGCCGCGATCTCATAGGGCTTCAATGCAATAGAGAAGAAAAGCATATGACAACCTGCACTGGCCAATCTGGGGGCAAATGCACGCTATAATATACGAGCTAGAAAAGCATGAGAAATTCAAGAGGCTCGATGCACAGATGAAGCTCGTGCACCCTGGGGGAACTTCAAGATCTTCGGCCCATCAAAAGCAAGCGGGCAAGGATCACCTCATCGAAAATGAGTTACTCTAGGGACATGTGTTGATAACATATGTAACGTCCGTAGATGTAAATGTTCATTAAAAAAAGAAGAGAGAGAGAAAAGAAAGAATGACAAAAAAATAGTTACAAAAAAAAGAATGGGTAAAACAAAAACAAACCAAAAAAAAAGAATAAAGGAAGCAACTTGCTGAGGTGGTCACACCGACCACCCAGCATGAGACCCGATCATTGAGGTGATCTCAATTGGCTCTTTTAGGGCCACCTGAGGTAATATTGTCGATGACGAGCAGCAAAAAATAAAGAGGCCAGCCATACCGCTAGTCGGACTATGGTTCTGAGACAAATAATACCTCAACAAAATTGTGTGATTTCTATAAGGTGATGATATGAGCCCGCATGATCATATCGCACTGGGCTTTCACCGCTTATGTCCATATTCACACATTGGTTTTCTTTCCGGATTTTGAGTGCATATACTTTTTCCGGATCTTTAATAAAACTGTCGAAGGATTTATCCTTATGAAAGCATCATCTACATTTCAAAAAAAAAGAAAAAAAAAGAAAAGAAAAGCTGGCAAATTGTCAATCATGTTTTCAAAACCCATGTTTTAAATTGGCGAGCTTGTCTTCCATGATTTCAAAAGACTCATGTTTTGAAAAGTGGCAATGCACCGATCATGTTTTCAAAACTCATGTTTTAAAATTGGCAAACTTGCCGCTCATAATTTTAAAAGAACTCATATTTCAAAAAAAATGTGGTGACTCGCCAACCATGTTTTCAAAAGTCATATTTTAAATCGGAAAGCTTGTCATTCATGATTTCAAAAAAAACCATATTTCAAAAAAAATGGCGTCTTGCCAATCATGTTTTTAAAATTCATATTTTGAAAATCGGCAAACTCGCCATTCATAATTTCAAGGGAACTCATATTTCAAAGGTGGCGACTCGCCAATCATATTTTCAAAAGTCATGTTTTCAAATCGGCAAGTTTGCCGCTCATGATTTAAAAAAAAAAAATCATAATCAAATCTCAAAAAAATGGCGTCTCGCCAAACATGTTTTAAAAGTCATATTTTAAAAGTGACAATTTGCCAATCATGTTTCAAAAGCCATATTTCAAAATCGGCAACTTGCCAACCATGTTTCAAAAGCCATATTTCAAAGCCGGCAACTTGCCAACCATATTTCAAAAGTCATATTTCAAAAGTGGCAACTTGCCAATCAAATTGCAAAAGTCATATTTTAAAAGTGGTAATTTGTCAATCATGTTTTAAAAGACATATTTCAAAACTGGCAATTTGTCAATCATGTTTTCAAAAAGATATTTTAAAACTGGCAATTTGCCAATCATGTTTCAAAAGATATATTTCAAAACTGGCAATTTGTCAATCATATTTCAAAAGACATATTTTAAAACTGGCAATTTGTCAATCATGTTTCAAAAGACATATTCTAAAACTGAAAATTTGTCAATCATGTTTCAAAAGTCATATTTCAAAAGCGACAATTTGCCAATGACATTTCAAAATTCATATTTGTCAGCCACGTGTTGAAGCCTATGTTTCAAAACTCCAACTTGTGCTTTCAAATTGGACCTTCGTGTCCTAACAAATTCAAAATCATCATGATTTCAAATCAGACTTTCATGTCCTCACAATTTTAAATCGGGCTTCTTTGCCCCCATGATTTCAAACTGGGCCTTTGTGCCAACATCTTTCAAAATCGGGCTTCCACGCCCTCATGATTTCGAATCAGACTTTCACGTCCTCACATCATTTAAATCGGGCTTCTCTGCCCCCATGATTTCAAACTGGGCCTTTGTGCCAACATCTTTCAAAGTCGGGCTTCCACGCCCTCATAATTTCAAATCGAACTTTCACGTCCTCACAATTTCAAATCGGAATTCCATGCCTTCATGAGTTCAAACTCATTTTTCAAATCGGCATTTGCCAACCATTAAAAAGAAAAGGTTTCTGACCTTATACCTCCAAATAGATTGCCCCTGATTGTTGGCCACTCCAATTCATTGCAAGTCACAAATTCCAACACCAAAAGATGAAGTCAGGCCAACAGAGTTATTCGTGGGTCTTGAAGCTGATGATGTCCACACAATCGGCATCACCTGAATATGAAACCAGACCGACAGAGTTTCCCGTAGGTCTTGACGCTGATGGCGTCAACATAAATGACGTCCCCAGAATATGAAACCAGGCCAACAAAGTCATTCGTGGGTCTTGAAGCTGATGGCGTCAACATAACTGACGTCCCCAGATGATGAAACCAGACCGACGGAGTTTCCTGTAGGTCTTGAAGCTGATGGCGTCAACACAACCGACATCCCCAGATGATGAAACCAGGTTGACGGAGTCATCTGTAGGTCTTGAAGCTGATGGCGTCAACATAAATGGCATCCCCAGATGATGAAACCAGGCTGACGGAGTCATCCGCAGGTCTTGAAGCTGATGATGTTGACATAATTGGCATCACCTGAATATGAAACCAGGCCAATGAAGTCATTCGTGGGTCTTGAAGCTGATGACGTCAACATAAATGGCATCCCCAGATGATGAAACCAGGCTGACGGAGTCATCCGTAGGTCTTGAAGCTGATGATGTCGACACAATCGGCATCACCTGAATATGAAGCCAGGCTGACGACGTCGTTCGTGGGTCTTGAAGCTGATGATGTCAACATAACTGACGTCCCCAGATGATGAAACCAGGCTGTCGGAGTCATCTGTAGGTCTTGAAGCTGATGATGTCGACACAATCGACATCACCTGAATATGAAGCCAGGCTGACGACGTCGTTCATGGGTCTTGAAGCTGATAGTGTCAACATAACTGGCATCCCCAGATGATGAAACCAGGCTGACGGAGTCATCCATAGGTCTTGAAGCTGATGATATCGACACAATCGGCATCACCTGAATATGAAGCCAGGCTGACGACGTCGTTCATGGGTCTTGAAGCTGATGGCGTCAACATAACTAGCATCCCCAGAAGATGGAACCAGGCCGATGGAGTCTCCCTTAGGTCTTGAAGCAGATGGCGTCAACATAATTGACGTCACTTGAAGATGAAACCAGACCAATGAAGTCATTTGTGGGTCTTGAAGCTGATGGCGTCAACACAACTGGCGTCTCCAGAATATGAAACCAGGCCAACAGAGTTATTCGTGGGTCTTGAAGTTGATGGTGTCAACATGATCACATCACCAGAAGATGAAATCTGGCCGACAGAGTCGTTTGCAGGTCATGAAGCAGGTGTCAACAACTTTGACACCCATGTTAAAAGTCTAAAAAAAAATGATGATGATTGAAAGGGCTAAAAATAGAGATGTCCGTCGGATCTACTCTAGTTTCGCTACCGAGTAGGGGCAAAAAGGAAAAGAAAAACCCGGCCACAATGAAAACTCGAAAGGGCATCGTGGGCAAAAATGGGAACCTTGCTACATGAAAACCCGAAAGGGCGCGTAGGTAAAAGCAAGAAGGGGTTGACTCCGGTGAAAACCCGAAAGGGCGCTTGGGTCAGTAATGTGTTAAAAAAAAGAGAAAAAAAAATGAATGAAGTCAAATCATCAAAATAGCAAGAAAGGGGAGTTCCATCCCCGCTCTTTCAAGAAATCCCTTTTTTTGCTATACATTCTCTGAATCCAGCTATGCACTCTCTAGTCAAAAAAAAAAACCTCAAAAAACTTAGACAAGATGTCTCTTGCCATCTACGCCTCACGTTTATATATACTTGCTCCTGCTCAGTAGGATCCTAGGCTTAGATAACCACTGCCTTTTCAAAATTCCAAATAAAGTCCAGCCTTGACTTCTTGCCTTGGCTAGCCAGTAGATGTTTACCTTTAAAATCCTTGTTGAAGCTAGAACATAAGTTTTCTAGGTTATCATTTCGCAATCCACTCAAATAACCTTACGCCATCTACCTACATCATGGTGTGATTGGTGGTCGAGTTATATTTCACTCATGAATCTTTCTTTATAATACATATATGTATAAAAAAAAGGAGGCTTAAAATAGAGGTGCCTCACTGGACTTGTTTGGGTTTCTCCTGAACAAGGGTAAAAAGAGCTAGAACCTGGTCATGGCGAAAACCCGAAAGGGCGCTATGGGCAAAATTGGGTACCCCGCTACGTGAAAACCCGAAAGGGCGCGTAGGCAAAAGCAAGAGGGGGTCGGATTGGGTGAAAACCCGAAAGGGCGCTCAATTCAATAATGTGAAAATAAAAAATCGATCAAAGACACATGCCAAAGACAAACAGACTTCAAATCTCTAGAGAGGAAATTATGACAGAAGCGGTGCTCGACTGTCAAAGCTCATCTTCATGTCAATGCCAGCATGGGCTCGTCTTCATGTCAGTGTCAGCCGAAGCTAGTCGCCATGTCAATTGAAGTTTATCTCCACGATAGTCAAAGCTCATCTTCACGTCAGTGCCAGTTGAGGCTCATTTTCATGTCGGTGCTAGCCGAGGCTCCTCTTCATATGCGTGCCAGCCAAAGCTCATCTTTGCGCTAGTTGAAATCTGTCTTCATTCCAATCAGATTTCTATCTCATATGGGATAAAGTGAAACTTCGCTATATACTAAGTGGATTCTAACAAATTTCAAGTCTCTATTAGGATCGGATACTCGGTGATGGCAAAGCTAGAAGGGGGGGTTGAATAGATTTGCAGCGGAAACTTAAGCAATTTAAAAACTACTTCGGATTAAAAAATCTACTCAATCAAAACCCCTTTGATCTGATGTAATGTGTGTGAATAAATTAACAGTTAGTGTGTAGACGAAATCCCTATGCATGCATCTAGCGCAATACAATGCAAACCACAAATCAAACCACAGTGCACAAGGGATTTTTTAGGTGGTTCAGAGATCACACCACGTGACTCCTACGTCCACCCCCCACACAGTGAGGACACACTACTCAACAACTGGGTACAACACACACACGAGCACACCGGCTCAACCACACACACACGCTAGATCAAGTCCAACAAAAGATCAGATCCTCTAGCTTGATCTGACCAACACACCACACACACGTTGTCTGATGCAAACAAGTAATCAGAACAACAATCCACACTTCCACAACATCCACGTACTGATCTAAAATCAGTGCACACACACAGATATATGAAAGTAGTGAAAAGAGAAGAGTTTTGAGATGAAGAATCAAATCCCGATGTAGATCTCTTCTCGTTGGTCGTCCAGAAGACTCCAAGCTTCGTCTTGACAAGTATCAGTTGATGGAGAAGCTTGAACCACGGACGAACCGGCTTCAACTCCGCTTGGAAGGTTGTTCTTCTTTGTTCTGAGCAGAGAGATGAAGCAGGACAGCAGGAAGAAAGCCTTCTTCTTGACCTTTGCTTAGGGTTTTGGTATGGTGGCTTCTTGCTGCGAAAATAGCCTCATATGATCCATATATAGTGGTGTCCAAGCATAGAGAGTCGTGCTAAAAGGAAACACCAAAATATAGATCATATCCCGGCCATTAGATCTTCCCGAAACTCCGTCTGTCGACAGCCGACTTGCTGCTGTTGACAGATGCTGCAGGTTTGCAAAAACCAGAAGACTGGGCTTTCTGGAAATAGATTTCTGAGTGGATCTGTCGACAGATGAAAATCATCTGTCGACAGATGCACTATTCATCTGTTGACAGATGCACTATTCATCTGTTGACATGTGCACTATTTCAGCAACTTGTCTTGTTCTTTTGCACTTGGATTTTTGGCTTTGTCTTGTGTACATTCACACCTACATTAAAAGACATAATTAGTGAGATATAATGAACATATAAAACATGTGTTTCATTTGCATCCAATTGTCATTCTCATCATGTTTCACACATCATAACACATCAATTTTGTCTTGTTCATGAAATGTTTATCATCAAAAACAAACTAACATCAATTAGTATTACTCATCATCAAAAACATTTAACACTTGTTGTAACCCAACATTCTCCAATATGAGAACCCAACATTCTCCCCCTTTTTGATGATGACAAAATTTTCAATTATGCACAATTGATGTTTCTCCTCCTTTTGACAACATTCAAAAAGATAATGAGTACACACAAGTAAAGAATGAAGCAAGGAATTGTGTGATCACATAATGAATTGTGAAAGATTGAGTGGGGAATGAGTGTTCAAATAGAATCTTAAGGTTGAGAACTGGTTTATACCCATTGCAAGATGTCATAGACACTAGTATTAAGACACGTAAAATTCTACAATGGTTAAGAGATAATACTCCGGGAATCTCAAGTTATAGCATTTAGGATACATCGTCTAAAAAACACATGAAAGTAAGATAACCCCTTGAATAAATCCATTAAAGAAAGTCATATATCTTAGTGGTGATTTTCAGTTGGTAAAGGAAGGTAATGTCCACATAAACATTTGACAATTGACAACCCATTGCCCTTGATTTAAATCTTGGAGGCTCCACTCTATTTCAAGCATTTGAACAATTTCTTTTGTCAAGTTAATGTGGGAGAAAAGTAGTAATTAGGATCACTTTCACCTTTTGACGTGAAGGTAGACATGAGGGATGCCCGTACCCCCAGTTACTCAATGTGAGTGACCATCATACCATTGTGCAAAGATAATGAAAAGACTTTTTGACGCGAAGACAGACATTTGTTATGCCCATGTCCCCGGTTACTAAGTGATACTCATCATTGCTCTACCTTTGTCCCATTTCAAATACTTTTTATGAACTTTTGAGTGTTTGAAATAGGTAGCTTTTCTCCTTTTTTTTTTTAATATTTTTAACAATCAAGGTCAATGATTATTTAATGTCAATGATTAATGTAAAACATTAAGTTCAAAAACCTTCTTACTTGTCAATCCATATAGGAACATGATAATCCACAAGGGAGCCATTCAAGTGAGTTAGGTTAAAATCATTAGATTTGATCAATATTTTCTAGATGACACAACCTAGACTCAAGCACAAAATGTTATATCAAAATCATTGTGATTGATTCAATGTCTTTGATACTATGTGAATATGAAAGGTTGCAATGAGTAGTAAGTCCCTATTCTTCCCTTGCATCAATAATATGAACAAACTCATAAAGAAATGATTGGATAAGATGAAGATTATCATTTAAATGTGTATCTGTCGACAGCAAGGGAGTGCCTGTCGACAGATGCACTCAGACCTGAAAGACTTGGTTCTGGGAGTTCAAGAACTGTGCTTGGCGGTGAACAGCAGAAGAAGTGACTGTCGACAGATGCACACAGGGTGCAATTTCTGGGTTCTGGAAGGCAAATCTGTCGACAGACTGTTTGGGGCTGTCAACAAGGGCTTTGAAACTTCAACTTTAAGGCTTTGAATTGAGAGTGATTTGAACCATAAGATTGAGGGATAAGTACACATTGAATATGAAGGGTATCCCTTATGAATTTCACTCACCTAGCCTTAAACTTACTCTCCCCATAATGTGTGCATGTGATGAGATAACATTCAAGCAATTCAATCATGATTTACACTTCATCACAAGTAGTTGCACACAAATTTCATGAGCATTCATGAGCATTTTCAAACTTACTCCCCCATAACACATGCATAGAAAATGTATCAAGCAATTCACTCATGATTAAGCACACAACTAGCCTTATGCTTACATGACTTTTGGTACTTGGCGGAGTATTTTACTCACGCATAATGATAGTTTCCAAACAAGCATAACTTGTTTTTCCACATGTCATCATTTGATATACCAAGAGGTCATGTGCACAGTTATGCAAGTAAGATGGCATGATTCCAATTGCTAAGAGGCATTGTCATGTGGGGTAGCAGTAAGGCACATTTTGCATTGCTCAGATAAAGGTAAGAATCCATTTCAATTTCAGCAGTTCAAATATGAAGTGATAAGGAGATTTTACCTGAACAGTCTTCAATCATAGTAAAAACAGTTTACCTTTGTTCTCCATCATTTCTTGCCTTGCACAGCCAATGTCATGAATCCATTTCTAATTTTGGCTGCAAGACATCTCAGCTTGTTGATCAAGCTTGTTTTGGGACCCACACTTGCTTGGGTCCTACAACGACATTAAGGTTAGGATATAACA
The DNA here is from genome assembly GCA_014218235.1 of Colocasia esculenta. Taxonomy (NCBI): domain Eukaryota; kingdom Viridiplantae; phylum Streptophyta; class Magnoliopsida; order Alismatales; family Araceae; genus Colocasia; species Colocasia esculenta. The sequence continues at coordinate 118,154,689 of CM024754.1, forward strand.
AAGATTTCAAAATCCAAAGTGATTTGATTTTTGGATTTCTGTTGTTTTGTGCAGTTTTCCTGTTCATAGATACATGAAATTTCTGATCTTTATGAACATGTTTATCCTTGTGTGTATGAACACATGGATTATTATGGAGCTTTGAAGCATGCACAACATCATGATTTTTATGAGAGTGTTGATTTTTCTTCCAGCAGAATTTAGCAAGATGACCAAGTTTATTGCATTTGTAGCAAACGGTTGAGCATTTACCTGGAGCTTACCATAGTGTGATTGCATTTGCTGGAATCTCTGAGATCCTTTAGAGTACCTTTGATCACCCTTGGGTTGAGAAGAAGGAGGTGGTACCCTTTGGTATCTCTTGGCATGATGTGGAGTTGGAGATTGCCTTGAAGCTTTTTGAGCTGTTGGAGGAGTTGAAACATTGTACAATCCTGCTTTCTTTTTCACTTCCTTTTTCAGATTTTCAGTTGTAACTACATTCCTTTTAATTGCTGCCTTTTGTTCAATTTTTTATTTTGTTTTTGAACATTTTTCTTATTTTTCACAGAAGCAAGACTTGTGTTTTTCAATTCATTTTGAATCTTCTGTTTTTCAGCTTTTAATGCTACAATTTCTTTTTCTGAAGTCTGAAGCTTGTTTAGCATGACATCTAAATCATTTTTCATTTTGTTCTTTTCATTTTCAAATTGAGCAATTTGTTGTTCCAGATCAACAATTTTATTCTTAGAATTGTTCCATTCATCATGTAATGGTCTGTCATGATACATGCATTCAATCTTCTTTTTCAGATGATTATTTTCCTCAATCAATTGGTTGCATTTCTCTTTTATTTGATGATCATGAGCCATGTTAGAGATTTGTTTGATCAATTGATCATTATCAAATTTGAGATTTTCATTATGATCAATCAATTTATCATTTTGATTTTGCAAATCAGAATTTTCAGATTCCACATGATCATGATCTTCTTTCAACTTAGAAAACTTGATTTCATAGTTTTTGACTTCCTTTTCCAATTTTTCATTCTCCATTTTCAATGTTTCATTTTCTTCATAGAATGCTTGAGCATTATCAATTATCATGTCTTTCTTTTCCAGATTTTCTTTTAGCTTCTTGTTTTGATGTTTAACAGTTTTAAATTGTTTGCACATGTGCTCATAGCATTCTATCAATTCATCATAAGATATATCATTCTCTGAATCAGAATTGGATATTGATGCATCAAATGGGTCTGAATTGGATTTACTTGATTCTTGAGAATTTCTTGACATCTTTGACATATGTGATCCTCTTGAGTCGTCTGAATGAGAAGAGCCTCTTGAGCTTCCATGAGCCATGTAGCATTTTTCATTGATTTCCCTTCCAGACTTGCATGTTTTCATAGAGGAGACCTGCATTTTATGAACCTTGTCATCAAACTCAATAATCATTGGTCTACTTATGATACTCGAGAACTCAGACATATTTCTGAGTATGTAGTAGATAATAAACCAACCAACGAAGTGATCAGATCAGTTCAGAATCAATTATAAGCCCAATCAGAATAATTAAGCACACATAAACAGATATGCCAAATCATAATCGATGAACAGAAAACCTGCTCTGATACCAATTGTTAGGATCGGATACTCGGTGATGGCAAAGCTAGAAGGGGGGGTTGAATAGATTTGCAGCGGAAACTTAAGCAATTTAAAAACTACTTCGGATTAAAAAATCTACTCAATCAAAACCCCTTTGATCTGATGTAATGTGTGTGAATAAATTAACAGTTAGTGTGTAGACGAAATCCCTATGCATGCATCTAGCGCAATACAATGCAAACCACAAATCAAACCACAGTGCACAAGGGATTTTTTAGGTGGTTCAGAGATCACACCACGTGACTCCTACGTCCACCCCCCACACAGTGAGGACACACTACTCAACAACTGAGTACAACACACACACGAGCACACCGGCTCAACCACACACACACACGCTAGATCAAGTCCAACAAAAGATCAGATCCTCTAGCCTTGATCTGACCAACACACCACACACACATTGTCTGATGCAAACAAGCAATCAGAACAACAATCCACACTTCCACAACATCCACGTACTGATCTAAAATCAGTGCACACACACAGATATATGAAAGTAGTGAAAAGAGAAGAGTTTTGAGATGAAGAATCAAATACCGATGTAGATCTCTTCTCGTTGGTCGTCCAGAAGACTCCAAGCTTCGTCTTGACAAGTATCAGTTGATGGAGAAGCTTGAACCACGGACGAACCGGCTTCAACTCCGCTTGGAAGGTTGTTCTTCTTTGTTCTGGGCAGAGAGATGAAGCAGGGCAGCAGGAAGAAAGCCTTCTTCTTGACCTTTGCTTAGGGTTTTGGTATGGTGGCTTCTTGCTACGAAAATAGCCTCATATGATCCATATATAGTGGTGTCCAAGCATAGAGAGTCGTGCTAAAAGGAAACACCAAAATATAGATCATATCCTAGCCATTAGATCTTCCCGAAACTCCGTCTGTCGACAGCCGACTTGCTGCTGTCGACAGATGCTGCAGGTTTGCAAAAACCAGAAGACTGGGCTTTCTGGAAATAGATTTCTGAGTGGATCTGTCGACAGAAGAAAATCATCTGTCGACAGATGCACTATTCATCTGTTGACAGATGCACTATTTATTGGTGCACTATTTCAGCAACTTGTCTTGTTCTTTTGCACTTGGATTTTTGGCTTTGTCTTGTGTACATTCACACCTACATTAAAAGACATAATTAGTGAGATATAATGAACATATAAAACATGTGTTTCATTTGCATCTAATTGTCATTCTCATCATGTTTCACACATTCATAACACATCAATTTTGTCTTGTTCATGAAATGTTTATCATCAAAAACAAACATAACATCAATTAGTATTGCTCATCATCAAAAACATTTAAACACTTGTTGTAACCCAACATTCTCCAATATGAGAACCCAACAGTCTCTGGAGGGAAATTTCTGATAGAGTTGGTCGACAACCAACGAAGCATGTGTCAACAGATGATGCGTCCTAATAGTTTTCAAGTTTCTGGGTGGAGAATGCTGAAGAAATTTGTCGATACCTAGACACAACAAAAGCTAAAAGAGGAAGACAAGAGCACCTTAATCTAGCTATGAGCAAAGCGGCAGTCTGGTTATCACAGTCGGTGACAATGACATGGAAGCAGTCAACTTCTCCCTATTAAGACCTCAACGCTACTGTGTGCTCAGATTGTTGCGCATTCAAGATGACCAGTCGGCAAGACGATTCAGAAGAAAGGAAGTAGCAAGGTCACTTATTGGGTCTAGAAAGAGCTGCCAGATCATATGGCAAGCCAACATGCCCCATTGGCTCATACAATTGGCCAATGCAATTCAATTGACACAATGGTTGGCCGACTCATGAAGGCCACAAGATCTTAAGCAGGCTGTCAATTCAATGGTCTTCATTACCCCTTCGGGTCTGTTCATCAACTCGCCTCGCGTGGGCCATGTCGAATCATGGCTACCACTTTGAGCCTGCCGACTCGGGGAGTTTCATACTGATTCGTCAACTGCACCAAATCAAGCTTACCATGTTGAGCTCCGCCGACTCGTGAAAGCCATGTGTCGATTCTCGGGAGCCCCCCCGCCAAATCGCGGCATCACCTCAAGCCTATCAACTTGTGGCACCCTCTGCTGATTCTCCAACCATGTTGAATCACCCAGTGCTGCTGGTTCATGATGCAAGCAAATTAAAAGGATGTTGATTTATCAAATATACAAGTCTATGAAGCGCATGGCCAACGTGCATTATCAAGCAGTTGATGTAAGATGGTCATCACTCTAGCGGGGTCAAGTGATCACTAACACGCAAGACACCAAAAGATCATCAGTATGACAACAAGTCAAAGACCTGCCTGTGTTAGTGTAAACAATCAAAAGGCCAAAGTACACCCGTGGATGTCGTTTCGCGTGTCCTCTAGCACCACCCACGGGTGGGGGGCATTTGTGGACGTCTCAAATTTTCAAATGGGCCCATTTCTGTGGCTGGCCCAATTCCTAAAGAGGATCCCCTCAAACCAAAAATTCCATTTAAATGACCCACCTACTAAGACCCAAAGACCCACTAGCCAAAAGCCCATCTCACTCCATGCAAGGAGGTGAGACTAAGTGAATGCAACACCTCCCAAAAAGGTGTTCCCAAAAAGGAAAAAGCTATCCCTGCAAAAAGGTGGTGGAAGGGGCCATTTTGGGGGTTTCTAGAAGCTTTTGGAAAAGGACCAAGGGGGAGGCTACGTACAGATTTTTCTGGAAGGGTTTTAGAGGAGAAAAAGGGGAGGGAGAAGTTTGGAGAGGAAGCCATCTTCTTCTCCAAAGGGCTGCTGCATTTCTGCATCCCGTGAAGCCCCTGCAGCAGGAAGTAAGAAGAAAAGGAGGAAAAAGGCAAGAGAGAAAGAGAGAAAGAGAAAGAGTGAGAAGAGAGCTACCATTTGTGTGTTGTCTTGTCACTTGGGGTGAAGAGAAAGAGGGGAAGAAGGGTAGGTGGCGATGGGATCTTCCCCTTCCATTTTTCTTTAAGTTTTCTTCTTTGTACTCTCCCCCCTTTTGTGTTTAATAGAATGTACATCCATGTCTTATTCTCCCCTTTCATTTGATGTGAATGTTCTCTTTTGTGCTCTTGCATTTAATGCTCTCCTCCCCTCCATTATGTGGCTTTGCATGTTTAGTTTATTTTTTTTTAAGGGGCAAGAGGTCACGGATGAGGGGAAAAGCTACTCTTTGTAGAGGGAGCCTTCTCTCACTCCAATGGGACATAGGAGACCACAAACCCCATCCCTCAATAAATGAGGCTTGAGGGTTCTGGAACTCCCCCCTTACCTCCATGGTTAGAGCCCATTGGGCCATGAAAAAAAAACCCCTTTAGAGGCATGCATTTTCCATTGTTTGCCCTCAAGAGAATGAAGTTTTTCTTACCGTTTTTGCTCTTCATAATAGACATTGCTGCACTGTTTGGGTCGCCCCCCTCCCTTTGGAGTATGTTCTTCGCCATTCTAGCTTAAAAGAAATTGGGCCCTCTTCAATGTTTTGCCCCTTTTGATCTATATGTTCTTCACTGTTTGCCCCATTTAATGGGTGATTTTCCCACTGTTTAAATAGTCCCTTTCATGAGCACTTTGGTCTTGGGGGATGTTTTCCTTTTGCTAGCAAATGGGTTGAACAATCAATGTTCATGCCCAAAGCTTAGCACCCATCACCAATGGCCCATTCACCTCTGTTTTAACCCCTTTCAATAAGTATTTTGCATGGATCGAACAGCCCATCTAAGAGTTTTTGGTGTTTGGGGTATGTCTCCTTTGCTAGCCAAGGGTTGAACAATTAATGTTCATGCCCCCATGCTTAGCACCAATTGTGAACAGCCCAATAAGTCCATTTCTGGCCCAAAATTGCCCCACTCCCATGGGTGAGCCTAGTTGCAACAGTGCTGGCCCACTGCCCCCAGGGAGAAGGCTTGTGCTGCCAATTCACCTGTTCTAGGGGTAGCCCTACTGATTCGGCCAGCCTGAAGAGGTCTGCCGACTCGACAAGCAGCATCCCGTCCTTGGCCGAATGACATTTTCCAAGCCATGCTCTATGTGATTTCAACTAAAGAAATAGACAATAGACTGATGAGAAATCCATCAAAACCCCGGGTTAGACAATGTAACGTCTATGCCTGGGCATATGGGTTCACATATGCTTCATTCACCGCCCGGATTCTTGTGTGGTCATGACTCTATCCGGTCCCCTTAAAGGCTCACCTTGGGGATTGGTGTCATGTGCCATTCGGGTTATGTCGTCTTCCGGCATATACCCTCCCTTTTGGTGCCATCTCCATCATGGTGGATGTGTACCGCGCTCTCCCCCTATCAACTGTGATAAGGGGAGATGCTGCCGAATTTTCTCTGTGCGCTTCGAATCGGCAAGAGACTCTTAAAAGAAATCCCCAAGGTTTAATGGTTTCAATGGTATCTCCATAGGGTGCCGATGTCACGCCCCGACGCGGAATATTGGAGCGCGAAGGCAGTTGCAAGAAAAGGGTATAGAGTGAGTACTAGACATCAAACCATTGCACCTTGCATAACACTAAAACAAATCTTTCTCATTAATAACCTTTCAAATGTCTAGTTACAACCACTAATATCAGAGCCATTCTATAGGGCCCAATTGCATTGCAATAAAAGGAAATAACTAACTACAACTCTAAGATTACATAATGACTCGAGGGTACTCCTGGCTTCACTCTTGGTCATTCCCTTCCTCGTGAGTGTATGTGTCATCCTCGGTCTCACCTGAGAACACAACATCAAATAACGTAGGGTGAGTGATAACGCCCAGTAGGACTTAAATCTCAAGATCATGTAGGCTTAAAATAATTAACGCATTTAATGGCAGAGTATCTAAAGATAGCAGGTACAAGAGAGTCAAAATATAGCAAGGGATAGCACAACAGGTAACAGGATAGCACAATAGCACGAGATCGAGTATAGTTTCCAAAAATAGCACAAGTATCGAGTATAGCACGAATAGCAGGATGGCCATAGCACAACTAGCACAAGTATAATAATAGCACGATGAGTATAGCACTTGTTCGTCATTCTAGACATCAAGAGAGTATAGCACGTTTTGTGTTTTAATTGTCATATAGATAGTCAAGATAGATAGCACTTGAGTGTAATGCCAAACACTCTGATCATTTAACTCCCATGGGCACTAGCACTTTCGGGCGCACATCCCAGGACCAGATCGGGCCCTTTATATATTGCCAGGCATTGGTTATATTGTTTATCTTTAGACAATCATTAAATGGCCAATATAGAGTACCAAGAAGTAGATGAGAGCACTAGATGAATAGACGAGATAGTAGAGTGAACGTGAATAGACGAGCGAGTAGAGTACAGATGAGAGCTAGTGGACATTGCGACGAGTAAACAGGCGATAGTAATAGTTGCACAACACGCGCACGTCGTATTGGCAGTCAGGTGGAATTCACGATCTTCTTGCTGGCCATGTTATGCACAAGTCCAGAGGTTCGACGTGATTCAAGGTAAGAGCGAACTTCTAATAGCCGTTTGGATCATATCGATCCCTAAAGGTGTAATGGGTGTTAGGGTACAACCGGCTCATCGACCATGTGGGAATCCATGATCAGAGGAGACTTACGGAGGCCTTGTGCAAGGGTTCACTAGTCCGGAAAAAGGAATGTCCGACGGAGAGTTAACCACAAGCCAAGTAAAGTGTGTATATAAAATAGGTACTCGACGTTCTAGAGGAATTCTAGAACAGTGGAGCGTCGATATCGGTATATAAACAACGCAAGAAACGAATACAAGTCCTTTAAAATAGGGCAATTTATATACTTTATTGCAATAAATTACCAGATACACTATGAGATATTTTATGCCAGATTTCAGCCATATATGGATGGTTCATGTGTGTGCATGTGTAAGAGAAATCATAGATAGAAATAAGTCGTGAATATGTATTTTAAATCATTCAATGTAGCTCCATTTTTAAAACAAGTTTTACTGGGGTATAACTGTAAAAGGCGTAAGAATTATTTAGAAAGCGACAGAAATAATTTTTTATGGGTTTTCATCAAAAACCTGTGAACGCGACATAGGCTAATGAGGGTCGCGACAGGTACTAGGAAGATAGCGACAGGATCAAGTAAGGATCGCGACAGGGCTTGCGAATCAGGTACTGGAAACGCGACGGCTTACCTGTCGCCTTCTTGGTCGCGACGGGTAGGCTGTCGGAATTGGACCCCAAAAGGCGACATATTGGGCAGTCGCGATCTGGTGGTCTGCGCCTGACTCTGACAGGAGTTAGACCAGACATTGGATTACGGACCAAAACATTCAAATTTTGATACAGGGTCGTTTATAAAATCATAACTAATTATATACATGATGAAAAATCATGAAATCAGTGGCAAATGGAACTAGACATGCGAGAGTACTTCTAGTAATTAGGAATTCGAGAGAGAGGATGGTTTGAACATGGTTTGAGAACGAACAAGAACGAGTAACATAGAACATGATACAGAGAGCAAGATTGATTTAATTCGAGCAACATGCTCAACAAAAATTAGGGCTTTCAGGGGCAAAAGATCCCTAACAACATGAAGTATCTACAGTAAAAATTTCATAGCATGGGATCAAGTATAAATAGAGTTTAGAATTAAACATGATGTCTCGGGGTTATTATGTTTGCAGATCTTCTAAAATCAAGAACAAAATATTGGCTTGATGGAAAATTATGAAACAAGAGAACTTTTGTTCCTGGTGATTGGAACTACCTACAGACGAGTTTAATTTAATTTTGCTCGTGAGAATGCCTACCTTTGACTCGATTTATCTTCTAGGGCTTAGAACTCTAAGAATGAGGAAGAAGCTCCAAGAACTCCTTCTTCCCACGAGATCTTCTCCTCCTTGGCCTCTTCTCCACGTCCAACAATCTTTGGCAACGAGCTAGGGTCGGCCAAGAGGGTTTATGAGATGTATTTATATAATACAAGTTCCTATTCCTACTACTACTCAAATTCCTCTTAATTACGAGATTTCCTAACTCCATCTTTCATCTCTTGCTTTCCAATCTTTATTGGGTTAAGATAGTATCTAAATTCATGCTAGACTATATGGGGTAGGTTTAGGAATCCAATTCCAACTCTAATTGTCACTTTTATTGCTTTAATAACTCCTTTCCAATTATGGGATAATTAAACTCCGAATTTAGGGTATTTTCTTATTATTCTCCCTTTGTAAAATTCATATTTGGACCCAATAAATTCTAGAGTATCTATTAAGCAAAGCACATTACTCGTTTCCATTTAATGGGTTTTATTTAATACTCTTTTCATTTAATATGCATTTAGCTAGGTTTTAAATATTTATTTTTTCACAAAAATTCAGGTTGCTACAGCCGATTCAGTCGGGCTGCTGATTCGGTCAAATCTTGCCGATTCGGTCACACCCTGCTGATTCGGTTCTGGTTGCCGATTCAACCCTGGCTACCGATTCGGCCATGCTCCACCGATTCGCTATCTGCATTGTTGTTTGCATGTCTCTCCGAATCGAATAGGCTCTGCATACCCTGCCGAATGGGTCTGCCTCGCCGAATCGAATGCATCTTGCAGAATCAAATATATCTGTGCTGCCGGTTGGCCACCCAATGGCCAAGCAAAGCCAAATTGCGAATATAACCACAACTTGCATGTTTCAAATAGAACAAAAGTGCAAATTAAAAGTATCCAATGATAAAAGAGATGAAAAGGGCAAATAATTTGTTTCATGTTTTATACGTTTCAAATATAACAAAAGAGTAAATTAAAATTTTTTTTTCATGATAAAAGAAACAAGCGAACAAATAGGTCATCTCACGTTTTACATGTTTCAAATAGAACAAAGAGCACATTAACATTTCCATGATCAAAGGAACAAATGAACAAATAAATAAAGAGATTCAATGACTAATGAATAAAAGATCAAACAAATGAATAGACATTGTACTTGTTAGCACTTCAGCCCAAATTTAAATTGTGTCGCACCTTCATCAGATGTCTCCGCTTTAGGCTACGAGACTTCATTTCTGGTGATAATCAAGCATTTTTCTTCTCAGGGGGATGTAATTAACGTCGTTGCGCTTAAGCAACGACGGAATATTGGTTCAGGACTTGACACTCACTTTCGTTTGACGAAGTCAAACGGTGTGCACAAGACCTAAAACCCTTCGACTCTCGGAGGCAAACCATTTGATTATCATTTTGGTGACTGACACGCCCGCGCTGTGCGAATTGTGGATTCATCTCACGTCACCATTGCTCGTGTAGCATTCGACGAGATTTGAATTCGCAATACACATGCATCTATGAGAACATGAGAAATATGATAAAAATAGAATTTAAAATTAATTAAAATTTTCATTTCCACAAGCGAAAATAAGACGGGGATGCAAGCTCTGATCCACCATGCCTGGGGGAAGGGAAAGCTTCTGCGTGGAGAGATCTGATCCGACTATTTTTGTTATTTATTTGTTTTTTTAATTATATCATCGAAGCCATACAGTACACTTTAGAATTCGGTAAGGCCGGTCCCCGCGGAAGAACCTTGCGGGGAAATATTGACGGTAATCGGCGGCCGCTGCGAGAACTCCATTTCCACCCTGTCATGTTAAACGCGCATCCATACCTTTCAGAGGAAAAGCACGAATACGAATATTTTAATTATTTAAAATACATTTTTTTCCGATGACATTCCAATACAGCGAGGCAGATTCGTCTCTGCAAACTGTAACGAAGCATTTCCGGGGATCTCAAGTCTCAAGACCACCTGCTATTTAAATTATTTAATTAATTATATTCATTTATTTATAGACTGGTCGTATCAACTGTTTTTTCTTTTCTTTTCTTATCTCTCTGGGCTCCTTCCTCGTTAAACAACTTGCCTTACCAGCCGTCCGATCCGTGAGTCCCGATCGAGTGGAGGCTGGACGGTGTCGATATAATCGGGAAACAGGAGGAAGCTGGCTGGCACCCACGACACGAAGAGCCCAACCACTGAAACAGCGGGGACTCTGCAACCACCTTTTAACAAACCTCCATCTTTCGAGTCCCCCGTCGTACGCCACCCCCGCCTTGGTAGGGAGCGGCCTGCGCCACCATGGCGGCGGCCGGGATGGGTAGCGCCGGGACCCTAGGCCCTCTTCTCCTCCATCTCTTCCTCTGTTTCCTCATCCTCGTCTCCCCTTCCATCGGGAGCACCAACTCAGGCGATGCGTCGGCGATGACGGCCATTGCCCTGTCCATCAATCCCCTGCCCTCGAGGTGGAGCACCGTCCCTAACCCGGACCCTTGCGGCGGTGGATGGAACGGCGTCACTTGCGTTTCCGGCCGCGTCACCGTCATCGCCCTGCAGGGGGCTTCCCTGGCCGGCCGCCTCGCCCCCGAGATTGCCAACCTCTCCTCCCTGCAGACCCTCGCCCTCCAGAACAACCAGCTCGGCGGGGACTTGCCGTCTCTGGCCGGCCTCGCCAACCTCCGCGAGCTCTACCTGGGGCAGAATGGCTTCCGGTCCATCCCCACGGGCTTCTTCTCCGGCTTAACCAGCCTCATCAACGTGTCCCTCGACCATAACCCCCTCGCGCTGTGGGTGCTTCCCGGCGACCTGGCGAAGTGCTCCAATCTGGTGCGCTTCACCGCCATGAACTGCAGCCTTGGCGGTGCAATCCCCGACTTCTTCGACGGCTTGTTGACCTTGCAGTATCTGAGGCTCTCCTACAACTACATGGTGGGCCCCCTTCCTCCCTCCATGGGGAACTCCAGCATCCGGGAGCTCTACCTCAACAACGAGCTCCGGATCGGGAACTCCGGCCCCGGGCAGCTCTCGGGGACCCTGGACGTGCTCAGCTCCATGACCCAGCTTTCCGTCGTATGGGTCCAGTCGAACAACTTCAGCGGAGCGGTGCCGGACCTCTCCGGATGCACCTCTCTGGTCGATCTGCAGCTCCGCGACAACCAGTTGACGGGAGTCCTGCCGCAATTGTTAGCATCGCTGCCCAATCTCAGAACCCTCAACGTGTCCAACAATCTGCTGCAGGGGCCGTTCCCCAGCCTCGGGCCGAACGTCGTGGTGGGCGCCACCCCCGGCAACAGCTTCTGCAACTCGCAGCCCGGGCCATGTGATCAGAGGGTGACGGACCTTTTGAAGGTTGCCGAGGGCTTCGGGTACCCGGAGAGCCTTGCCAGGGCGTGGAGGGGGAACAACCCCTGCAATGGCTGGCTGCATGTGTCCTGTGATTCTCAGGGGAACATCACATTTCTCAATTTCGGCTCCCAAAACCTTGGGGGGAGTATTTCTGATAGCATTGCCAGCTTCACAGCATTGAAGGTTCTCAAACTGGAGAACAACATTCTCACAGGGTCCGTTCCTCCGAGCTTGGCTACTCTACCCCAGCTCCAAGTTATTGACGTTAGTAACAACAATCTCACAGGCGATGTACCAGCTTTTCGGCCAAATGTGAAGGTGATCACTGAAGGTAATCCTCTTCTTGGGAGCCAATCTGGTGGGGGAGGTTCTGGTTCTGCTTCCAGTACAGGGAGTCCATCTTCGCCAAATGGAGGCGGCCAATCCAAAGGGTTGCGCTCAAAGGCGGTCATTTACGCTGTATCGATCACCATTTCTGTCTTAGTTGTGGTTGCCGGATTAGTATATCTTTGGTACAAGAAGCATAAGAACCGTCCCAAGGGATCACTCGCGGGAAATGGTCATTCTGCCGGCAAATTCTATCATGGCCAATCTAATGGTGGGCATGGGAAGGCCCACGTGGTTGAGACCGAAAGCACGTTTGTACCAATGCAGGAGCTTCAACGGGCAACCAACAATTTTAGCGAGGAAAACATATTGGGAAGGGGAGGATTTGGCGTGGTCTACAAAGGAGAGAAGCCTGATGGGACCTTCATTGCTGTGAAGAGGATGGAATGGAGTGAGATGGGTAAGCAAGGGATGAGCGAGTTTAAGGCAGAGATAGAAGTTCTAAAGAAGGTCAAGCACAGGCATTTGGTTGCACTTCTAGGTTATTGTGAGCACCGAAATGAGAAGTTACTGGTGTACGAGTACATGCCGCAAGGAACATTGAGTCAGCACTTGTTTCGGAGCCGTGAGAGTGCATATCCTCCCCTCACTTGGAACCAGAGGCTTTCCATAGCACTTGATGTAGCTAGAGGACTGGAATACCTGCATAGCTTGGCCCAGACAAGTTTCATTCACAGGGACCTAAAGCCCTCAAACATTCTTCTGGATAATGATTTGAGAGCCAAAGTTTCAGACTTTGGCTTGGTCAAACTTGCTCCTGATGATAAGAACTCTTTACAGACACGGCTGGCAGGAACCTTCGGGTACCTTGCCCCTGAATATGCCTGTAAGTATTTTTAAGTTATTGACTGTCTTATTACCTTTTTAATCACCTTTGTGCATTAGGGACTCTCGAATCTTGACTGCTTTAATTCCATGACGCAGCTTGCAGTCTTGTTACTACTGTTCTTCCGAAATTGAAACTGAGATTTCCAAAACTTATGGTTTCATGAAATTTCATCTCGGTTCATAATTTGGCAATGGATTTTTCCACTTTTGCTGATGTGAGCTTTGTTATGCTGTTTGACATCATACATCTACATTAGAAAGTCCCAAATTTGAGTATTCTAGAGTTGAGTGCATGTTTTTAAGTGAGATCTGGCTTTGTGATTACTCTGATCCAGAGTATGGTTGTCTTCCTCCTTTGCTTGATAAAGTAATGGTGGTCTCTAAATTGCATTTTCTTTCTTATTACACCATGCCAGTTTAAAAACATGTTACAGTGTAATCCAATAATCCAAAAGCACATGATAGCTCTACTTAAGCATTGTTGTCTTGATTCTCCACATACTTGAGTTAATATTCAGCTTTTACAGTCTTTGTGTGTTGAAATCATATAGTTTCTGGAAGTCAATTTTGGTGCTCTGTCTTTTAAACGTGTGCAAAGGGATACATTCTATTAATCGCCTATTTCTGAGAATAATTTTATAGGCATTATATGGTCACAACTTTTTGAAAGGTAAATCGGAGACTGATTGATTTGCTGCTGATTGTTCTCATTCATCCAGGTATTTCAAAATACTCGACAGGGAACTGCATTGTAACTTAGGAGTTTTTACATGTTTATAGATCAGTAGATTTATATTTTTTATGCCAACTACCTAACTGTAGTCCTTTGGGGAGAAAATAACCAAAAAGTGCTCATTTCCATATGATCCCTGTTGTGATGGTGCCATCACTTGGAGAAAATCAATAACAAGCAGTTGTAACTCGTTCTGCAGTCGGATCTGTGGGAACTGCTACATTTTGGATTTACTTCATGAAGTCTCTTCTATATGTGCTGCATGATCTCGTATTTAAATGACTGCATCCTTTTTCCCCTTCAAGTTTTCTTTGAATTGATTTATGACTTTCTTTAATAACTTGTATTAGTTATCTTAGTTCAGGATGAGACTTGCCAATACACTTTTTTTTCTCCTTTTATGGTGACAAAAAGCGACATTTCATACTTAGTAATAAGCTTGTTAGCACACGATCTTAATTCAACCTGTTTCACAGCATCTTGAGACATTCTACACCAGGACCATCCATGTATATACCAATATTCTAAATGTCTTCATCATAAGATGCCTCCCTTTATTTATTTAATAAAGCATCTTGCTCTGCACTGGCATATCCTTTATTTCACATGTTTGAGCATGATCCCTTCAAGTTTTTTTTCTGCATAAAATTTTTATGGACAAACTGATATCCCATGCGTATTCCCACAAGATTTAGTTCTAGCTATTTGCTATTTCTTAGTCATACTTGTTCTCGTATCATGTTGCTCACATGAAATTTTTTAATGAATTCACTTTACATGTCATGTCAAGTGACTCAAAAGTTATGAACTTTGTTTGATCACACAAAGAGCAGCTAAAGTAATATGTTTCTCTTTTGGTTTCCTTTCCTTAATTTGAAGCTACTGGAAAAGTGACAACCAAGGTTGATGTTTATGCCTTTGGAGTTGTGTTAATGGAACTAATCACCGGCAGAAAAGCGCTTGACGATTCACTCCCAGATGAAAGTTTACATCTTGTTTCTTGGTTCCGGCGGACTCTAATAAACAGGGAGGACATCAGAAATGTCGTGGATGCTAACCTTGATCTTGATGAGGAAGATATTATCTGCATCTCCAAAGTAGCAGAGCTAGCAAACCACTGTACCAGCCATGTGCCTCAACAGAGGCCAGATATGGGGCATGCTGTCAATGTCCTGGTTACTCTTGTAGGGCAATGGAAACCCAGCAGTTCTAACGAGGAAGATGACTACAACGTTAGCCATCAGGAGTCTTTTCCACAGTGGAACTTCGACGACGGGCTTTCATTCAATAACCAATATCAAAGCATGAACAGAAGTCACAGAAGCGGCACATCTGCAAAGCCAGACATGTTATCCGTTGGCAGATGAGACCTTTTCCGGACGCTGGATAAAGATCCTTCCTTCTTTTGAACTCGTACGTTTTTAAGATTTATTTATAGCAAAAGGTCGTCCCTCCCTTTTCTTTCTCCTTCTTGGGTTTGCTTTCCTTTCAGATTCGGCTATATTTGCAAAGCTAACATGGGTTGGTGTTCTTTTATCATGGTCATCCTTTTTCTTGTATTTGTAAAAGTTAACATGAATTAGTATTTTTGACGGGGGGGGGGGGGGACAGTTCTGTTGTTTTCCAAAGGTGATAACTGGGATGCGGTGTTTTATCAAATAACAAAATTATCTATCTTTCTATCTCTGTATTTTTCAAGTGCTGAATTAATCTCAATATGGTATAGTTCCCCTCATGCAAAAAGTAAATCAACTTGGACCCCCTAACATGAATGTCTCATTACCGTCTCTGGTGACCAAATAGTTTACGTGGTAGATAGTTGATGATTGTATAGAGTCCACTAAAAATGAGTGACCAATTTGTCTGATAAACATAATGGAATATTCCATTACGTAGAAGAAAGAAAACAAAACCATAATATCTTAGTGAACCTAGAAAAGAGAAGGGTTGAGTAATAAGTAGAACAGATCAACACGAACCTTTCACAGTAAGTTTAGTAACCGAGCCTTCTATCTTGTTCCCAGAAAACTGAAGTAAAAGTGAATGAACTAATATATTTCCTCTCTTTTCAGTTTTTAACAGGAGACTCTTGTTTTTGAAACAGCTCAGCGTGAGGTGTGGCCGTGCTGGAATGAGTTGAGATGAGTTGAGTCGACCCATCCAGAAGGGGGAGGATCTCACATCACATGGAGAGCCGTGGAGAGAGAGAGAGAGACGAAGGGAACTCTACTTTCTGGGGGTCGGTGACATGCTGTTGTCGTATTTGGTGGTGTGTGTCACTCATCAGTTGCCCTTCTTCCTTTTTCTTTGGTCAGAAAGTCATCAGTGGGCTTTTGATGGCTCGGTTGGAGAGGCCAAGGGGATCCTTGCAAGGCAGCATATTTGCGAAGCATCTGACAGTTTTTTTTTTTTCACAATTCAAAGTGGACATCTTTTTTCTTTCTTCCTTTTTTTTCCCCCTTTTTGCTGGTGCCAGCTTTCAACCTGCAGCTTTACCATCTCATCAGAGCATAACAAATGGCGTGCTTGATGACACATTCGTTTCAGAAGTTTACTTTTAAGTTTTTGTGTGAAAATTAATGGCAGAAATAGACAGACATGGATACTTTAAATTGAATTATCCTCACTTTTTTTTATGTCTTGAACTGCCAAAGTGTTAACTTGTTAATATGCTAAAGGTCTCGAGTGTTACTTGCCAACATATTGAAGTGTTGGCCCTTAAGATGTTAACGCGTCTATGTGTAAGTTGAAGCGCTTAGTTAATGCAATGAAATTTTGACTTAGGTAAGGAATGACCTAATGCATGTAGCAGTCAATTTTTCTTAAAATAAAAAGGTTGAGAAAATGACCGTTTCTTTGAAATGGCTTGGTAACTATCATACGATCATATCACAAAAGGAAAATAAAAAAAAGATCGAATTAGGACACACATGCAGCAGAGGAAGGGGGATACAACGGCGGTGTATAAATGTCAAAAGTACAAATTTGCTTGGAGCTTTCGACCCATCAGATTAATAAAATTGTTTTCTTGCAATCGTTTTCAATTTTACTGCAAGATCCTTCTTACAATAAAATTTTCTCTCATATCATATGTGTTGGATTGTATGACAGTTAATCACCTTAGAAGGGAGTAAATAAGTTGTTCTGAAATATCAGAAATGTTGACAACAAACACTAAGACATTTGATTAGTGGTTAGAAAACTATGTGCAAAAGATAAATATGCGGAAGCAAACATACACACAATGTCAATAACACTAGAGATTTTTATTCTGATTCGGATCTCCCCTCCAATAAGAGTCATATGTCCAGTCTTCAAAAAATTACTTGAGATTTTCACTAATCTAACCAAACGCTACAACCACCAAGTCGAATTTGGTCTTCCCTTCACAAAGGGACACTACAAACTACTTGCACTTAACAAGCCTTCTCTTTTTAAAGGGAAACACATAGGGTACCAACCCCCTATTGATTTTACAACAGAGATCTAGTCTACGAGAGAAGGAGTGCTTCGAAGAATGAGCTGAGTTAGATGACAAGAATAATAAACTCTAAATTTGACTTCCACTAAGCACTCAGAAAGAGAGAGAGAAATGAACAGTCTAAGTGAGTTAAATTCTCTCTCAATATGGACTCTAAAAGATCTTCTAAAGATGACTAAGTCCACAGAGGCATAGAGAAGAAATGCTGCAAGAATGTGAGTCGAACAGTGCGCAGTATGGTGTCCCTAGACAAAAGTTGTTCTCTATTGGCTTCAACTCTTCTACATATAAGCTTTTGACTTCTTCTTCAGACTGTTGACAATTTGACCGTTTGAATATAGACATTTGAAAATTCTCTTGTATGTAACATCTTTGAATTTGAGTGTAACGATCATTTTCTTTCCATTCTGGATTTCTTGCATGCTACTACAGTCAATTGTATAAAATGACCTACATGCAAAAATAGATACAACATTTTGGGTCAGTGGAACCAATTTTATTCAATGGATAAAAGGAATACATGGATATGTTTACTTTGAGCCTTTCTATCGAAGTGGTTGTATATTTCCATTAATATGCTATTGCAAAGGGCTAAATAGAACGAACTACCAGTGTATATATTATATCAAGGTACGTTTGCGCTGACTGCTCTCTATGGTTGTTTTATAGAGCATTAAATAGATAGATAAAGAAAGATAAATACATTTGAAACAATCTTTCCTTTAACAATATAATCGAGATTCTAAATTGACAAATCATATTAAAATACTTTTGATTAGAAACTTTAGTCATGTAGAAAATACTTTATTGTGAACGAAAAATCTTTTTGTGCGACACAATATTTTTGTCAAGAAAAATTTATCAAGTCCTTATGAAGAAATAAGAGATAATATTCCTTAAGTGAAAATATTAAGAATTAAGACTATCGCTAAATATATATTCAAGAAATAATAATTAAACATCGACTGATACAATCATACAAATAAAATAGTTGAACTTCAACTTGAGGTTCGATTGAAGGAGGTCACAACATCAATTGAAGCGAAATATTGACTTGAGGGTTGACTACTGTGAACTTCTTCTTCAGTTGGAGTGAGCATCGACGACAAAGAAAGTAAACCAGTCAAAGTGGACTTCGACTCATGAAGGGAGTCTACATTAGTCGCAGTTAGACTTCGACTTGTGTATCAAGTCGACGTTCGACTTCGACTTATGTTAAAAGTCTTCTCAATCGGAGTTAGAGTTCGATTGCTAAGGAAACTTATACTTCAGTTGATTTTGGACTTCCACTTCTAAAGTGACTTTGGCTTCAAAACAATAGATGTTTAGTCAATCTTTCACTTAGCTGATTTTTCTCTATTTATTTGTATATTGTTCAGAGTCATATTTCAGACAATACAACATTCAAAAAAATTATTTTGACAATAAACACTCTTTCTGAAAATAATTTCTATCTTTAGTCAATAAATACTCATAATGAATAAGTTCATTTTAGCATCAAATAATTTTTTTTTGTCAATAATATGAAAATCAATACAATTTGTCATCATCAAAATAAAGATAAATGGAGCATGATTAAGATGCAGAAACTAACAGATTATAATGCAATTAAATTCTTGATTACTTATGATCTTAATAATATTCTTGAATGGGACTTTGCATTGGCTAGTTAAACTTTGTAACAGGAGAATTAAGAGCACCAGAACAACAAATGACCACCCTTTTAAACTCGTCAAAATAGGGGTGATAGAAAAGAAGAAATGGGAACACAATAGAGGAGGAAGAAGCAGAAAGAAATCATATAGTAGGCTAACTAGAGATAATGAAGTTATGCCCAAGTGCTGGAGATGAGAAATCAGTTTTCACTAAAAAGGAGAGGAAGGAAACCCTCTGAACAAAACCTACGAGATGAGAGAGAGATCACTGCTCGTAAAAGGGAGGGAAGACTTACTCAATGCTCAACATAGGAGATGGAGGAGAGGGGGGTTCTTCTTGGAGGAAGCAACCTCTCTCCCCTTCATGGAAGTGTGCCTTGAAGAAAAATTATGACAGAAATAAAAATATAGGATTTATCAAATTTACTGTACCTTTATGTCATAAATCAAAATTTCCTCTCCTCGTTCAAATATTTTTGCCTTCTTTCAATTTCTTTTTCAAATATTTTCATTTTCATTTTTGCATGCACAGTCCTCTCAAGAATAGCTACTCTCTAGGTTTCTTCCTCCTGTTGCCCAGATAGCAAGCCCAGAGGGGGGGGGGGGGGTGAATGGATTGCTACAGTTTCTTCAAGACTATTTCCTGTACATAAAAATGCTTAACAGAAGACACTAAGTTCGATGGTTAGAGTTAGTGTTAAATAAAGACAACGAGAACAATCACACAGACAACAGAAAATTTTATCCTGGTTCGGATCTCCTGTCATAAGGAGTCCTACGTCCAATCCCCAAGCAACACCTTAGGATTTCACTAAGCAAGTGTACAGTCTCCCTTAAGGACACTTACACATCCAGTAATAGCTGGCCTTCTCTTCTCACCCAGAAAAGGAACTAAAGCACCTGATGCAACAGGTCTTCTTTCTTGCCGAAGGGAACAACCACCCACTCAAGCAGGTCTTCTCTTCACACCCAAAGAGGAACACTCAAAGAAAATGAGTAAGAAGTGGATGGCCCCTAGACCAAGCTAATACAAACTGCTTGATCTGAGGCAATGTCTGAGAGACAAAGAATATCAACAAGGAACTATCTCTCATATTTACTCAGGCTCTCAAAGGCTAAGCAATTTGCTATTGAGAGCTAAGAGCTACACAGGGTTTGAATAGACGAGCGAGCTCTTCTTCCCTTCTAAGATCTTCAGAATGCAAGCTTGAAAAGTTCTACAGAAACATGATTGTCTTGCATGGAGTCACCAGTCTTCTATTTATCTTCTTAGAAATAATTTAACCGTTGGACTATCCGTTGTCTCACATCTTCATGCACGTTGGAGTGAATGGTCCAAAGTGTGGAGCAAGAAAACCTGTAGCCATTAATGCTGAGGAAGACATTCACACACAAAGAAAGATTGTCTGAATCTTCCAGCTTCTGTCAGGTTGACAGGTCCATCTTTGCAACGTGCGTTTCTACTGGAAACCTTGCACACAATAAATGCTGACACATAGACAACTTTTCTTTGTCTAAACTGTCAGTCAACATTAGTAGTCATGCTATATGAAGATACACCAAAAAGGAAATGCCATTATGTCATCATATAAAGCGTAAATTTATGTGACATAAGTAAAGATGTATCGTGCAGAGATATTGTTCCATCACAATAAATGTTGAAGACCACAGGATACAGCAAGATGCGCGGGAAGACTTGAAATCCACAGAGATTTGAAATATTTTTTAATATCATGTGGAATGAATCTTAATAAGGTTTAAAAGAAATTAAAATAAGAATATTTAACAGTTCTAAAATATAATCGTTACTAAAAGAGTTGATGTTTTAAGACAGTCTGTGTGCAGAGAGAGTCGATGTTGATATCAAATCAATGATATAATCATAATCTTGTGAGAATGTAATCCATGTTGAAACCAAGTCGATGTGAACATAATCCATGTTTGAATGTAATGAAATTGATGTTCTATACAAAGTCGTTGTTTAACAGAAGTCATTGTTGTACTGAAATCAATGTGCAGATGAAATCGTTGTTTGAAACGAAGTCGTTGTTCAAGTAAAATCGTTGTTTCACTTGAAGTCGTTATTCTACTGAAATCGTTGTTTAAGTGAAGTCGTTGTAGAGACGAAATTGTTGTTTCACATGAAGTCGTTGTTCTACTGAAATCGTTGTTTAAGTGAAGTCGTTGTAGAGACGAAATCGTTGTTTCACATGAAGTCGATGTAGCAACCAAATCGATGTTTAAGTAAAGCGAAATCATTGTAGCAATGAAATCGATGTTTAAGTGAAACGAAGTCGATGTAGCAACGAAATCAATGTTCTAACTATGAAGTCGTTGTAAGACCGAAATCGTTGTTTTACTTATGAATTTGATGCTAGAATGAAATCGATGGTTTACTAAGGAAGTCGTTGTTTAAGTGAAACCGATGTAGAACCGAAATTGATGTTCTTCTAAGGAAGTCGTTGTTTAAGTGAAACCAATGTAGAACCGAAATCGATGTTCTTTTAAGGAAATCGTTGTGAGCTATTATATGGAAGTCGATGTATACTTAGACAAAACATATGTTATGAGCTTTATAGAACAGTGAATGTAGGCAACTTACTGATTTTATTTGAATTACTGCCTATAGATAAACTTCATAAAAATGATATTAGATAATACTTTTCAGGGTTTTATTAATCACCAAAAATACATATAATTAATAATAAATTATATGGAGATGGACTGATCATCAATCTCCCCCTTTTTGGTGATGACAAAACATAAAGAGTTGCATATATATAAAAGGCTGAAATAAATTTATGAAAATTTTTAAGGTATGTATTTCAGAATATTTTTCTCCCCCTTTTAGTCACTAAGCAAAAAGAAAATAGATAAGCAGAAGATAAAATAGAGAAAGACAAAGATGAATAGGAGCCAAGGAGGGAAATTCTATTCATTAGAGGGGATGGACATGTAGAAGGCAGGAGACAGACGGAAGCATGGCGAGTGATAAGCTGCAAAGCTTTGACTTCCTGCTCTTCAAAAAGATCTCTAAAGACTCTCAACTAATATCATATAAGGGTCCCATCTCTGGACTAAGTCTCTTAATGTGGAGTAGCCTCTGTTCTTCAATAAACTTGGTGTACTCTTGATTACTAAGAGTTGACTTGTAGAGCCCAGGAGTCCCAAAACTGCATGCTGAAGGAATTTATCAATGGAAATGGGATAATGAAGCTTATAAGCAAACAGATCCTTCTGCAAGGCTACATAGATATTGTATCTCTCAACCCAGGTGGAATAAGGATCTGAAACTAGATTAATGGAGTTGAGATCCATGAACTTTTTTGGAGTGAGAGTCAGCTGATTTGACTTGTGCAGGGAGGAATTCAGGTTCTCAAGCTGAAGTGCAGCCTCAGGATAGGCTTAACACCAGTCAATGTTGACAAATCTTTCAGACCATGCTAGGAGTGGAGCTAGAACTCATGACTTGATAAATCCTCTCTGATATTCCCTGAAGAGGAATCTGTGAAAGGCAAGAGGAGCTCCCCTCTGAACAAAGATCCTTGCCATAACTCTGGAAAATCTTTCAAAGATTATAGGACCTACATCAGAGTCCATAAGTAGAAAGTGGAGCTTGGGGAGGAATGCAATCTCAGGCATCTGCAAAGTGGCAAAGTCAACTTGAGGAGGTGTGTTGAATGGATTTACTGTACAGAGCTGAGCAATAGCTGCCCTGAACTGGCCAAGCTAAACTTCTGGCAGGCGATTTATAAAGCAATAATCTTGATACATCTGGAATTGCCTAACCAGTTTGATCTCCTTATGAATGAAAGGACCCCAAGAAGTTCTCTGCTGGCAGACAAACCACTCAGACAGGGTGAGAGGGTGGTCTAAGGGTGGAAAGATGTTGGATCTGGTAACTTTAAATTTTCTATAGATAGCTTTGTTAGCCTTGGCCCACTGATCCTCAGTCTTTGACTCAGTAGAAGAGAGGATTTTGGCTTGGTCAGGTTTGGGGATATGAAGAATGATATTGAGGTGTTCAGAAAGGTTAAGGTAAGGAAGACCAAAAGTAGCGGCAAAGGTGCACTTTTGGAGATATTCAGCATATAAGATTTTTCTTCTGTGGACAACAGAGAGAGAATACCACAGAGGAGGGAAGAGAATTTGATTGGAAGGGAAAACAAAAGCTATAGATGTCTTTCATTTCTTGGAGGGAGGATTGGAGGAAGGTTGGGAATCAGTCCTGTGAAGGTGGGCAGAGACAGCAAGAACTGTATGGAGGATGGCTTCTTCAAACTCATCCTTCATGTCTTGCACAGTATGGTGAACTATACTAGCACCCTCAGGAATAATAGTGATGAAGGAGAGTGGACTAGGTGGATGAAGAGAGGCAAAAGATGAAGTAGGAGGAGGTTGTGTAGATGGTCCAGCAGAGGAGGGACCAGCTGAAGAAGGACTAGCAGAAGAGGAGGAGGCAGGAGGTGCCTCAGAAGTTGTATGAGGAATAGAAAAGGAAGGGATAGGTGAGGAAGAGGAGGCAGTAGGGAAAGGAGTAGGAGAAGAGATATGTTTTGGATGGGGTTTCTTGGAGGGTTTAGGAGCAGGTGGGGCAGTGAAGGAAGTAGGTGGAAAGAAAGGGGCTGGAGTCTGAAGACTATGAGGGTCAGAAGGCCCTGGGGGCACAGCAGCTTCCTCTATTGAAACTTGAGGCCCGGTTGGCCCTGCCACTGATGCCACTTGCTCTGATGGCCCTGATGGCCCAGCTCCAACTTCTTCAACTACATATGGCCCTGATGGCCCTGCAACTTCCATAGATGGCCCTGCAACTTCCACAGATGGCCCTGGTGGCCCTGATTCCTCAAGAGATGGCCTTGATGGCCCTACAACTTTCTCCACTGGTTCAGAAGGCCCTGATGGCCCTGCATTCTCCTTTGGTACTGACTGAGTTGGAACAGGAGGGGCTTGAGTTGATAAATGCACCCTCACAAAATCTGATAAATCTGCCACCAACTGCTTCAAGCTGCCCAACTCACTTCTCATCTCCTGGAGCTCTGATTTGACTGCTCCAATTTCTTTGGCTTTTGTGCTCTGGCTGAGAAATATGGAAGTAACATCTGACTGCAAAGAGCACAAGATCTCTCCTTGAGCATTCAGTCTAGCAATGACTGGCTCCAAATGAACATGTACCTTCTTCTTCCTGGATCTATGGTGTGCCTTCCTGGTGAGCAAGGGAATTCCTGTGAAAACACCCTTTCCTTTTACTCCAGAGCCAACAGCAGGCTCACCATCTTCATCTGAAGTGTTTTCAACTAGACCTTCTTGAAACTGGTCTGTAGGGGTAGTAGCAGCAGGCTCCCCCTGAATATATTGCTCCCCTTGAATTTCTGGCTCCCCCTGAGCTGGAGCATTTTCCATCTGAACATCTTCAATGTGTCCTGGTGCCACAACCTTTGGAATTGTGTCTTCATGGCTTTCCTCCAAAGTATCTCCATTTCAGGAACACTGGGGGTTTCCTCAATCTAAATGTCTTCATGCTCCCCCTCAGTGTGAGCAGTACCTTCAGCAACAGATTCTTCAACAATAGCAAGTGCAGGGACTATAGGAGGGATCACTTCTTCAATAGTTTCCCCAACATGCACAATGGATTCTGGTTCAATATCTTCAATCCTCCTTTCAGGTGCAGAGGTTTCTTCTTCTCTGACAGCAGCTTCTTCTCTTGGACTTGTGAAGCTTCAGAAGCTTCTCCAATGATGGCTTCTCCTTCTGCCACCGAGGTCTTTGTCCACACATTGCCAACTAGTGAAAAACCACTCTTTTTCAATTTCTAGACCAAATGGGCTGACCCATCTTCTCCATCAATTTTCCCTTCAAATCAATCTCAAGATGACTGAAAAATCCTTGTAAGTAAATGGGCATAGGGAAGGGACACTGCCAATTTGTTCTTCCTGTCCCAAATAACTTCTGCAACAGACTTCATCCTTTCTATTATAACTTGATCCATGTTTATGTCTTGTTTCTGAACGGCCCAGAACATCATATTTGCATCTCCTTTAGTGCATGATGAAAAAGTAGCACTCCTCGGCACTAAAATCTGACAAACTATAAAATGCAAAGTTCTGTTGAAAGCATTGAACTGGTTGATGTCGATCTTCCCATCCTTCAGTTTATACTCTGTTCCAATAATCCCTAGCCCCTTGGCATGAATATCTACTGACTCTACCAAACTATGCCCGACTATAGAAACTCCAAATAATCTCTCCAACAGGTCATGGGTGATGTGAATGGATGTACCTTTGACCTTGGAAGTGAGAGACCCATCTTCTTCTGTCTTCAAACAGGTATAGAATGCCTTCGCCAGGTGCGGATAGCTAGGTTCTGAAACTGTGCACATCCCTGTCCACTTCAACCTCTGAAGAGCTTCGACTACACTGTGCATACCATGCTTTTCCAGGTCTTCTGGGTCCACTGCCTTGTTCCCACAGAGCATGATCTTCACTGCTGAGAAACGCTCCAGCTGGTCTGTCATGAGGAAGGCGGCGTTGTAGCCACCCACACTGCCAGAACTCCTAGAAGCAGTCATGGAATCAAGTAAGGTAGGGTTCTGGAGGATCGTGGGAGAAGAAGGAACAGAACCCCTCAAGAAATTTGAGTGGGAAGTGAGATTTTTTTCAAAAGCACAGAGAGGGATGCCAGAGTCGATGAGGGTTTTACAGGCTTTCAAGTCGAAAGAGATAAGAGAGAGAGAAAGAGAATCGGTGAGGGAAGGATTACGGATGTAACGGAAGGACATAAAGACACTTTTTGAAATGACGGAGCAATAAATGCGAATAACGACAAAATAGGAGAAGATAACGCAACAAATGATGGATTAACTTAAATCTAGCAGGGAAGGATAATTCTTATTCTGAAAATTATTATTTTTCAGGTAAGGCTTTTTTGAAGATATCTGCTAACTGATTTTGAGTATCTACAAATGAAATATTAATATTACCATTAGCTATATGATCTCTAATAAAATGATATCTGACCTCTATATGTTTCGTCCTGGAGTGTTGTACTGCATTTTTCTTGAGATTTATTACACTTGTGTTATCACACAACAACAGGATGATCTTGATGTGCAATCCATAGTCCTCAAGCTGTTGTTTGATCCATAAGAGTTGAGTGCAACAGCTCCCAGCAGCTACATATTCAGCTTCAGCTGTTGATAGTGCTACTGAATTTTGCTTCTTTGAAGACTAGGAGATCAAGCATCCTGCAAGAAATTGACAACCACCACTGGTGCTTTTTCTATCTACTTTGCATCCAGCATAGTCAGCATATGAGTATCCAATTAAACTAATTTCACAGGTTTTAGGATACCATAGACGTAAGTCATGAGTCTTAGCTAAATATCTAAAGATCCTTTTGACAGATATTAAATGAGATTCCTTAGGATCAGATTGATATCTTGCACACATGCATACACTAAATAAAATGTCAGGTCTACTAGCTATTAGATAAAGCAATAAACCAATCATACCTCTATAAAGTTTTTGATCTATTTTCTTACCTTCCGGATCACTGTCTAACCTGGTGGAAGTGCTCATGGGAGTGGACAGTGGTTTTGCATTCTCAAATCCAAATTTCTTCAACAGTTCCTTGGTGTATTTTGCTTAACAAATGTGAGTTCCTTCATTGCTTTGCATGATTTGTAATCCAAGGAAATAGTTGAGTTCTCCCATCATGCTCATCTCAAATTCTCCCTACATGAGCTTTTAAAAATACTTACACAGAGACTCATCAGTAGATCTAAAAATAATATCATCTACATAGATTTGCACAAGTAATATATTTTGGCATTTGATTTAATGAACATTGTGCTATCTACCTGTCCTCTAGAAAAAACCATAATTTAGTAAAAATGCACTAAGTCTTTCATACCATACTCTAGGTGCTTGTTTCAAACATATAATGCTTTATGTAATTTGAAAACATGATTTGGAAAATCTAAATCATCAAAACCAGGAGGGTGTTCCACGTACACTTCCTCCTTTATAAAACGATTTAAAAATGCTGATTTTACATCCATTTGAAAAAGTTTTAAATCTAAAGCAGATGTTTAGGCAAGCAGTATTCAAATAGCCTCTAGTCTAGCCACTGGTGCATAGGTTTCATCAAAATCTATGTCTTCCTCTTGGGAATAGCCTTGAGCAACCAGTCTAGCTTTGTTTCTAGTGATCATACCAGCTTCATCCAATTTGTTTCTGAACACTCATTTGGTGCCAATCACAGGATGATCTGATGATCTTGGAACAAGGGACTAGACCTGATTTCTTCTGAACTGATTAAGTTCATCTTGCATGGTTAAAATCCAAGATTCATCAGACAGTGCCTCATTGACTGCCCTCGGCTCTATTTGGGATACAAATGCTAAATAATCACATGGAATAATATTACCTCTATTTTTTACCCCAACTGATGGATCTCCAATGATATTGTCTATTGGGTGATCCTTTTTGTACCTCCATTCCTTTGGAAGATCATCATGAATGATATCTGTTGCCCAGCTAGCAGGCCCAGAGGGGGGGGGGTGAATGGGGCTTTAAAACTTCGTCTACTAACCCTGTACACAAAAATGTTCACACAAAATACACTTCGATGGATGTTAGTGATAGTGAAGATAAACAGCAATCACACAAAGACAATCACACAACACAAGGAATTATCCTGGTTCGGATCTCCTCTCCTTAGGAGTCCTACGTCTAGTCCCTGAGCAAAATCTCAGGATTTCACTACCAAGGGTACAGTCCCCCTTAAGGACCCTTACACCCAGGCGCAGCTGGTCTTCCTTCAACCCGAATGGAATTACAACCCCCTGGATACCACACCAGGTCCTCCTTCAACACGAAGGGAAAGACACACCCTCGATCCCACCAGGTCTTCCTTCACAACAGAAGGGAACAACTCAAGAAATAGTGATCAAAGAGATGATGCCCCTAGATCAAGCTTATAGAACACTACTTGATCTGAAGCAAGGACTGAGAAGAAGAAGAGATCTACAACCAAGGACTCTTCTCAGACCAGAAGGCTCTCACATTGTAAGGCCCTCGAATTTTGCTGCATTATTGCATGTAAATAATTCGTGTCGTATATGTACGTATGTATGTATCTACGTATGTATTAGTGGTATACTTATGTGTGTATGTGTATAGCTTAGGTATAAATAATGTATGTAATGCTTGATGGTAGTGTGTGCACAAAACTATATAGATATTACATGTAAATATACATGATGTGCATGGGTTTCTGCATGTTTTAGACTTCTGGCCGAAGGCCATATTGGCGTCAATATCATGACGTCGATGTGGTGTCAGCGTCAACCCCATGGAGGCCAACACTAATCCCAGCGTCCAACGATGTGGACGCCAACTTCTCTGACCTGCATGCGTTGCAGAGCCCAGAATTCTGGGAGCAAGCTACCCCAACCATTGGGGAGCTGTCCCCAACAGTCTGAAAGGCCATCTTGTCACCCTTGCGTGATAAGAGAACCCCTCTTCTATATTCATACCCATTTCTACAGCCCAAGCACTTTTTTTCCCCTTTGCAAGAGAGGAAGGAGAGAAAACCTATTTTCGAACTGTGAGGAACACCACTCTTTACAGCCCAAAATCCGAACTTCTGGAGCTTGATCCGGCCACTTGCTGCTTCAAGGAGTTTGCTGGATCGACGAGGAAGGCCTCCCCGACCTCGGAAGGCACTGGAGCTTGCTCAGGAACCGGAGTAAAGCGTTTCTAAGAGCTTCTTGGGACAGCCAAGGAGAGCTTCACCGAGCCTAGATCTGTCTGGTGAATTTTCTAGAGGCAAGTACCCTACTCATAACGTCCCTGTATGTGTCTAGGTTGGTTTTACAAATTTTATGTATTTTCCCTCGTGTCCTAGACCCCCAAATTCACCCCATCTTTGGAGCTCGGGTCTGTGTTCTGCACAGACCTGACATTAACGACAATACCCATTGCCGCTAAGATCATGCTTAGCGTCCATCGATGATGTCGCTAACATGAAATTAACGGCCATAGCTTGCCGCCAAGTTCATCTGAGCAGAACAACAAGCTGTTCTGCCCTGCTTATGACTATTTTCGATATGTTTCACGATGAGGATATATACTGTAAATCATTTATATGCTATGTATATTGTTGATGTGATGGATGTGGTGTGTGGATGGATTATCACGAATGATAGGACTTAATTATTTCATGAAGATACATGTGTGATGAGTTTTAATCTTGTTAAACCATGTTTGCATGATTTAGGACAAGTCTAAATGCCCTAATTTTTGAGGATTATGCATGTGAGGTTCAGTCTCTGTTCTAAATTTCTGAGATTATTCCCATGCTTGTGTGAATTATTGCAAAATTTGTTTAGGAAAAATAGAGATCATGCTAGGTCATGATAAATCTTCCATAAATTAATGGATTGTCCAATAAATTGGGAATGAATTCCGTATTCCCATGCATGCTAGGGTTTAGATAGTAAGCTGCTAAGATGGTGATTTGTGTACAATTCCATGTTAAGTTGAATGGTGGATGGCATGAGAAATGGATGTTTGAATTTCTGAAATTCGTTTTAGTTCAGAAAAAATTGAAAATTTGCATGAGGAATCCTAAACCCGAAATAACATGTGGTTAAAGTTTCAGGTCATTTGGACCAGTATTTAATGTAATATGAATTTTCCATGTAAATGTGAATTTATGCATGCCAATGTGAAACAATTCGATTTAGGTGTAATCCGACCTGATCGGTGATATTTACCTGAATGTAGATTTTGAAATCTGTAGTGTCATGTTAGGAAAACAGAGAAATGTGAATGTGAGAGAGAAAGTGAATAGAAATGAGAATGATATGTGTAAACTAATGTGTTAAAAACGGTAAAAATGTGTAATGTGTAAATTGTGCCAAGTGTGACATTGCTTCCACAGAGGGTAGTGGAACCGTATCAGAGAAAAGTCCCCCTGAGAAGGTTCAATGTGTAAGTGACCCTAAGGGCATTAGGGGGAAATCCTGGAGGTGGACAAGTACCACTGGTTAGGGTGGAGACTTGTTCTCCCGGTCTGCGCAGTCCAAGAGTCACCATTGTATTGCCTAGATGGCGTCTATATGATGTGATGTGTTGTGTCCTTCTTTGGTGGTTTGGACTATGTGTCAAGGCACTAAATGTGAAAGTGTAAATGTGCATGTGTTCATGTGTTAATGTGAAAGTGAACAATGTGTAATGTGTATGTGTAAAGTGCAATTTATGTGAATTGGAAATTTGTGTAAAGAAAATGTGAGACCAAAATGTGAGGATATGATATTATAATCCATGTTGTGAAAAATCTGAAACCATGTTAAATCAGTAGCTTCATTATGTTAGGATCATGTTTATATGTGTAAAATGCCTAGAATCCATGCTAGGGACAATTAACAAGTATGTGCACAAAATTCCATGTTTGGTTGTTCACATGTTGTATTTTAAATAACATTGTAGCTCTCATGTGTAGGGTTATGGTTGCTAAATCATGTGAAAACCATCAAGTTAAAGTATGTAAAATGTTCGTGTACATGCACAAGAATGTGTAGATTCCATGCTAGGTGTGTTTTGTTTCATGTACGTAGGATAATCATGCTAAGTGCTTTCATGTTTTAGTTAAAATGCAAAGTAGAATTTCATGAGTAGGAATGATTAGAGAACACGTGTTAGGAATTTATCTTGATAAGGAAATCTGAAAGCATGCATCATGTATTTACTTATAGAATTATCATCGTTGGTTATTCATTTCAAACGTTAAGCATGATACATGTTGAGTTTTTGTAATGGTGTATGTAGAGCCTACTATGACATGTACGTGTATGGTATGAGTGGTGTTACTTGTTGAGTCTTTAGACTCACTACTTGCTTCGGCGTACATGTGTAGTTGGTGACGTGGCACCGTTGGAGGAGACGGTGGAGACGGACTCCGAGCGCGGAGATTAGTCTTTGGAGTACTTTGTGACCTTTTGTGTTTCATAGTATGTAAATTGAACATTGTATTAGCGTTATCATGGAAAGAATGTATAATGGTGGACATATATGTATTAAATTTTCAGCAATTTAAATTATGTGAACTTTTAAGTTTTTTAATGTTATTGCAATTTCATGTATGCTAAATGTGGATGATGAATGAATGAAGACAGTAGTTCTTTTTACTTCCGCTACTCTGTTCTTATATTCACGTGTATCTCAGCTGAATGTATTGTTGGGTAAATGTCCCACTGTGATGACGCTCACTATACCGACGTGGGTTGGTATAACCGTACCGGTATAATGGGGGCCGTCACAGAGATTGGTATCAGAGCAACCGGTTGAGATTGCACATGAATATACATAAGTCATCATCCCCATTGCATGCTAAGTATGTCCACATGTGTAGAATTGATTAATAAGGAATGAAAGATAGATAAGAAAAATGGTTAGGAAATTTAGTAACCTTGCTCTAATGATGGCTGAAATTTATTACAGCCATGGCTTCAATAGGTAGGCGTGGCGGAGCACCGGCCCGTGAGGACGAGCCGCGACGTGACGAGCGGGCGGAGCAGCAGGCCCCGGCACCGCCAGGTCCTGTACTTCCCCCACCGCCACCTGTGGATTATGGAGTATTCATGCAAGGTCTGGTGCAAGCCATGCAGACGCAGGCTCATACCCAGGCAGCACTCCAGGCTCAGTTGGAGGCTCAGGTTAGACCAATAAAATGAACTATTATCTGTTTTATTTGAATGTGTGATATTATATTGATTGTGTATTGCTTGATGTGTACTGTAGCAGGCTCAAGTACCAGCTCAAGACCATGGTGGACCTTCTACCATGGAGAGATTCAAGAGGATGCTGCCACCCTCTTTTAAGGGGGAGAGCGATCCGTTGTTGGCTGAAAGCTGGATGAGGGAGATAGAAAAGATCTTCCGAGCCATCAAGTGTGCAGATGACGATAAGGTTACGCTAGCCACCTACATGCTACAGGTATGCCTTAGTTTTATGCTTGTATGTTCTATTAAGTTAGATTTGTTTAGATGGTGCTTATGAACGGCGTACTGCAGGAAAGAGCTGATGTTTGGTGGGCTTCATTGCTGCGTACCCGGTTCGAGGACGGAGTTATCGATGTCGCTCAGGACGAGTTCGTGAGGCTCTTTCGGGCCAAGTTCGTCCCTGAGCATGTGCAAGATCAGATGGAGCAGGAGTTCCTCTCTTTGGCTCAAGGCTCCATGACCGTGCTGGAATATGAGGCAAGATTTTCTGAACTTTATAAATATGCACCTCATATCGTGGCAGACGAGCGAAGGAAGACAAAGAAGTTCGTGATGGGACTCAAGCCATCACTGCGGATGAGACTCATGGCGTTTGACCATCGCACGTTGGACGAGGCCCTCAGTGCTGCTTGTGGGCAGGAGGGAGAGATGGAGCAATATCTGGAGGAAAAGAAGGCTTTGCAGAAGAGGCCAGCAGCGACATTCCAGCGGCAAGACAAGAAGAAAGCGGTGTACCCGACACCGCAGCGATCCGTGGCAGTCGGCAGTTCTCAGGTACCTTC
The DNA here is from genome assembly GCA_014218235.1 of Colocasia esculenta. Classification (NCBI taxonomy): domain Eukaryota; kingdom Viridiplantae; phylum Streptophyta; class Magnoliopsida; order Alismatales; family Araceae; genus Colocasia; species Colocasia esculenta. Next base: position 118,187,081 of record CM024754.1, read on the forward strand.
TGTACGTTCCCCTGGTGTGAAGAAAGAGTGTCCCCACTGTGGGAAGACACACGGTGGTACCGAGTGTTGGATGATTACGGGCAAGTATTTGAAGTGCGGGAGCAGCGACCACAAAATCAAAGATTGCCCAAGACTTCAGCAGGGAGTCCAGCGCGGAGCGCCAACCCCAGCAGTAGCGGAAGCGGCGCCAGCCACGGGAAGACCAGGAAGACCTCGAACCCTAGCTCGAGTGTTTGCTTTAGCTCGTGAGGGCGCCAAGCAGGCGGAGCATGTCACTGAAGGTACAGTTTTACTTTTAGGTGTGCACGCTCGGGTTTTGTTCGATACGGGTGCTACTCACTCATTCATTTCCGAGCAGTTCGCTAGGCAGTTAGCCCTAGAGTCAGGCGTAGAGTCTGAGGATTTAGAGGTCCCTTTGTCTGTGCACACCCCTGCGGGTACGGTATCGACTAGGAAGTGCATACCGTCGTTACCTGTGTGCATTGAGGATAGAGTCCTAGATGGGTGTTTCTTCTTGCTAAAGATGAAGGACTATGATGCTATTTTTGGTCTGGATTGGCTAGAGGAGCACTATGCGTTAGTGGATTGTCGTCGGAAGAGGATTGTTTTCCGCATTCCTGGTGAGGACGAGTTCTCTCACCCCTTGCCAAGGAACTTGGCTGGAAAGTTAGTCATCTCTGCCATGAAGGCGATGCGCATGGTAAACAAGGGTTGTGACGCTTTTCTTGCCAGCGTGGTGTTAGTACCAGAGGCTGATGAGTCACCTACCCTTGCGGAGATTGAGGTAGTGCAGGATTTTCCAGATGTCTTTCCTGATGATTTGTCTGGTTTGCCACCGGATAGAGAGATAGAGTTTACCATAGAGTTGCTTCCGGGCACCTCTCCTATCTCGAAGGCTCCATATCGGATGGCACCCGCGGAGTTAGCCGAGTTGAGGAGGCAATTGCAAGAGTTGCTTGATAAGGGATTTATTCGCCCTAGTGTTTCCCCTTGGGGCGCACCTGTATTATTCGTCAAGAAGAAAGACGGGTCACTTAGGTTATGCATTGACTACAGAAAGCTGAACCAAGTGACTGTGAAGAACAGGTATCCCTTGCCTCGCATTGATGATTTGTTTGACCAGTTGCGAGAGGCATCAGTCTTTTCTAAGATTGATTTGCGATCTGGTTATCATCAGTTGAGAATTCGGAGTGAGGATGTGTCCAAGATGGCATTTAGAACCCGTTATGGACATTATGAGTTTTTGGTCCTTCCTTTCAGATTGACCAATGCCCCTGCAGCGTTCATGGATCTCATGAATAGGGTGTTTAGGCCTTACTTAGATAGCTTTGTCGTAGTGTTCATTGATGACGTGTTGGTCTACTCTCCGGATGAGGCCACGCACCGTCAGCATTTGAGGGTAGTGTTAGAGGTTCTTCGTGAGCACAAGTTGTATGCTAAATTCAGCAAGTGCGATTTTTGGTTGAGCGAGGTTCATTTCCTCGGGCATGTTATCTCCGGCGCTGGTGTTGCAGTTGATCCAGCGAAGGTCCAGGCAGTTATGGATTGGGAGATTCCCAAGACCCCTTCGGAGATTCATAGTTTTATTGGTTTAGCTGGTTATTATCGGCGATTTATTGAGGGATTTTCATCCATCGCCGCCCCTTTGACTCAGCTTACCAGAAAGGGAGTGAAGTTTGTTTGGTCCGAGAAGTGTGAGAGTAGTTTCCAATTAATGAAGACTAAGCTCACGTCAGCCCCGGTGTTAGTTTTACCGAGCGGTGTAGAGGGTTTTGCTATCTACACGGATGCATCTCGGATTGGTTTAGGCTGTGTGCTAATGCAGCAGGAAAGGGTAGTGGCTTATGCTTCTCGTCAGTTGAAGGAGCATGAGAGGAACTATCCGACTCATGACTTAGAGCTTGCAGCAGTGGTTCATGCACTAAAGATCTGGAGACACTACCTTTATGGTGTCAGATTTGAGGTATTTACCGACCACAAGAGCTTAAAGTATCTTTTCTCCCAAAAGGAATTAAACCTGAGGCAGAGGAGATGGATTGAGTTCTTGAAGGACTATGACTTCGACCTTCAGTATCACCCTGGAAAGGCGAATGTTGTAGCGGATGCGCTGAGTAGAAAGAGGCCATCTCTCCAGCAGGACTGGAAGATGTTGGAGGATGCGGCTTGCGCGTTGACTGAGTTAGAGCCATCTCTATGTTAGGCTTTTGTAGCTCAGTTATCTCTTAGGTCCTCGGTTTTAGATGAGGTGATCGAGCAACAGGAAGCCGACCCTAGACTCTTAGAGTTAGTGGGCAAGGCAGGCATTGCTCGTGATGAGGATGGTGTGATTAGATTTCAGCACCGTGTTTGTGTCCCTGATTTAGTAGATGTCCGTGAGCATGTGTTAGCGGAGGCTCATAGATCGCGATTCTCTATTCATCGGGTAACACTAAGATGTATCAAGACCTGAAGAGATCATTTTGGTGGTCCGGCATGAAGAAGGATGTTGCGGATTATGTGTCTAGATGTCTAGTGTGTCAGCAAGTGAAGGCCGAGCGACAGCGACCATCCGGCCTTATGCAGAGGATGGATATCCCAGTGTGGAAGTGGGAAGCTGTCACTATGGACTTCGTTTCGGGTTTGCCTCGATCTAGAAGGGGCAATGACTCGATTTGGGTAGTCGTAGATAGATTCTCGAAGGCTGCTCATTTCTTGCATATAAAGAAGAAGCAGTCAGTAGAGAGTTTAGCTAGATTGTATGTTAGTAGTGTCATTAGATTGCATGGTGTGTCGAAGTCGATCATTTCGGATCGAGATCTGAGATTCACTTCAGGATGCGTTAGGTTCGGAACTGAAGCTCAGTTCGGCGTTTCATCCCCAGACCGATGGACAGTCCGAGAGGACTATCCAGACGCTCGAGGATATGTTGAGAGCGTGTGTTCTGGATTGGAAGGATGATTGGGAGCGTCATTTACCTCTTGTGGAGTTCGCATACAACAACAGCTTTCATGCGAGTATTGGTATGGCTTCATTCGAGGCATTGTATGGTAGGCCCTGCAGATCTCCTTTGTGTTGGGAGGAGACTGGTGGTAGGCAGTTGATCGGACCGGAGTTAGTTCAGGAAACTTCAGATAAGATCCAGCTTATCAGAAAGAGGCTTGTTGCGGCACAGGATAGGCAGAAGAGTTATGCCGACAACAGGAGGAAGGATTTGGAGTTCGAGGTTGGCGATCATGTCTTCTTGAAGATATCGCCTACTCGAGGTGTTGTCAGATTTGGCAGGCATAGTAAGTTGAGCCCTAGGTTCATTGGCCCATATAGATTCTCAGACGTTGGGCAGCGTGGCATATGAGCTAGCATTACCCCCAACTTTGGCTAGCGTTCACCCTGTATTCCACGTATCTATGCTCAGGAAGTATGTCCGAGATCCGTCTCATGTGATTAGTCATGAGCCAGTGGAGATCCAGCCAGATCTTTCGTATGTCGAGCAACCAGTAGCTATTCTTGACCGGAAGGTTCAGCATCTCCGGAACAAGAGTATTGCGTCGGTGAAGGTCCTATGGCGGAACTTCTCACGAGAGGAGGCTACTTGGGAGCTTGAGGATGCGATGAAAAAGAAGTATCCCCTTTTGTTTGAGTAGTGTCGTTCTAACTTCGAGGACGAAGTTTCTTTTAAGGGGGAGAGGGTGTAAGGCCCTCGAATTTTGCTGCATTATTGCTTGTAAATAATTCGTGTCGTATATGTACGTATGTATGTATCTACGTATGTATTAGTGGTATACTTATGTGTGTATGTGTATAGCTTAGGTATAAATAATGTATGTAATGCTTGATGGTAGTGTGTGCACAAAACTATATAGATATTACATGTAAATATACATGATGTGCATGGTTTTCTGCATGTTTTAGACTTCTGGCCAAAGGCCATATTGGCGTCAATATCATGACGTCGATGTGGTGTCAGCGTCAACCCCATGGACGCCAACACTAATCCCAGCGTCCAACCATGTGGACGCCAACTTCTCTGACCTGCATGCGTTGCAGAGCCCAGAATTCCGGGAGCAAACTACCCCAACCATTGGGGAGCTGTCCCCAACGGTCTGAAAGGCCATCTTGTCACCCCTGCGTGACAAGAGAACCCCTCTTCAATATTCAGACCCATTTCTACAACCCTAGCACTTCTTTTGCCCCTTTGCAAGAGAGGAAGGAGAGAAAACCTATTTTCGGACTGTGATGACCCCACTCTTTACAGCCCAAAATCCGAACTTCTGGAGCTTGATCCGGCCACCTGCTGCTTCAAGGAGTTTGCTGGATCGACGAGGAAGGCCTCCCCGACCTCGGAAGGCACTAGAGCTTGCTCAGGAACCCGGAGTAAAGCGTTTCTAAGAGCTTCTTGGGACAGCCCAAGGAGAGCTTCACCGAGCCCTAGATCCGTCTGGTGAATTTTCTAGAGGCAAGTACCCTACTCATAACGTCCCTGTATGTGTCTAGGTTGGTTTTACAAATTTTATGTATTTTCCCTCGTGTCCTAGACCCCCAAATTCACCCCATCTTTGGAGCTCGGGTCTGTGTTCTGCACAGACCTGACATTAACGGCAATACCCATCGCCGCTAAGATCATGCTTAGCGTCCATCGATGATGCCGCTAACATGAAATTAACGGCCATAGCTTGCCGCCAAGTTCATCTGAGCAGAACAGCAAGCTGTTCTGCCCTGCTTACGACTATTTTCGATATGTTTCACGATGAGGATATACTGCAAATCATTTATATGCTATGTATATTGTTGATGTGATGGATGTAGTGTGTGGATGGATTATCACGAATGATAGGACTTAATTATTTCATGAAGATACATGTGTGATGAGTTTTAATCTTGTTAAACCATGTTTGCATGATTGAGGACAAGTCTAAATGCCCTAATTTGTGAGGATTATACATGTGAGGTTCAGTCCCTATTCTAAATTTCTGAGATTATTCCCATGCTTGTGTGAATTATTACAAAATTTGTTTAGGAAAAATAGAGATCATGCTAGGTCATGATAAATCTTCCATAAATTAATGGATTGTCCAATAAATTCGGGAATGAATTCTGTATTCCCATGCATGCTAGGGTTTAGACAGTAAGCTGCTAAGATGGTGATTTGTGTACAATTCCATGTTAAGTTGAATGGTGGATGGCATGAGAAATGGATGTTTGAATTTCTGAAATTTCGTTTTAGTTCAGAAAAATCTGAAAATTTGCATGAGGAATCCTAAACCCGAAATTAACATGTGGCTAAAGTTTCAGGTCATTTGGACCAGTATTTAATGTAATATGAATTTTCCATGTAAATGTGAATTTATGCATGCCAATGTGAAACAATTCGATTAGGTGTAATCCGACCTGATCGGTGATATTTACCTGAATGTAGATTTTGAAATCTGTAGTGTCATGTTAGGAAAACAGAGAAATGTGAATGTGAGAGAGAAAGTGAATAGAAATGAGAATGATATGTGTAAACTTATGTGTTAAAACGGTAAAAACGTGTAATGTGTAAATTGTGCCAAGTGTGACATTGCTTCCACAGAGGGTAGTGGAACCATATCAGGGAAAAGTCCCTCTGAGAAGGTTCAATGTGTAAGTGACCCTAAGGGCATTAGGGGGAAATCCTGAGGTGGACAAGTACCACTGGTTAGGGTGGAGACTTGTTCTCCCAGTCTGCGCAGTCCAAGAGTCGCCATTGTATTGCCTAGATGGCGTCTATGTGATGTGATGTGTTGTGTCCTTCTTTGGTGGTTTGGACTATGTGTCACGGCACTAAATGTGAAAGTGTAAATGTGAATGTGTAAATGTGCATGTGTTCATGTGTTAATGTGAAAGTGAACAATGTGTAATGTGTATGTGTAAAGTGCAATTTATGTGAATTGGAATTTGTGTAAAGAAAATGTGAGACCAAAATGTGAGGATATGATATTGTAATCCATGTTGTGACAAATCTGAAACCATGTTAAATCAGTAGCTTCATTATGTTAGGATCATGTTTATATGTGTAAAATGCCTAGAATCCATACTAGGGACAATTAACAAGTATGTGCACAAAATTCCATGTTTGGTTGTTCACATGTTGTATTTTAAATAACATTGTAGCTCTCATGTGTAGGGTTATGGTTGCTAAATCATGTGAAAACCAGCAAGTTAAAGTATGTAAAATGTTCGTGTACATGCACAAGAATGTGTAGATAACATACTAGGTGTGTTTTGTTTCATGTACGTAGGATAATCATGCCAAGTGCTTTCATGTTTTAGTTAAAATGCAAAGTAGAATTTCATGAGTAGGAATGATTAGAGAACACGTGTTAGGAATTTATCTTGATAAGGAAATCTGAAAGCATGCATCATGTATTTACTTATAGAATTATCATCGTTGGTTATTCATTTCAAACGTTAAGCATGATACATGTTGAGTTTTTGTAATGGTGTGTGTAGAGCCTACTATGACATGTACGTGTATGGTATGAGTGGTGTTACTTGCTGAGTCTTTAGACTTACTACTTGCTTCGGCGTACAGGTGTAGTTGGTGACGTGGCACCGTTGGAGAAGACGGTGGAGACGGACTCCGAGCGCGGAGATTAGTCTTTGGAGTACTTTGTGACCTTTTGTGTTTCATAGTATGTAAATTGAACGTTGTATTAGCGTTATCATGGAAAGAATGTATAATGGTGGACATCTATGTATTAAATTTTCAGCAATTTAAATTATGTGAAATTTTAAGTTCTTTAATGTTATTGCAATTTCATGTATGCTAAATGTGGATGATGAATGAATGAAGACAGTAGTTCTTTTTACTTCCGCTACTCTGTTCTTATATTCACGTGTATCTCAGCTGAATGTATTGTTGGGTAAATGTCCCACTGTGATGACGCTCGCTATACCGACGTGGGTTGGTATAACCGTACCGGTATAATGGGGGCCGTCACACACATAGATGTGAACTTAGCACTGAGAGCAAGAGCTAAAACTAATGAGAGTTTGTACTTGGCTCTAAGAATGGCTTGCAGAAGGTTGAAGGCATTGTAGCTTATTGTTCTCCCATATTGAATTGTCGAACTTCATTCTTCTATATATATCAACATTTGAAATTCGAACGTTGGAGTGTCCGTTGTCTCTATGCATAAGTGTACATTAGACTTCTTGACCCTTGGAAGCTTCCAGTCAACAGTCTTTTATCTTTTTTTATGCACATAAAGAGAGAACATCTTCTGTAATATCCTTTGGCTTCTATTTTGTCAAACGTTGTATGACGAGTGCTATCAGTGACCTGCACGCATTACGAGCTAAAACAATAGACAACTAAGCTATCTCTTGTCAGTCAATGTTAGATTGATTTTCTACACAAATAGAAGTTTCATTATGTTCTTCTAAAAAGATATCTACCGAATAAGCAGGAGAATAGAAGATATCGTCTGCATGCATGCAGCGATACGTACTATCATAATAAATGCATTGCTATCAAAAAGATATACGAAAAGACTTTGACTTTTCAACAAATTCAAAAATCAGCTCGAAAGGCAATCGTTATTTTCCACGAAATCGTTATATGCATGACTTATGAAATCGTTATGCAAATGAGTTGATATTCATGTAAATCGTTGTGCGCTCATAAGCACGCTGATGTACTAACAACCAAATCATTGTAGAGACAAATCTTTGTGACTTCATAAGCAAATCGTTATGCACGAGTCGTTATAGTCAAGTTGTTAAAGACAATGTGAACGAATCATTATTTGTTGTATCGAATCATTACAACGATCAAGTCGTTATGTAACTTAATGAATCGTTACAGTGACAGAGTTGATATGTAACTTATCGAATCGTTACAGAGATCAAATCGTTATTCTTACTTAGAAAATCGATGTGAGACCAAATCATTATGATCACTAAAGAAATTGTTATGAGAGCAAATCGTTATGATTACTAAAGAAATCATTACGAGAGCAAATCATTATGATCACTAAAGAAATCGTTACGATTACTAAAGAAATCGTTACGAGAGCAAATCGTTACGAGAGCAAATCATTATAAAGAAATCGTTACGAGAGTAAATCGTTATGATTACTAAAGAAATCGTTACGAGAGCAAATCGTTACGATCACTTATCGAATCGTTACGAGAGCAAATCGTTTTGATTACTAAAGAAATAGTTACGAGAGCCAATCGTTATGATCACTTATCGAATCGTTACGAGAGCAAATCGTTATGATTACTAAAGAAATCGTTACGAGAGCAAATCGTTACAAGAGCAAATCGTTATGATCACTTATCGAATCGTTGTGAGGGCAAATCATTGCGATCACTTATCGAATCATTGTGAGGGCAAATCATTGCGATCACTTATCGAATCGTTGTGAGAGCAAATCATTGCGATCACTTATCGAATCGTTGTGAGGGCAAATCATTGCGATCACTTATCGAATATGAAATCTTTATGAATGTAAGTAAATCGTTATATCTTCATAGAAATCGTTATGAACTTAGACAGATATAATGCTTCAAACTTACATTGTTGCAGAGTGATGAATACTTACATCATGGTTGATTTGCTTGTTTACCCTTGGTTTATTTCCTGTGCTTAAAATCTCATAATAAATTGTTAGATTAAACATTTATCATTGTTTTGTTAATCACCAAAATAGATATGTAATTAATTTAAATTACATGGGGATAAACTGATCATCAATCTCCCCCTTTTTGGTGATGACAAAACTTAACAATTAGCAAAGATGATTTGAAATAAGTCTAAGCATTCTTGCAAAAATAATATAAGGGAAATATTTCAGAAATGCTATATTTCTCCCCCTTTTTGTCATGTAAGCAAAAAGATACAAGAGCTTGAGACAAAGAAAGAGAGAAAAGAGCAATGAAAGAGAGAAACAAAGATATTTATGGAGCATTGGAGGGTTCAGAGAGATAGAAGGCAGGAGACAAGAGAGATGCAAAGCGGCTAATGATAGGTAGCGCTTGGCGTTCCTGCTCTTCAAAATAGGCTTGAAATGCTTCAAGCTCAATACAATAGGTCATCCTCTTGATGTGAAGCTGTCTCTGATCTGATATGAAATCCCAGTACTTGTCGTTGCCAAGAGCTACCTTGTAGGAGATGAAGCAACCAAAACTGGCAAACTGAAGAAACTGAGTGATTTTAAAGGGATAGAAGATCTTATGCTGCCGAAATTCCTTCTTTAATCCTAGAAAGACCCTGTACCATTCTTCCCATTTTAGGAAGGAGTCCCAGACAAGGTGAAGATAATTTGCATCCAGAAATTCAGCGGGAGTTAGAAGAGGTTGATGGGAGCGAGCCTGAGAAGTATTCAACTCTTTAAGCTGTTGAGCGGACAAAGTGTAGAGCTTTTCCCAATCAGCAGGTGACAGACACTCACATTCAGATACAATAGGGGCATGGACATCTGCCTTGAGGTACCCCTGAAGATACTGCTTGAAGACAAATCTATGAAAAGCGAGGTTACGACCTTCTTGCACAGAGAGCCTAGCCATAACCTGAGCAGCTCGCTCAAACATGAGAGTTCTCACAGATGAATCCATGATCAGGGAGTGAAGTGGAGGAAGGAACACCACATCAGGAATGACCAAAGTGGCAAAGTCAACTCGGAGAGGTTCGGTGTGAGCAACCCTGGAACATAGATCATGGATGGCTTGCCTGAACTGGCCCAACTGCACCTCAGGAATGTTATGAAGATAGCAGTAATCGCAGTACATTTTGTATTGCTGGATGAACTTGATTTCCTTCTGAATGAAGGGTCCAAAAAGATTTTTATGATGAATCTGAAACCATTCAGAGAGAGGGAGAGGAGCTTCTCTGGGTGGATATCTGGCGGCTTGAGTACGACGAAAGTGGTTGTACAGATCTCTGTTGCTCCGAGCCCATTGTTCTTGAGTTTTGACTTCATTTTGACTGTTGAGCCTTGGAAAGAAAAGCGTAAGGGAAAATGATATTGAGATAGGCCGAAAGATTTTGGAAAGGAAGGCCAAAGAGGTGAGCAAACACTACCTTTTGAAGAAATTCCTCATAGATAGGTTGTTGGTTATTAGAAATGGAAAGAGAGAACCAAAGGGGAGGATAACAAGGTTCAGAAGAGACAGGATGGGTGGAAGTGAGTCTCCTCTTCTTAAGAATAGGACTGGAAGAGCCTGTCCTATGAGAGTGGGTCCCAACAGCCAGGACTGAATGAAGTATTACTACTTCGAATTCATCCTTGATGTCCTGGATTTCTGTGTGAGCTAATTGGGCACCCTCAAGAATAATAGTAATGAAAGAAGGGGGTGTTTGTGGATGGAAGAGGGAAGCAGAGGTGATGGAAGGGAGATCAGAAGGCCCTGAAGAAGAAGGACCACTAGAAGAGGCTCCTGCTGAAGAAGATGCAGGAGGAACTTCAACAGAAGATAAGGGTGGAGGAAGTAGGAGATGAAGGAGTTTGGGAAGAGAAAGGTGTAGGTGAGGAAATGGTTCTGAACCGGGTCGTTTGAAGGTGAGAGGAGCTGGAGGAGCAGTGGAGGAGGTGGGTGGAGAAGGAGGTGCTGGAGTGGGAAGGGTAGGAAGGACAGAGGGCTCTAGAGCTACAGCCGGATCTTCTTCTCTTGCAGCTACAGATTCCACTGAAGGTGAAGCAACCTCTACTGGCCCTGCTGGCCCAGATTCCTCAGCAGCAACTACTTGTTCAGCATGCTCATCCTCAACAGGAATTGGCCCTGGTGGCCCTGCAGGTTTTTTAGACAAAGGCCCTGATGGCCGCTCTTCCTCTTGCTGCTGCTCTGCAATGACAGGCCCTGATGGCTCTGCACTACCAGAAGGAGGGGCATGAGATGGTAAGTGCTCCCTCAAAAACGCTGACAAATCTACAAGCATATTCCTCAGACTGTCATAATCTTTTCGAAGGCTTTCAAGTTCAGATGACAGTGCCCCTAATGAACGGGCAGATGAGCTTTGACTAATAAAAATGGAGGCCATATCTGACCTCACGGAACACAAAATTTTGCCTTGCTCATCCAGGCGCGCAACAACAGGTTTCAAATTGATTTTCAACTTCTTTTTCCCAGATCTCCTGTGTGGCTTACTGGTGAGGAGAGGAACTTCTTTAGCCACATTTTTTCTTTTGTCTTCTCTTGCCCTAACCACGGGCTCTTTATGATCAACATTTTCAATTTCTTCTTCTGAGGCACTTTCCACAATGCCTTCTCTAAACAGATCATCAATGGGGGCATTGGCATTTTGTTCCCCCTGAACTGCTGCTGCCTCTTTCTCAATTGATTGCTCCCCCTGAACTGGAACATCTTTCATAGGCACATCTTCAGTCTCTATTCTTTGCTCCCCCTGAATGGGAGCTTCTTCCATAACAATCGAATCAATGTGGCCTGATGCCACGGCTTCTGCAATTTGAACTTCACTAACTACTGGATCCCTTAAAGAGGTTTGGATGGATTCCAGTACATCTCTGAGTACTGAGCCTACTCGGGAAGAGGGAAGAGGATCCTCTGAACTATGCCCAACGGGCTCAATATCCTCTGGAGGGATATCCTCAATCCTACTGCTAGATTCAACTGCTGGTGGTGCTACTGCTGCTTCCACAGATGGTGCTGTTGCTCTTTCTGTTAGAGCTACTGGATCTACTACTGCTGTTGGTTCTGCTGCTGCTACTTCTGTGTCTTGGACCTCTTGGGCTTCACCAATGATGGCTTCACCCTCAGCCACAGAAGTCTTCGTCCAAACTCCATTGACAACCGAAAAACCACTTTTCTCAAATTTCTGGACCGGATAGCTTGGCCCATCTTCTCAGACACATCTCCCACCATACTGATGCCATAGTGTTGAAATATCTTGGTGAGAAGATGAGCATAAGGTAGAGAAACGTTCAGCTTACTCTTTGTATCCCATACTTGCGCGCTTGCAAACTTCATTCTTTCAATCATGATCTCTGCAGTGTTGATTTCTTGGTTCTGGACAGCCCAGAACATCAGGTCAGAATCCGCCTTTGTGCAAGTGGAGAAGGTGGCACTCCTTGGGACTACTATTTGACACACAATGAAATGCAATAAGCGATTGAACGCATTCAACTGGTTAATGTCTAGCTTTCCATCCTTCAATCTGTATTCGTGACCAACAATCCCTAGACCTTTCGCCTGGATATCCACAGTATGAACTCCACTGTGTCCAGAGGTAGTCACATCGAAGAGAGATGCTAATAGGACTTGTGTGACCCTAATCTGAGTTCCCTTGACCATGGAAGTCAGGGTTCCGTCTTCCTCTATCTTCAGACAAACATAGAAGGTTTTCACAAGGTCTGGATAACTTACTTCTGATAGGGTGGCTATCTTTGTCCACTTCAATCTGCCCATAGCTGCGACGATACTGTTCATTCCATTCTTCTGCAGGTCTGCCACATCTACTACTTTGTGGCTGCATAGCTTGGTCTTTACTGAAGCAAATCTTTCCTGCTGCTCAGCGGTAAGAAATGCAGCTCCATAGCCCCCGACGCTGCCGGAGACACCAGAAGAGGCCATGGTTTTGGATGGGAAGAGTTTTTGGATGATCGAGATGGAGAACGGAGTAGAACCCCTCAAGAAATTTCTCGCGGGAAAGAGGTGGAAGCTTGAAATTTCAGAGAGTCGATGCCGGAGTCGATAGGGTATCGCCTCAGGCAGAAGGAAGAAGACGATGAAGAGATTTGAATCATTGCCGCACAGATTTTGGGATATAAAGGAAAATTAAAAGAATGACTTTTAGAATTTAGAGACGCCATAATGGCAGAAAATGACAAAACTGACTAGTTCGATAAGAATAAACTCTTATAAAATATCGAACCGTCATGACAAAATTAAAAGAATTAGCAATAATTGGAATTAGCAATAATTGGAATTAGCTCATAAGCTGTCTTCTTCAGTATGGGCCTGATCATTACTCTATTTATGAGGTAACTTGCTGTGTTCACTGCTTCAGCCCAGAAGTATCTTGGCAGATCATATTCTGACAATATTGTTCTCGCCATGTCCAATAGAGTTCTATTTTTCCTCTCAGTATCCCCATTTTGCTGTGGTGTCCTTGGTGCTGAGAAGTTGTGCTCAATTCCTTGATCTTCACAGAACTTGACAAATTTTTCATTTTGGAATTCTCCTCCATGACCTGATCGGATTCCAACAATGCTATATCTCTTATCCTTTTGTACTTTCTTGCTGAAACTTACAAAGCTGTCAAATGTATCATCTTTATGTTCCAAGAATGAGACCCATGTGAATCTGGAATAGTCATCAACTATAACGAATCCAAAATTCTTTCCTCCAAGACTCGTGGTCCTCATTGGCCCAAATAAGTCCATATGAAGGAGCTCTAAGGGTTTAGAGGTGGTTACCATAGTTTTTGATTTGAAGGAGCTCTTAGCATGCTTTCCTTTAGCACATGGTCTGCAAATACCATCCATTTTTGTGCTGACCTTTGGTAGACCTTCCATCAGGCTTCTCTTTATCAGCTTCTTCATACCATCCAAAATGTAATGGCCCAATCTTCTGTGCCACAGCTCAGTTGACTGCTCTTTGCTTGCTTCTAAACAGATATCTTGCTCCTTTAATTCTTCAAGATATAGCACATACAAGCTCTTTTCCCTGTAGGCTTCAAAAATGACTACTCCATCCTTCATGATGCTGCACTTGGATTCTTGAAACTTTATCTGATGACCCTTGTCACAAAGCTGGCTTATACTGATGAGATTATGCTTCAGACCTTTCATGCACAAAACTTCTTCAATTACTATTTTTCCTTTGCTGCTTACTAAACCACTGCTAATAACAGTCCCTTTTCCATTGTCTCCATAGGTGACTGTTCCTTCTTCAGCTTCGAGGTGAGAAAATAGGTTTTTATTTCCTGACATGTGCCTTGAACATCCACTATCCAAATACCATTTGGATGCTCGAAGGTTTCCCTGAAATAAAAACATTAAGCTTTAGGTACCTAAGTTCTTTTGGGTCCTGGTTGGTTAGTATCATCATTTTTCTTTTTGATTATCCACCTTTTATATTTAGTTGGACATGTAGTCTTGTTGTGACCTAGTTTGTTGCAGTGACTGCAGCATGTTGTTCTAGTTACTTTTTCAAGATATTTAAGGTTAGCTTTGTATGCTATGTCTTGTTCAGGTACAAATTTTGGAGTTGGATATGTCGTAGGGTATACTGTTGTGTCTTCATTATCTGGGGGCGTATAGCCTAGTCCATGTTTCCTTTTTCCTGACCGTCTAGCACCTCTCAGTATTAGAGAATTCTTACCATTAGTGAATTTTTCTAAGGTATTTGATAGTTTATCATTTTCTTCTGTTAAAATTTTGATTTCATTTTTTAGTTCGTCTGAACTTTCTTGTTTTTCTAATTTTGTTATTTGTTCATTTTTATCTTTTAGATTTCGCATAGCAATTCATTTCTTCTTTTGAGTTCATTAACTTGCTTCTCTAGTTGTTCATTTTCTGATTTTAAGTCTGAATTGGTATTCTCTAGACATGTAACATTTTTCTTACTAGCTTTTAGTAATTTAGATATTTCTCAATATTTACCATATAATTCATTAAAATCATCTTCTAAGTTATCTGAATCAAAATCATTGCAGGAATCAAAGGATGAGTCAGAGGTTACCTTTTCTGTGATGTCTGCCATGAAGGCTAGGTTAGCCTTTTCTTCTTCCTCACTGGTTGAGCTTGACTCGCTGTCCGAGTCACTGCTGTTGTCCCAAGCTGCTGCCATGGCTTTCTTCTTTTGTCTTCTGAACTTTCTTGAACTGTCCTTCTTTCTAAATTCAGTTTTCTTGAGTTTTGAACACTCTGCCCTGATGTGTCCTGGCCTTTTGCACTCATAACAAGTTGGTTCATTCTTTTTGATGTCCTTTGCTTCAGGTTTCTTGAAATCCTTTCCCTTTTTGAAATATCGTCTGCTAGATGGATACTTCTTTTTCTTGGCCAAAATCCGCTGCAGTTTCCTAGACAGCATTGCTTCTTTGTCTTCACTATTTTCACTGTTGTCTTCGTCTTCTAATGGTTCCTCAAAGCTGCCTTCTGCTGCTTTGAGAGCATTGGTGTGTTTCTTCTTGCTTGATGACTCTCCTAATCTTTCCATGTTTATCTCATGGGCCATGAGGGACCCAATGAGTTTCTCCAATGACATCTTCTTTAGGTCATTGGCCTCTTCTATAGCTGTTACCTTAGGGGTCCATACTGCTGGTAAAGATCTTAGAATCTTTCTTACCATTTCTCCAATTTCATATGTCTTACCAAGACTAACTAACCCATTTGTTATATCTTTAAACCTGTTGAACATCTGGGTTATAGATTCTCCCGGCTGCATCTGAAACTTTTCATATTGAGCCACTAGTATATCTATTCTTATTTCTCTGACTTTATCAGTCCCTTCATAGGTGATTCTCAGCTTCTCCCACATCTCCATTGCAGATTTGCAAGCTGAGACTGTTAAACTCTTTCTTTATAAGAGCACAACACAGGATACTCTTAGCTTTGCAGTTGAGGGAGATCTTCTTTCTATCATCGTCTGTCCAATTCTGCCATGAGTTTAGGACAATGAGATCTCCTTCTTCTATGATTGACCAGATCTGAAAATCGAATCCTTTCAAGAAGTACTCCATTCTGGTCTTCCAGTAAGTGTAGTCTTCACCGTCGAAGAGAGGTGGTCGGTTGACAGACTGACATTCAATGTTTCCTTGAGCTGCCTTTTGATCTTTTCTCTTCAGATCATTGGATCTTTTTCTTTGTTGAAGAGACTAGCTCTGATATCACTTGTTGCCCAGCTATCAAGCCCAGAGGAGGGGTGAATGGGGCTTTAAAACTTCATCTACTAACCCTGTACACAAAAACGTTCACACAAAATACACTTCGATGGATGTTAGTGATAGTGAAGATAAACAGCAATCACACAAAGACAATCACACAACACAAGGAATTATCCTAGTTCGGATCTCCTCTCCTTAGGAGTCCTACGTCCAGTTCCTGAGCAAAATCTCAGGATTTCACTACCAAGGGTATAGTCACCCTTAAGGTCCCTTACACCCAGGCGCAGCTGGTCTTCCTTCAACCGGAAGGGAATTACAACCCCCTGGATACCACACTAGGTCCTCCTTCAACACGAAGGGAAAGACACACCCTGGATCCCACCAGGTCTTCCTTCATAACAGAAGGGAACAACTCAAGAAATAGTGATCAAAGAGATGATGCCCCTAGATCAAGCTTATAGAACACTGCTTGATCTGAAGCAAGGACTGAGAAGAAGAAGAGATCTACAATCAAGGACTCTTCTCAGACTGAAAGGCTCTCACACAGATGTAAACTTAGCACTGAGAGCAAGAGCTAAAACTAATGAGAGTTTGTGCTTGGCTCTAAGAATGGCTTGCAGAAGGTTGAAGGCGTTGTAGCTTATTTTTCTCTAACCATATTGAATTTTCAAACTTCATTCTTCTATATATATCAACGTTTGAAATTCGAACGTTGGAGTGTCTGTTGTCTCTATGCATAAGTGTACGTTAGACTTCTTGACCCTTGGAAGCTTCCAGTCAACAGTCTTTTCTCTTTTTATGCACGTAAAGAGAGAAGATCTTCTGTAATATCCTTTGCCTTCTATTTTGTCCAACGTTGTATGACGAGTGCTGTCAGTGACCTGCACGCATTACGAGCTCAAACAATAGATAGCTAAGTTGTCTCTTGTCAGTCAACGTTAGATTGATTTTATACACAAATAGAAGTTTCATTCTGTTCTTCTAAAAAGATATCTACCGAATAAGCAGGAGAATAGAAGATATCGTCTGCATGCATGTACTGATACATACTATCATAATAAATGCATTGCTATCAAAAAGATATACGAGAAGACTTTGACTTTTCAACAAATTCAAAAATCAGCTCGAAAGGCAAATTGTTATTTTCCACGAAATCGTTATATGCATGACTTATAAAATCGTTATGCAAATGAGTTGATATTCATGTAAATCGTTGTGCGCTCATAAGCACGCTGATGTACTAACAACCAAATCGTTGTAGAGACAAATCATTGTGACTTCATAAGAAAATCGTTATGCACGAGTCGTTATAGTCAAGTTGTTAAAGACAATGTGAACGAATCATTATTTGTTGTATCGAATCGTTACAGCGATCAAGTCATTATGTAACTTAATGAATCGTTACAGTGACAGAGTCGATATGCAACTTATCGAATCGTTACAGAGATCAAATCGTTATTCTTACTTAGAAAATCGATGTGAGGCCAAATCGTTATGATGACTAAAGAAATTGTTATGAGAGCAAATCGTTATGATTACTAAAGAAATCGTTACGAGAGCAAATAGTTATGATCACTAAAGAATTGTTACGATTACTAAAGAAATTGTTATGAGAGCAAATCGTTATGAGAGCAAATCGTTACGAGAGCAAATCGTTACGAGAGCAAATCATTATAAAGAAATCGTTATGAGAGCAAATCGTTATGATTACTAAAGAAATCGTTATGAGAGCAAATCGTTACGATCACGTATCGAATCGTTACGAGAGCAAATCGTTATGATTACTAAAGAAATCGTTACGAGAGCAAATCGTTATGATCACTTATCGAATCGTTACGAGAGCAAATCGTTATGATTACTAAAGAAATCGTTACGAGAGCAAATCGTTATGATCACTTATCGAATCGTTGTGAGGGCAAATCATTGCGATCACTTATCGAATCGTTGTGAGGGCAAATCATTGCGATCACTTATCGAATCGTTGTGAGGGCAAATCGTTGCGATCACTTATCGAATCGTTGTGAGAGCAAATCGTTGCGATCACTTATCGAATCGTGAGGGTAAATCGTTGCGATCACTTATCGAATATGAAATCTTTATGAATGTAAGGAAATCGTTATATCTTCATAGAAATCGTTATGAACTTAGACAATATAATGCTTCAAACTTACATTGTTGCAGAGTGATGAATACTTACATCATGGTTGTGCTTGTTTACCTTGGTTTATTTCCTGTGCTTAAAATCTCATAATAAATTGTTAGATTAAACATTTATCATTTTTGTTAATCACCAAAATAGATATGTAATTAATTTAAATTACATGGGGATAAACTGATCATTAATATCCTTCTGTTGCAGTTCTTCCAAGGGTGGATCTTCATCATCTTTGTGGTTGTTTCTTTCAGCTTCTTGGATAGGTTTTCTGCATCTTCATCATCACTACCAATATCCTTTCTCAAGGTGGGGTTAGACTCATCAAAAATAACATGCACAGTTTGTTCTATTAATAAACTTCTTTTATTAAAAACTCTATAACCTTTAGGTTTAGAAGTGTACCCCATAAAAATACCTTCATCAGATTTGGGATCCAACTTACCAATGCCTCTCTTACCATTGTTGTGAATGAAGCAAGGATATCCAAAAGTTCTGAGATGGCTGATCTTGGGCTTCCTTTGCTTGTATAATTCGTATGTAGTCTTCTTCAGAATTGGTCTGATTATAACTCTATTTATGATGTAGCAAGCTATGTTTCTGGCTTCTACCAAAAAATATCTTTGAAGATTGTAGTCAGATAGCATTGTTCTAGCCATATCTAAAAGTGTTCTATTCTTCCTTTCAGCTACTCCATTTTGCTGTGGGGTTCTTGGTGCTGAGAAATTATATTCAATCCTCAGATCATCACAAAATTCTGCAAACCTGTCATTCTGAAATTCTCCTCCATGATCTGATCGGATACTAATGATGTTGTACTTATTATCTTTCTGAACAAGTTTACTAAACTTCACAAAACTCTCAAATGTGTCATCTTTATGCTCCAGAAATGATACCCATGTAAATCTGGAATAATCATCCACTATAACAAATCCGAAATTCTTTCCTCCCAAGCTGGTTGTTCTCATTGGTCTAAACAAGTCCATATGAAGCAGTTCTAGTGGTTTGGAGGTGGTGACTACTGTCTTGGATTTGAAAGATGATCTTGCATGCTTTCCTTTTGCACAAGGTTCACATATGTTGTCTAGTCTTGAGTTTATCTTCGGTAGATCTTCCACTAGATCATGTTTGATGAGCTTTCTTATTCCATCTAAGCTGCAATGACCTAATCTTCTGTGCCACAGTTTAGCATTCTGCTCTTTACTTGCTGCTAGACAGATGTCTTGATCATTTAACTCTTCTAGATGTAGTACATATAGATTCTTTTCTCTGTTTGCTTCGAAAATAGTTGAACCATCCTTGATGATCAAACACTTAGATTCCTGAAATTGATCTGATGACCCTTGTCGCATAGTTGACTGATGCTGGTAAGGTTGTGTTTGAGTCCTTTGACGTATAGAATATCTTCTATCAGGATTTTATCTTGGCTTCCAATGGATCCGCAACCAATTACTGACCCTTTTCCATTATCACCATAGGTTACTACACCTTCTTCATCTTTGATATGCGAGAAAAGTTTCTTGTTACCTATCATATGCCTTGAGCACCTGCTGTCTAGGTACCACTTTGATGCTCTAAGGCTTCCCTACAATAAATCAATGAGATTTAGTACCCAAGTTCTTTTGGGTCCTTGTTGGTTAGCTTCTTCACAGTTTCTTTTCGGAATCCATTTTAAGTGTTTGGTTGTACAAGTTATTTTAGTGTGACCTAATTTATTACAATGAGTACAACAAGGAATATTGTTTATTATCTTATTTAGTTTATGGTTTTTATTGTTATTTGATTTACAGTTAGGATGTTGTTCAGCTATAAATTTTGGCGTTGGATAGATTTTAGGATGAATGACAGTTTCTTCATTATCTGGTAAAGTATATCATAAACCATATTTTTTCTTACCTGATCTTCTTGCTCCTTTTAATATTAAGGAAGATTTTCCATTTGTGAATTTCTCAATTGTAGCTGTTAAATATTCATTATCTTTTGTTAGTGTGTTAATTTCACTTTTATTTTTGCTTGTGGTTTCTTGATTTTCTAGGTTTGATATCCTTTCATTTTTAGTTTTTACATCTTCGCATAGCAGTTCATTTCTTCTTTTCAGTTCAGAAATTTGTTTTTCTAATTGTTCAGTTTCAGATTTTAGATCTGAGTTAGTTATTTCAAGGCATGCATAATTTTTCTTAGTTGTTTTTAATAGCTTACAGACATCTTTATATTTACCGTATAGTTCATTAAAGGCATCTTCTAAGCTATCTAAATTTGATTCATTGCAAGATGTAAAGGATGAGTCAGAAGTTACCTTATCATCAATATTTGCCATGAAGGCCAGGTTGACCTTTTCTTCTTCTTCTTCACTGGAGCTAGACTCACTGTCTGAGTCACTCTCATTGTTCCATGAAGCAGCCATGACTTTCTTCTTGTATTTCTTAAATTTCTTTATGTTATCCTTCTTCTTGAACTTCGTCTTCTTCAGTTTTGGACACTCAGCCTTGATGTGTCCAAGTTTCTTACACTCATAGCATATTGGTTCAGATTTCTTGAGTTCTTTGCCTTCAGATCTTTTGAACTCTATACTTTTCTTGAAATACCTTCTTCTTGACTGGTATTTCTTCTTGGCTAGTATGCATTGCAGTCTTCTGGAGAGGAAAGCTTCTTCATCTTCACTGCTCTCATTACTTTTATCACCTTTTGATTCGCCATCAGAGGTATCTTATGTGGCCTTGAGAGCATTGCTGTGCTTTTTCTTGCTGAAAGATTCTCCCAGCCTTTCCATATTTATCTCATAAGCCATCAAAGACCCAATGAGTTTTTCAAGTGACATTCTCCTAAGATTGTTAGCTTCTTTTATTGCTGTTACCTTTGGAGTCCAAGAGGTTGGTAGAGATCTTAGTATTTTTCTTACCATGTCTCCAGTCTCATAGGTCTTTCCAAGCCCAGCCAGACCATTGGTGATGTCTGTGAATTGACTGTACATTTGGGAGATGGATTCTCCAGACTACATTTGAAATCTCTCATATTGAGCTACCAAAATATCTATTCTTGTTTCCTTTACCTTGTCAGTTCCTTCATGTGTGAGTCTCAGCTTGTCTCACATCTCTTTAGCTGACTTACAGGCTGATATCCTGTTGAATTCTTTCTTACTCAACGAACAACACAATATACTTTTAGCTTTGCTGTTTTGTGACAGCTTCTTCTTGTCTTCATCTGTTCATTTACCTTTACTGTTGGTTACCTTGAGATCTCCTTCTTCGATAATTGTCCAAAGCTGGAAGTCGAGACCTTGAAGAAAGAATTCCATTCTTATCTTCCAATAGTTGTAGTCCTCACCATCGAATAGAGGAGGTCTGTTGACTGACTGTCCTTCTGCATGACCTTGAGCTGCCATTTGTCTTTGCTCTTTAGATCATGAGATCTACTTACTCAAAGAGACTTGGCTTTAATACCACTTGTTGCCTAGATAGCAAGCCCAGAGGGGGGGGGGGGGTGAATGGATTGCTAAAGTTTCTTCTACACTATTTCCTATAAATAAAAATGCTTAAAAGAAGACACTAAGTTCAATGGTTAGAGTTAGTGTTAAATAAAGACAAAGAGAACAATCACACAGATAACAGAAAATTTTATCCTAGTTCGGATCTCCTGTCACAAGGAGTCCTACGTCCAGTCCCCAAGCAACACCTTGGGATTTCACTAAGCAAGGGTACAGTCTCCCTTAAGGACACTTACACATCCAGCAACAGCTGGCCTTCTCTTCTCACCCAGAAGAGGAACTAAAGCACCTGATGCAATAGGTCTTCCTTCTTGCCGAAGGGAACAACCACCCACTCCCAAAGAGGAACACTCAAAGAAAATGAGTAAGAAGTGGATGGCCCGTAGACCAAGCTAATACAAACTATTTGATCTGAGGCAATGTTTGAGAGACAAAGAATATCAACAAGGAACTCTCTCTCAGATCTACTTAGGCTCTCAAAGGCTAAGCAATTTGCTGTTGAGATCTAAGAGCTACACAGGGTTTGAATGGACGAGCGAGCTCTTCTTTCCTTCTAAGATCTTCAGAACACAAGCTTGAAAAGTTCTCCAGAAAAATGATTATCTTGCATGGAGTCACCAGTCTCCTATTTATCTTCTTTGAAATAATTTGATAGTTGAAGTATCCGCTGTCTCACATCTTCATACACGTTGGAGTGAATGGTCCGAAGTGTGGAACAAGAAAACCTGCAGCCATTAATGTTGGGGAAGACATTCACACACAAAGGAAGATTGTCTGAATCTTCTAGCTTCTGTCAGGTTGACAGGACCATCTTTACAATGTGCATTTCTACTGGAAACCCTGCACACAATAAATGCTAACACATAGACAACTTATCTTTGTGTAAACTGTCAGTCAACATTAGTAGTCGTGCTATATGAAGATACACCAAAAAGGAAATGTCATTCTGTCATCATATAAAGCGTGAATTTATGTGACATAAGTAAAGATGTATCGTGTAGAGATATTGTTCCATCATAAAACGTTGAAGACCACAGGATACAACAAGATGCACGGGAAGACTTGAAATCCACAGAGATTTGAAATATTTTTGAATATCGTGTGGAATGAATCTCAAGAAGGTTTGAAAGAAATTTAAATAAGAATATTTAACAGCTGTCTAAAATATAATCGTTACTAAAAGAGTTGATGTTTGAAGACAGTCTGTGTGCAGAGAGAGTCAAAGTTGATATCAAATCGATGATATAATCATAAATCATGTGAGAATGTAATCCATGTTAAAACCAAGTTGATGTGAAAAAAAAAATCATGTTTAAATGTAATGAAATCGATGTTTTGTACAAAGTCGTCATTTAACAGAAGTCGTTGTTGTTCTGAAATCAATGTGCAGATGAAATCGTTGTTCGAAACGAAGTCGTTGTTCAAGTAAAGTCGTTGTTTCACATGAAGTCGTTGTTCTAGTGAAATCGTTGTTTAAGTGAAGTCGTTGTAGAGACGAAATCGTTGTTTCACATGAAGTCGATGTAGCAACAAAATCGATGTTTTAATGAAACGAAGCCGATGTAGCAACCAAATCGATGTGTAAGTAAAGCGAAATCCTTGTAGCAATGAAATCAATGTTTAAGTGAAATGAAGTCGATGTAGCAACGAAATCGATGTTCTAACTATGAAGTCGTTGTAAGATCGAAATCGTTGTTTTACTTATGAAGTTGATGCTAGAATGAAATCGATGTTTTACTAAGGAAGTCGTTGTTTAAGTGAAACCGATGTAGAACCGAAATTGATGTTCTTCTAAGGAAGTCGTTGTTTAAGTTAAACCGATGTGGAACCGAAATCGATGTTCTTCTAAGGAAATCGTTGTAAGCTATTATATGGAAGTCAATGTATACTTAGACAAAACATATGTTATGAGCTTTATAGAACAGTGAATGTAGGAAACTTACTGATTTTATTTGAATTACTGTCTATAGATAAACTTCATAAAAATGATATTAGATGATACTTTTTAGGGTTTTGTTAATCACCAAAATACATATAATTAATCATAAATTATATGGAGATGGACTGATCATCACCTCCACGTCCTGCACATAAGAGGGATTACCCCATCCTGCAACTCCGGTCGCAATCTTCAGATGAAGTACTCTACCATCATGGAATTATATGTAACCACATATGGGGCATATCTGCTCAGTGCCATAAACCACATCTGGTACCTTAATACTGACAAGTTCCACTGTTGCAATTTCTTGAACTGCTTCCTCTTCGCCTACTGAATCTGAACTGGAATGAATGTATCATTGAACACTCCCAAGAACTATGGCCACGTAATAATGTCTTTCATCCTGCCTGCAAACTCTATCTGCATCTTTAGCCTCCATCACTTCTATGTAAACCCACGCAATTGGTATGTAGCTAGAATCACCCAGTCGGCCTACGGACACCGCATAGTGACAAAAACTCTCTCAATCTTATGTACCCAATGCTCTGTCGTATCCAAGTTCGGGCCTCCCGAATATGTAGATGGTTGCAATCACAAAAACCTCTCTACTAGAACAATGGGATCCTCTACACTGGCTGGACGTACTAGTACAACTGGGGGTACATGTACAACATGTAGTACCTCTACTCCTGGTGGTGGTGGGGTGGTGCCACTGGTACTGATATGGTCTCCTCAACAACCTGCGGTGCTGCAACTACTGGCTGAACCGGTGCCTGCTGGTCTAACCTTGTCCGAATCTCCGTAAAACTCTCTCGGGCTCATCTCCACCACCTCCACAATCTCTTCTATCGGCCATTTCTGATCATGCACAAACATTATTCCAACCATATAACACACAACCAAATCAATACAAAACCAGAGCCTACTACCAGCAGTGGACTAAAGTAGAGACCAGGCTATGTAATCTCCTATTCTTTTATATTCACACAAACCTTGCTCTGATATCAACTATGATGGTCCTCATCGCTCAAACCCATTAACTCAATTACGAGCTTGACTTGACTCCATCTCCCGCGAACCGGCCAATGCCTCGCAAGAGATATCAACACACATGTCCGTGAAAACATAAAAGAACACACTAAACATATACAAGATTTCACATCTCACACATATTTATAAGAAATATACATAGCCAGTTCTGAACCAAAGCCAAAGTACAACGTACAACAATCTGGGGCATACTCGAGGTGAAACAGAAAGAAGAATCACACTGCTGGAGGTGCAAGCCCAACTCCACTACAATGCAGCTCCAAACTAGGTGATGGACAAGAACCCTCCTGCTCTCCTTCACCTGAAAGGAGTAGGGGTGAGCCTCATAAGTCACTGGCTCAGTAGGGAAACTCCGTCAAAATCCGAAACACATCAAGCACACGAGAAGCAGGAGTAAGTAACTGCAATAGATAGTAAATGAAGCTATCTAAACATGGTGCTATAACTGTAATTAAATAAACAACTCTAAACTAATAACATGGCTCCATCATCAATAAATAAACGATAAACCTCGCTCAAGTGTACGAGCTAAAGTAGGGTAATGCCACACTCGGGCCACGGAAACTGGTTCATGACACCAACACTTGACCCAGACAAACCACACGGGACTACCTCTCAGTCTCACAGCCACGAACGTAAGGTCCAACTGCGGCTCCACCACAACAAGGCCAATAAACTGTGGCGACCAACCAACACCACACCTGCAGGCCACACCGCTACAGGCCTATGCCTGACACTTTTTAGAACTCTGGCCTGAGCTCCTTAAAGTGAGGCACTGGGAAAAACAAAGACTAGCTGGGGCCCAGTATGTCTACTGGTGTCCGTACCCCCAACCATGAGTGCGCTACAAGGGACCAAACATAAACTTACACAAGTCGTTGTCCCACTACTGTCTTTCCCTCAGTCACACGAGTGAGGGTGTCAAGGAAAACGACACAGACCCCAACGGTACACACAGTACTGAGACAAACCCCAAACACCTACGTGCCTAGCTCACACAAAATCTTGGGTACGCGACTTGAGAGGTAACTACGGAAGGTGTCATACTACCCAACTTGCCACGTACGCACACACCATCAAAACACGACAAACTTTGGTCCCAACACGTGCCATTGCATTGCTTACAAACTTTAAATGCATAAGATAATCCCATGCGATAATCATGTAACCATGCATACACCTACATCCCTCGGAATCCAGAAGGCGACGGGGCGATCTATCGCTTTCAGAAAGTGACGCCTCGATACGACGCATTCTGAAACGGAAACACAACAGTCAGGCTATCGCATTTTGGAAATTTGACTTAGGTAAGGAATGACCTAATTGCATGTAGTGGTCAATTTTTCTTAAAATAAAAAGGTTGAGAAAATGATTGTTTCTTTGAAATGGCGTGGTAACTATCATACGATCATATCACAAAAGGAAAATAAAAAAAGAACGAATTAGGACACACATGCAGCAGAGGAAGGGGGATACAATTGCGGTGTATAAATGTTAAAAGTACAAATTTGCTAGGAGCTTTCGACCCATCAGATTAATAAAATTGTTTTTTGCAATCGTTTTCAATTTTACTGCAAGATCCTTCTTATAATAAAATTTTCTCTCATATCATATGTGTTGGATTGTACTGCAAGAGCCCTACACCTGGGGTTCCACCTCCGAAAACCCCACAGAACCCACACAAATCTCTATATAAACATGGATAACCAGTTTAACAGTTACACTAACATGCCATCTATCGATTACTATTCGTTTCATGGATCAAACATGATGAACACACACGGAGCAGAATCTCCCTACCTATGCGAGGTACGCGAAGAACAACCACAAATCGGTGGTTCCCACACTCCAAGTAAGGTCCTCGCGTCGATAGCATGCTGAACAATGCTCCAAATACCAGAATCGCCCAAAAACTCGCTGCAAAATCCTCTCCTGGCTGAACAGAGCGTTCTTAGGTCTATTTGGTCGACCTAAGTTTCTTAACCCTCACAGTTAAGAATGTGATGCACCTGGTTGTTGCAACAAGAACTTGACAGTCTAGGCCATCGCTTTCTTACCACTGACGACAGCCGGCTGCCCTGCGCACGCCACACGGCGAGCATGCAGGCAAACAACCTCACATGGTGGCAACGTAAATGCGACGTCTAGGACTCTCGCGTTAAGAAAGCGACATGCACTCTCTTCGGGTTCACAGACAGTGAACTAGTGGGCGCTTTGGACTTAGATCCCTGGCCCACAACACCGAAACAACCTGTGAAAAGCACCAAACACCAACCATTGGCCACACGTTAACCACCAAACCCATTAAGCTACGGTCCGAACGATTAGGACGTCACACGCATATGTCACTAAAGGGTGTACAGACAACCCTAGTTGTGGTACTCTCGCATCCCAAGGTATGAGGTTAATGATGAGGGCTATAAATATGCCCTTTGTCTCATCTGAAAAAGAGTGCCCAAGAAAAGGAGTGGAGAATATTCTAGTGCCGCTAGCGAGAAAAGAGAGAGAGCAGCGAGTAGAAGAAGGAAAAGAAGAAGAAGGAGTTGTAGGGTGAAGAAAAGAGATCTGATCTGAGAGGGAATCAGATCAATGCTATTTGAACAGTGCAGGAGCAGAGAAGAAAGAGTGGCAGTGGAGAAAAAGAAGAGCTACCATCTGGGAAAGAGTAGAGCAGCAGCAAAAGAAAATAGCTGAGTACGATTTAGCAACGGTCAAGTCGTAGAGCTCTATTTTAGGAGCATGAGTACCCTTAAAGAGTTCCTTCCTAAAGGAGAATGATGTTGCGACCCACTACACCTTGAGAGAGTAGATCTAGCCTCACTAAACCAGATCTGAAGGATATGGAATAGAGCATCGTAATTCAAGGCTGGTTCAAGGGAGTTTAGATCAAATTGGTTGAGAAGCACATCCAGATGATGTGTTCGTGCAAGATGATCTAAAGCACTACTCCAACTCTCAAGATCTAAAGATTTAGAGTTCAGATCAAACAATCCAAAGGAAATTGGGCAAAATCGAAGGACTGGTGTTCGAGGATTTATCTCCCTTAACTCTAATCTTCTTGTGAATTTGATTTTCACTTTAAATTTCATTATGAACACTTTGGGTGCTCCTACTAGTGTTAGGAGTGTTGATCCCACACTATGTATGTGTGTGGAACTTGCTTTCAAGCTGTGAGTCACCAGCCAAGCTGTTAGTCAGCAGGCATCACTACAATAAAAGAGAGTTATAGCTTTGGTTACTAACCATCAATATATGCCCAAAATCCAAAGGTAAAACATTTTACCCACGAAAGTAGCTACGATTACGATCTGACATGCATGCTTGTTGAACCACTCCTATATTTTATCCTTTTATTTTGGAAATAACAAAACTCATGCTTGATTTTAAATAACATGAATATATTTATTACCATTTTTCAAGATTATTCATGCATAAGAAATAACTTGTTTTATTCAAAGTTTCTTCATGAATCGATGTTGGTACTAAGATCGGACAAGGTGAATATGAATGTGAAATAGTACATCTATGTGAATGGCAGTCGAATTAAAAACAAGTAACTCACACAAATCAATTAGATCAAATAGTGGTGGGTGAATAAAGTTTGAAACGAGACAGCAAATCACAATCAAACCACTATGCACAGAAAAATTTAAGGTGGTTCGAATAACACAACTTGTGTATCCTACGTCCACCTCCTCATGACGGAGGAATCACTAAGTACTTGCAAGTACAGACTGAAGCACGATGACTCCAACACCCTTTGAGTGCAATGACTCAAAGATCATGTAGGAAATAGGCACGACGACCTACTCCAAAACCCACTTGTGAGCACGACGACTCACAAGCAACAATCGGAGATAAGCATAACGACTCACTCCACTGGACAAGAGCACGGTGGCTCCAAAACCTTAGCACACAGTGTTCAAATCCTTTGGACCACGACAGATCCAAGTTCTACTAGAACAAGCCCAATTAGGGAGTAGATCCTCTAGCACGATCTATCCCAGTACAATTTTGAAATTATAACAAAGACAATTAGGTGATCTGTGTATAACACTTACATAGATCACACACAATGAAAATACCCAATTCAAGAATTACAAACTTCGAATCACTCCTATTCAACTTTTAGATCTGTCTTCAGCAGTAAGAGCTTATCCTCATCACGAGCTACTCCTCTTATTCTCCTTCTTCTTCCTGACGACGTTGCTTTGCTCCTCTTTGTGGGCTCTAGCTTTTTTTTCGCTTCTTTTTGGACTCCTCTTTTTTTGCCGCACACCTTTCACAAATGACAAGGGCCTATTTATACCCAAATGTCCAAACCTCATACTTAGGGTTGCGTGTACCGAGAACCTTAAGTGACACATGTACATCACATCATGTTCTGCACAGAAGGCATCTTTAAGTGTTCAGAGAAAAAGATAATTTATGTTATGACAATCGATCTCAAACATAAGGTAATTCATGTTTAAGTTGTTGGCAATCCATGTTATGAATATACAAAGTCTCAGCACTTCAACTGGCCAAGTGTAAATTGTGACATCCGAAGTCAAGGTGCTTCGGATGGCAGAAATACAACGTGAATATACAAAGTGACAAGCTTCGACTCACCAAGTGTAAAAGTGAACATTCGAAGTCACAACGTCAAAATGGTCTTCATCGGCCAAAGTGACTTCGTCATATCCGAAGTCCAGCTTCGTATATGACGAAGTTACACATTGTTTGATAAAGAACAAATGAGTACATCCGATGTCATAGTGACAAATGTGTCTTGATCAGTCGAAGTGACTTCGCCATATCCAAAGTTTAGCTTCGTATATGATGAAGTTCCACTTAGTCATATTCAAAGTCTAACTTCATATATGACGAAGTTCTACTTCGATTGACAAAAAACAAAATAGAACATCTGAAGTTACAGTGTTAAATATATCATGATCAATCGAAGTGACTTCATCATATCTAAAGCTTAGCTTTGTATATGACAAAGTTCCACTTTGTCATATCCGAAGTCCAGCATTGTATATGACGAAGTTTGACTTCGACTGACAGAGAACAAAACTATACATCTGATGTCTTTACTTCGGCTGACTATGACCAAAAGTGAACATTCGATATTCATTTAAGCATGATGTGAAAGTGGCCAGTCAATTTATGACCTATAAACATGAATCAAATGAATTGCAGCATGAAAGCACTTAAGGTTATCAAGAAATCAATGATATTATGATGACAATAAGATGAGCCATGATTTTGTCAGCATCAAAACATATCAAATCAATCATCATCAAAACAATAGTTATGGTTATTCACAAAACCATAACTCAACATTCTCCCCCTTCTTGATGATGACAAAACATGCTCAATCAATTTCACACATCTAAAATTTCTCCCCATTTTTGACAACAGCAAAAAGATAATTCTCCCCCTTAATCAAGGACTGGTAAAGCCACGCTCATGAGATACCAAACGACAACAATGGTTGAAAATCAAAGTATGAGTGACATGAAGGCAAGGAGGGGAATTGGCTGATGGATGTATCAAAATCTATGAGATCTTTAGATAGTAGAATATGAGAGAGAAATTATTATGTCTTGTGATTGTGCAACAAAGTTTAAGAACAAAGACACATTCAGTCACAGTATATGCCAAGGTTTTAATAACCTAAATACAATTAAAAAGATGAAGCAAATGTGATGAAAGTGACCTATATGAGTTGACAATAGTGTTTATCACATGAGTTTAGTAGCTAAATATGTAACACAATGTAGAATAATAACTCTAAACCCAATTATCATGAACTTCATCTAGGTCAATGCACATGTTGTTCTTTTGATACTTTGAATTTTGCTATCATTTTGTGAGAGAGAATACAAGAATAAATAGGTCAAATCACACCTTTCAATGCAAGAGGTCATATTTATTCAATGCAATACCCCTTGATTACTCAATGGTGTAACCTTCATTATCTTATATAGAGTTAAAAATATTTTTTTATCACACGCGAGCCAAACACTTGGTTAGGTGAAATGAGTCTGGTTACTTAGTGATGAAATGAAGTTTTCATTGCTCTATTTGTATTTCTCTATCTTTCTTTGTACTTTATTTTTGAAAATTTTCAAGAACATATTTACATTGATTTGAATAGGCATGATCATGAGTAAAGAAAGACTATTCTTAACATGTGTTAAAGATAAAGCTTCAAAACATACACATGTTAAACACCAAGGCTACTCATATGCCTACAAGTGTTTTGCAACTCAGTTTAAATGAGTTCAGCATTAAAAAATTGACATAAGCTTGTTTTTAGATTGTATCTTTGAGACTAAACTGAGTGAATACTTATTTTGGTCTTTATGTTTAAAATCTCTCATATAAGAATATCATAAAGACTCATGTATTCGGATCCAAAGGTATCAAGATAGACAGGGAATGTGAAGAAGTGAGAAAGACTCCCCCTCAATATGTGCAAAGTGAGAAAAAAAAATCTCATTGAGGATGGGAAATTTATTAGTGCAAAACAAAAAGTGTGAATGAAAAAAAAATCAAGAGTTGTTGAATTTGCACAAGCCAAGCTCTCTCCTAAGAGATGTGAATCTAGATTCTGAGAGAGGCTTAGTGAAAATATTTGTAATCTATTTTTCTATGTCAATGAAGTGGAGTTCAAATGATTTCTTTGAAACCTCATCTCGAAGGAAATGATGTCTGATATCAATGAGTTTTGTGCAAGAGTGCTTAATGGGGTTTTTAGACAAATTTGTAGCACTAGTGTTATCACAAAGAATTGGAATACAACCTAATATGTGATTATCATCTAGAAGTTGATGTTTGACCTAAAGAACCTGGGTTCCACAGCTACCAGCAGCAACATACTCAGCTTCTGCAGTAGAGAGAGCTACAGAGTGTTGCTTTTTAGAAGCCCAAGAAATAAGACTACCACTTAGATATAAACACAAAGCACTAGTACTTTTCCTGTCAAGTTTGCACCCTGCATAATCAGCATCACTATATGCAATCAAATCCAATTTGCATCCAGCAGGGTGCCAAAGACCCAGATCACATGAATTAAGAAGATATTTTAAAGATTCTCTTAATAGCAGTCATGTGACTATCCTTAGGATTTGCTTGAAATCTAGCACACATGCATATACCGAATTGGATGTCTGGTCTAGAAATAGTCAAATAAAGAAGAGATCCAATCATACCTCTATAGGTTTTGGCATCTACAGACTTACCAGACGCATCACTTTCAAGTCTTACATTTGTAGCCATTGGACTGCTAGCTGGCTTGACGTATTGGAAATCAAATCTTTTGAGTAGATCTTTGACATATTTTGTTTGACTTAGAAAGATTCCTTCAGAAGTTTGATGCACTTGCAACCTAGAAAAAATTTGAGTTTGCCCATTAGGCTCATTTCAAATTCAGACTGCATAAGATGTGTAAATTCAGTGCACAAATCATTATTTGTGGATCCAAAAATGATATCATCCACATAAATTTGAACAGCAATGAAATGATCTTTTACAGTTTTTGTGAACAGAGTTTGATCAATTTTTTGTCTAATATAACCCTTATCTACAAAGAAAGAGCTCAAACGATTATATCAAACTCTTGGAGCTTGCTTGAGGACATAAAGAGCCTTATTAAGTTTGAAAACATGATCAGAAAATTTTTTATTTTCAAAACCAGGGGGTTGTTTGACAAAAATATTTTCTTTTTGTAACCATTGAGAAATGCACTTTTGACATCCATTTGAGAAACATTGAATTTCAAAGTGGCAGTAAATGTAAGAAAAATTTGAACAACTTCAAGTCTTGCTACAAGGGCATAGGACTCTTCAAAATCAATACCAAATTCTTGTTTATATCCCTGAGCAACAAGTCTTGCTTTATTTATAATAATTTGACCTGACTCATTCAATTTATTTCTAAATACCCATTTTGTGCTAATGACTGTAGTCTGGTCAGAAGATTTTGGTACTAAGTCCCAGACTAGATTTCATTTAAATTGATGAAGTTCTTCATGCATAGCATTTATCCAATATTCACAAGATAAAGCTTCACCAATAGATTTGGGCTAAATCTGGGAAATTAGTGCCAACAAGTCCTCATTTATTACAGTTTGAAAATATGATCTTGTTCTAACTCCGTCCTCTAAATGACCAACAACATTTGTAAGAGGATGGTCCCTTAAGAATCTGGGTTCAGAAATTACCTCATTATCTTCATGAGTTTCAGGAACATGATTACCTGAATCACTTATGTTAGGTATTTGAATTGCTTCATGTTCACTTGGTCCTTCTTACTCTGCAAGATTTGTTGATGGATTTTCAAGGAAATCATCTTCATCATCACCAAGTAGAACCCTACAAGAGTTGCAAGGAATTTTCATCAAAAGTGACATGTGGAGATTCTACCACAGTCTTATTTTTTAGAATATAAACTCTATATGTTGTTGAATTTTCAGAGTATCCTAAGAAAATGGATTCAAAACTCTTGGCATCAAATTTATCGAGATTGTTTTTGTTGTTATTGTGAACACATCCAAAGATTTTGAAGTAGGACACACTGGGCTTTTTATCCTTTAACATTTCATATGGGGTTTTTCTAATCTTTGGTCTTAACAATGCTCTATTCAAAATGAAATTAGCTGTAATTATAGCTTCAGCCCAAAAAAGATTTAGACAGTTTGCTTTCTAAGAGCATAGTTCTGGCCATTTCCACAAGTGTTCTATTTTTCCTTTGCACAACCCCATTTTGTTCTAAAGTTCTAGGAGAGAAAAACTTATGAAATATGTTCAGGTCAGTACATAGATCAAAAAAAGTTTTGTTTTCAAACTCACCCCCATGATCTATTAAGATGGACTTTATTTTGAAAGACAGACCCGGTAAGACAGAATTGTAAAATTTCCTAAATTCTGAGCATGCATCACTTTTATGGGATAAGAAAAGGACCCAAATATATCTTGTAAAATCATCAATGATTACAAATCCATATCTATTACCACTGAGACTTTGAGTTCTGGTTGAACCAAAGAGATCCATATGAAGTAACTCAAGTGGTTTAGAAGTAAATATATCATTGAATACTTTAAACGATTTTCTCATTTGTTTTCCTTGAGCACATATCCCACAAAATTGATTTTCAATAATTGGTAATGATTCAGGAAGACCTTTTACTAGATTTATCCTTATGAGTTTGTTTATTGTTGAGAAACTTGCATGACCTAGTCTTTTGTGCCACAACCAAGCGATATCATTTGTATTTGCAAGCAAGCAAATGTTTTCATAAGAATTGTCATCCAAATCCACTATGTAAACATTATTTGCTCTTTTTCAAATCAACTTGACTTTCTTAGAAGAAGAGTCAATTATTTTGCATGAATCAGATTCAAAGAGAACTTTGTGACCTTTGTCACACAACTGACTAATGCTAAGCAAATTGTAATTTAACCCTTCAACAAACCAAACATTATCATTCAAACTTATGGAGGACTTATCAATCTTTCTTGTGCCAATTATTCTTACCTCCGAAGGTGACTAATCTATCTTCCTTTTCAATCAAGCAAGAAAATTTATTTCTGTCCCCAGTCATGTGTCGTGAGCATCCGCTGTCAAGGTACCAAATGTTTGAGTTGGTTGCACGGCTCCCCTACACACAACAAATTAGACAAGAAAGGTTTTTGGTACCCAGATGTGATTGGTATCAATAGTTTGATTCAAAAGAGAAAGCAAATCCTTTCTAACCCATATTTGAGTGTTCTTCTTCACAGTGTTGTCTTGAACAAAAGATTCAGTTCTTTGTTTTTCAAATTTCTGAAAATTATACCTTCTAGCAGGTTTATTCTACTGTGAAAAACTTGGCATGAAATTTTGTTGATAATCAGGAAAATGTGAGTGATAAAAAGAAGGATTGAACCATTAGTGACCATTGTACCTTTGGTTCCAAAAATTATTCCATCTTGAATTTTATGATGCGTAAACATTCCAATTTCCATGAGAAACATGATTATTTATATTTTGAAATTCTTTTAATTTTTATAAGAATTTTATGTACAAGTTTTCTATTTTCATGAATGAGATAGGTCGACCCAGATAGTGTGTGTGTTGACCTCTCTAGCTCTTTTTGCTTTTGGATTTGATTATTATTTTCTGACAGGCTAGCCTTGAAAAATTTTATGAGAGGAATTTTTGATGATTTTGTTTTCTTTTTAGATGAACCAACTTTATTTGAATTTTGTGGTTCAAAACCTAAACCATATTTGTTTGAATTCATCTTTACTCTCAGTAGAGCATTCAGATTTTCTTTGCCTTGTGTGAAGTTTTTGATGATCTCTTCTTTTTCTTTAAGGCATTAGTTAAGTTTTTCAACTTGAATGACATTTTCTTGATTTTATTTTACTCTGTCTTCAAATTTCTTAATAGAATTAACAATCTATTTGTTCAATTTTTGAACCCTTAATTTCAAATTATCAACCAGATTTAGCAATTCATCATTTTCTTTGGTTTGGTTTGCAATTTCAACTTCTAACTCAGAAATTCTCTCAGATGATGATGTGTCATGAACAATACTGTCAATTTTTATTTTCAAATATTTATTTTCTTTTCTCATTTCAGAAAGATTTTCTATCAAGTTATCATATGCCTCTTGCCAATCTTCAATAGTAAATAGTTCAAAAGAAATATCTACCTATTCTTCATTACTTCTAGTCATGAAGAAAATTTTGTTTTCTTCTGAGCTGGAGGATTCTTCAGTGCTATTCATGCTTTGATCATCATCTGACCATGTAGCTATCATGGCCATGTTCTTCTTTTTGTGGAATTCCTTCTTGCGAGTTTTGAGCTTGTCCTTCTTGACCTCTGGACATTCAGCCTTCATATGTCCAGACTCTGGACATTCAGCCTTCATATGTCCAGACTCTGAACATTTAGCCTTCATATGTTCAGACTTGTTGCACCAGTAACAAACAGAAGCACATTATTTTTCTTGTGATCATCATGTGAGAAGGAATATTTATTTTTACTAGTCACAACGTTTTGCATATTACCAAAATTCTTCATGTTGGATTTCAAAAATGCCCTAAACTGTCTAGTTATCAATGCAAGTTTATCATCATCAGAATAAGATTTTTCAGATTCAAAAATCTCTTTGGATTTTCCTTTATTGCTAGAGGAAGCTTTAAGAGCAGTAGGTTTAGTCTTCAATATATGTTCTTCAGATCTCTTTAAATTTAATTCATAAGTCATTAAGGATCCAATGAGCTCATCCAATGTTATTTTGGATAAATCTTTTGAATCCTCAATAACTGTTGCTTTAGTGTGCCACACAAGAGATAAAGAACATAAAATCTTCCTTACCAAATTTTCATTTGAATATTCTTTACCCAAAGCTTTGAGCCCATTGATGATGACCATAATCCCGCATCTCCTTAGCGGACTTACACATTGAAATTCTTGAGTATTCCTTTGGATGCATGGCACATTGTAGCATGTTCATGGAAAATAGTGTTGTGTGAATAAAGTTTGAAACGAGATAGCAAACCACAATCAAACCACTATGCACAGAGAAATTTAAGGTAGTTCGAATAACACAACTTGTGCATCCTACGTCAACCTCCTCACGACGGAGGAACCACTAAGTACTTGAGTAATTTCACAATTCTAGCGCGATCTATCTCAGTACAATTGTGAAATTATAACAAAGACAATCAGGTGATCTGTGTAGAACACTTACACATATCATACATAATGAAAATACCCAATTCAGGAATTACATACTTCGAATCACTCCTCTTCAACTTTCAGATCTGTCTTTAGCAGCAAGGGCATCTCTTCATCACGAGCTTCTCCTCTTCTTTTCCTTCTTCTTCCTGACGGCACTGCTCTGCTACTCTTTGTGGGCCCTAGCTTTTTTTTCCGCTTCTTTCCAGACTCCTCCTTTTTGGCCGCACACCTTTCACAAAGGACAAGGGCCTATTTATACCCAAATGTTCAAACCTCGTACTTAGGGTTGCGTGTACCCAGAACCCTTAAGTGACACGTGCACATCACACGATGTCTTGCACATAAGGCATCTTTAAGTGTTAAGAGAAAAAGGTAATCGATGTTATGACAATTGATCTCAAACATAAGGTAATTCATGTGTAAGTTGTTGGCAATCCATGTTATGAATATACAAAGTCTCAGCACTTCGACTGGCCAGTGTAAATCGTGACATCCGAAATCAAGGTACTTCAGATGGCAGAAATACAACGTGAACATACAAAGTGCCAAGCTTCATCATATCCAAAGTCCAGCTTCGTATATGATGAAGTTACTCTTTGTCTGATAAAGAACAAATGAGTACATACAAAGTCATAGTGACAAATGTGTTTTGATCAGTCAAAGTGACTTCGTCATATCTGAAGCTTAGCTTCGTATATGATGAAGTTCTGCTTCGACTAACAAAGAACAAAATAGAACATCCAAAGTTACAGTGTTAATTATATCATGATTAGTCGAAGTGACTTCATCATATCTGAAGCTTAGCTTCGTATATGACATATTCGAAGTCCAGCTTCGTATATGACGAAGTTTGACTTCGACTGATAGAGAATAAAATTGTACATCTGATGTCTGTGCTTCGGATGACTATGACCAAAAGTGAACATTCGATGTTCATTTAAGGATGATGTCAAAGTGTCCAGTCAATTTATGACCTATAAACATGAATCAAATGAATTGCAGCATGAAAGCACTTAAGTTTATCAAGAAATTAATGATATTATGATGACAACAAGATGAGCCATGATTATGTCAGCATCAAAACATATCAAATCAATCATCATCAAAACAATAGTTATGGTTATTCACAAAACATCGATTGCCTTGAAACATCGATTACACTTAAACATCGATTACACTTAAACATCGATTACATTGAAACATGGATTATATTGAAACATCGATTGCATTGAAACATCGATTACATTAAAACATCGATTGCCTTGAAACATCAATTGCATTTAAACATCTATTGCTTTTGAACATCAATTAACCTTAGACATTGATTACCTTCTTGAACATCAATTACCTTTTGAACATCGATTACCCTTACACATCGATTATGTTCAAACATTGTTTGTCTTTCACATCGATTACCCTAGAACATTGATTACATCAATTAGACTTAAACATCGATTACATTGGAACATCGATTGTCTTTCACATTGATTACCTTAGAACATCGATTACATTGGAACATCGATTGTCTTTCACATCGATTACATTATAACATCGATTATTCTTCACATAGATTGTCTTTCACATCGATTACCTTAGAACATCGATTGCTTCACTTAAACATCGACTGCTTCATTTAAACATCGATTACTTCACTTAAACATCGATTACCTTTATGAAACATTGATTGCCTCTGAAACATGGATTACCATTATACTTAAACAAAGATTGCCTCTATATTTCAAATGTTTCAAAATGTCTTTGGCACTCAAATGAAAGTTCAAATGTACTTCATATGTTTAACTTATTATTTCTCTGATTGACTGAAGATCTTTCTACTGTGTGCCTTCTATCTTATCAGGGTAGGTAAGCAAAGGACTCAGCATAAATTAAGGGCCGAAAGGACTCCTTCCTTATGCTAAAAAGCAAAGGCCTTACCTAACATATCTGGATGTCAGTGAAAATCATGAACCTGCACATAAGAAGGTATGGACTATTTGTCAGAAGACTTCTCTAGTCTAACATGTTCCTATTTGCATTAAATGTCTGCAAGACTATTCTACTCTTGGACCTGTTGTTAGCATCCGTTAGACACCTGAAGATGTCTGTTAGAAAGAAGAAGAAGGAAGGGAGATGAAGAAGAAGATGAACAACGACTAGAAGTGTCAGAACGGATCCAAGAACTCCAATGGCCATCTGCCAACGGATCTCTTCTTCCTCCATATAAGGATGAAGGCTATGAAGAACAAATCAAGAGAGCAAACCTGAAAATCATTCAAAGAGTGTACATCCAGTGATAAGCCTCAACGCCATACACACTCAAAGTAAGAGAAAAAGCTAGAGCCCAAGAAGAAGTGTGCGTGCAAGCAACCATCTGAAGTCTTCAAGCATTCAAGTTTCTTTTCTCTCTTCACTCTCTTTGTGCATCATTGTAAATCTAGGGGAGAGTATGTGAGCTGAGAGTTTGTGTTCATCTTGTATAGCTCTCAGTCTGTTCTTTCTTTTCTAAGAAAGATTGTGTCCAGCTGTAGGACTATATACAATGTTCCTCTTCCTGTGTGAAGAGGCTAGCTGGGTGCTAGTGGATTCTATCTGGCTATGGGACTATACACAATGTTTCCATTGGATTAAGGGAAGAACCTAGCTGGGGTTGGTGTCAGAAGAATCCAGCTAGGGGTTTAAATCTAGCAGAACCGCACTTGGGTTTGTTCCAAGAGGGTGGCTTTTTGATCTGTAACAGAAGTGAGTTTCCTTCCTACTCGAAAAGGAAGAGGACCAGCGGGAAACTGGGGGTTTGTATATCCTTGGGGGGATTGTACCCTGGTTAGTGAAATTCCAAGATTTACTTGGGACTGGACGTAGGTCTTCCATTTGAGAAATATCGAACCAGGATAAAATTCTCTGTGTTCATTTGTGTAATTGTTTGTTTGAATTGCTTCCGCACAACTACTCTATCTACTGCACACAACTACATTCACTAACCAAAGTTTTAAAGTGGTGATTTTTATTTGTATTTTCAAAATACCTATTCACCCTCCCTCTAGGTCTATCCTTGCTGCCATCCGTGGGCCAACAAGTGGTATCAGAGCCAAGCTCTTTCATGCATCTGATACTAACAAGTGCTATCAGAGACAAGCTCTTTCATTCATCTGATATCAACAAGTGGTATCAGAGCCAAAGTTCTTGAAGAAAGCAAAGAAGATCCAACGATCTTAGAGCAAAGGTCAAATGGTAGCTCAAGGTTTTGCAGTAGGCCAATTCATTTTCCTGCCTTCACTCTTTGACGGTGATTACACCTACTGGAGGATAAGGATGAAATTCTTTCTACAAGGCTACAACTATCTACTCTAGAGCATTATTGAAGATGGTGACTTTGTAATATCAAAGCCAAAGGAATAATGGTCAGACAACGACAAGAGGATGATATCATTAAATAGCATGGCTAAGAGATTCATGTCATATGCTCTATCCAAGTCAGAATTTGATAGAATATCAGTCTGTAAGACAACCAAAGATATATGGGATGAACTGAAACTCAAATAAGAAGAACCCATTACAGTTGAAGTACCTACTGCTCAAGTTGAGGAAAATCTAGAAACTCCTCAAGATGAAATCATTCCAGTTCTAGAAGAAGACACTGATGCTCAAGTGTCTAAAGAAACAAGACAGGAAGCTATAACTCCATCTTCTCCAACTATCACCATTCAAGAAATACTGGAAAAATCTCATGATGACAATATGATGAAGAATCACCCATTCTAGGGGAGCAATAGGAAGCACCTCAGGAAGACATCCTTCCACATGAAGAAGAAGATATAAAGGAGGAACCTTAGATTGAGGGGGAGCCTCAGATTTTTCTCAAAGAGGATATCCTTAAAGAAGTAAGTGTTAAAGATGCTTTTGATGAAGAAGAAGTTGAGGGTAAGGCACATAAAGGGGCGTATCTGGCTTTTTTGGAAACAGGAAGTCAATATTTCTATTGTTACTAGCATGGACCAATTTGTCACGGTTCGAGTTTCTATGGTTTCATTTAGGGAATTCTTTGTTACCATTGTTCATGCCAGCTGTCTCTTGGCTGAACGTCGAGATCTATGGGATTATTTGGTTGATTTCTCTGCATCTTGTGATATTCCCTGGGCTATTGGTGGTGATTTCAACAGCATTCTTGGGCCTGCGGAGAAGAGGGGTAGTAGACGTGCTTTTCAGAGATCAATGATTGATTTCCAGGCTTGTGTTACTGCTGCTGGGTTGGAGGATGCTGGTTTTTCTGGAAGTAGGTTTACTTGGTATAATGGCCAACCAGCTAATGGTATATGGGCTAGGCTTGACAGAGTCCTGATTAATGGTGAATGGTTACTCTCTTGTCCTGACTTGCAGGTTTAGCATTTACCTCGTGCATGCAGCGACCACTGTCCTCTGCTTGTTTCCTCTATTTCCCGTCCCCCTGCCATTCCTACCAGATTCTGCTTTCAACAAATGTGGGTGTCCCATGGCAGTTTTCTGCAGGATGCTCGAGTGGCGTGGGCGTCCGCCCCCCACTCCTCCTTTCCCTTGTTGAATTTGTCCATGAAACTGAAACATATGAAATCCTTTTTTAGAGGATGGAACAAGGATGTTTTTAAAAATGTGGTGGATAATGTCAAGCTTGCTGAAGAGACCTTTAATATTGCGCAATCTGGTTTTGGCGCTGACCCCTCTCAGGTTAATCACGACAACCTTTCTACAGCTAGGGAAGACTTGGTTCGTGTTCAGTCTCAAGAAGAAATGTTTTGGAGGCAAAAATCCAGATTGAAGTGGTTGAAGGAGGGTGATGGTAACACGAAATTTTTCCATGCTTGCGCTGCCTCTAGGCATAAAAGGTCATTGATTAATCATATCTATAATGATGCTAGTGAGGTTGTGGATGATAAATTTGAGTTGGCTAATTTGTTTGTATCCCATTTCTCTAAAGCTTTTGAATCTGCTCCTCATCGTATTGATAATGATTTGCTGGAGGTTATTCCCACTCTCATTAGTGACAGTTAGAACATTCTGCTTTGTGAGGAGCCGTCGTGTGAGGTTATTAAGAAGGTCGTCATGTCTATGTGTCCTGGCAGTGCTCCTGGCCCTGATGGTTTCACAGGTCACTTTTACCATGCTTGCTGGGATTTTATTGCGCCTGACATTTGCTCTACTGTTCAAGGTTTTTTTTTGCAGACAATTGTTGCCCAGAGGTTTCACATCTTCCTTAATTGCTCTGATCCCTAAGATGGATGTCCCTAAAACCTGTGCCGATTTCAGACCTATTAGCCTGTGTAATTTCTTTTATAAGATCATTTCCCGTATTATCAATGATAGGCTAGCTCTAGTTTTGCCTCTCTTGATTTCTGAGGAGCAGGGTGCTTTTGTAAAAGGGCGTAATATTTATGAAAATGTGGCCTTGGCTGGGGAAATGGTACAACACTTGGATAAAAAATGCAGAGGCCGCAATGTAATCTTCAAGCTTGATATGGCCAAGGCATATGACAAACTTGAATGGGATTTCTTATACGTTGACTTACGCAGGTTTGGCTTCGCTATCAGTTTTTTATCCTTGATTGAACCTCTCCTCTCTAATTGCTGGTTTTCAGTGCTTTTGAATGGTGATATTCATGGTTACTTTAAGTCTACTAGAGGTTTGCGCCAGGGAGATCCTATTGCCCCTGCTTTATTTATTCTGGCCGAAGAAGTTTTAAGTCGAGGATTATTCGCTTTATTTCTTCGAAGTGTTGGTGGGCTATATCATTCGTTGCACAGATGTCCTCTGGTTTCACATTTGCTTTTTGCTGATGACACTCTTGTCTCCAGACAGATTAGGAGGTTGATGGCGTTCTTAAAGGCATATGAAAATTCCTCGAGTCAGCTTATTAATGTATCTAAGAGCTCATTTATTGTAGCAGAAGGTGCTTCCTTATCCCTCAGAAGGTCCACCGACCATCTCACTGGCTTTGTTCAGGCTAATCTTCCTATTAACTACTTGGGTGTCATGCTATATTCTGGAAGAAGGAGGCCTTGTTATTTCTCTCATATTTTGTCAAAAATGGCAGCAACATTGCAGGCATGGAAATCGGGCTTCTTATCTTCTGGTGGCCGACTCATTTTAATTCAACATGTATTATTTGCTTTACCTATCTATACAATGTCATCATAGGCTATTCCAGTTACTGTTATGAGAGCTTTCCATCGGATCCTGGCCAATTTTTTCTAGGGATCCTATGAAGGTTCTGCTAAAAGACATTGGGTCTCCTGGGATTCTTTATCTAAACCTAAGGAGTGTAGCGGTCTAGGTGTTCTTAATCTCTCTCATATGCAAATAGCTTTAAGAACCAAGATGCTATGGAGAGCGATTTCTGGTAAGTCTTTATGGGGTGCTTTTTTCAAGGCCAAACACCTGCACAATACCCACTATATAGATGCTAAATTCCGGTTGATGGCTACTGCGGAAAGGAAGCTTTGGATCCATGCGTCCCACTTGATTGCTGCCCACCATCGGGTCATGGTGGCGGGGTTGGATTCTTCTGCCAGTTTTTGGCAGGATACTTGGACTGGCTCTACTTCTCTCAGGGCTTTTTTACCAGATGATGTTTGGTTAAATCTGTCAGATAAGTTGTGTTCTATTCAGCAGGTTATGAGCGATCCAACTAGCTATCATCTATCCATCGCCCGGCTCTACTGTCCGCCCTATACTCTCCGTCTAGCTCTGGCCAATCCTGGAGGTAGGGATAGGTGGATTTGGTCTCCAACATCCCATGGTCAGTTCTCTACTCAGTCTGTTCGTCGACTTATCATCCAAGGTGATGCAATATCTGGTTGGTCTAAGCTGTGGCATTCCCAGATCCCTCTCAAATGGTCCATATTTGCCTGGCGGTTGGCACATGGGTGTGTTCCCACGGATGATTTTATATCTAGCTGTGGGATTCCTCTTTGCTCCAAATGTAACTGTTGCCATGTTCCACAATCTGAGACCTCTCTTCACCTATTTTTCCATGGTAGAGTAGCTTTGGAAGTCTGGAACACCTTGAATGGGTTTCTAAAATTCAGCAATAGAAATGTTGTCAGTGCAGCGCATGGGGTCTTACAGTATATCTCTGGTATTCGTTGCTCTACTTCCTGGGGACGGTTGGCTAGATATATGTTTTTGGTTGCTGTTTGGGAAATTTGGTGTAGCAGGAATAGAGCTCGCTTTGAATCCCATGGAATGTCGGCTCGCCAGATTATTTACAGAATTATGATGGTTGTTCATGATTCCCTTGCAGCTTTTCCACTTCGGAACAACACTTTAACCTCCGCACTTAATCGATTTCTTTTGCCTTGGGGAATCTCAAACCATGTGCGTCTTGCCCCTAATCCAAGGATTGTTAAGTGGTTTTTGCCTCCACCAGGCCGGCTTAAGCTTAATGTTGATGATGCCTACCAGGTTGGAGTTGGTATTGCGGCCGGTGGCGGAATCCTTAGGAACGACTCTGGGGACATTATCTTTGCCTTTGCTGCATGTTACTCTAACATTCTTTCTAGCCTTGAGGCTGAGGCATTAGCTCTGTGGGATGGGTTATCTTTGTGCCGTACAAGGGGCATTACAGAGTTTTCTATTGAATCTGATTCCCTGATCTTAGTGCAGGTAGCGAAGGGTGTTCTCTCTTGTCCTTGGCATCTCATGTTCATTCTACAGGATATCCTTCTTGGAAGCCAAGAGAATACTATCTCTCATGTGTTTCGGGAAGCTAATCAGGTGGCCGATTCCCTAGCAGCTTTTAGTTGTACCCTTTCTATTCCTCATTTTGTTTGGTTCACTTAGCCGGAGCTCCCTCCTCCTGTAAAGGGACCCTATCGTCTTGATAAGATGGGGTTCCCTTCTATTCGGCCATGAGTATTCTTTGTATGTTTCTTTAATTTCCATTGTCAATAAAATTTTTTGTAAGGTGAAGGCGGTGGAGTGAACAACTCATTCCTTCTCTGAAGGGGTGAGCGCTCTCCTACCTTCCCTTTCAAGTATTTAATTAAAAAAAAAAGAGTAACGCACATAAGTTCCAAGTAACACCTCAGAAGACACCTTCAGTAAAGAACCGCTTAGACAACTCAAGCACCCAAGAAGAAGAAGAGAATGCCAATTTGATTTTAATGGACAAAAGAAAAAGGCATTCAAATGGGTATGGTTAAAGGATGCTCAAAAGCATCCGATTAGTGACTACCTACTCTTGACTTCATTCCTATCTGAAGAGGAAATAGTCATCCTTAGTTTTTAGTTTTTGTTTTTAAACTTACATTTCTTTTTGTTGTTTATTCCCTAAATTACA
Source organism: Colocasia esculenta (assembly GCA_014218235.1). Lineage (NCBI taxonomy): Eukaryota > Viridiplantae > Streptophyta > Magnoliopsida > Alismatales > Araceae > Colocasia > Colocasia esculenta. The sequence goes on from CM024754.1 coordinate 118,231,526, forward strand.
ATGCTACTAATATCCTTGCAAGAATTTGTGATCAATGTAGGGACACTTCGTAAAGACCTCCCAATAGAATAGCAAAAGAAAATACAACAGGAGATGTCGACAGACAAGGAGAATATTGAAGATTCATCAAGCCACACATCAAAGGGAGCCATACACTGAGGGGGAGCCTTACATTTAGGGGGAGCAAACACTAAGGGGAAGCAATAAATAATGACAACAGTAAACTTATTGTTGAACCCCTCTCCTTCAACATGGTAAGAATATTCCTTAAGGGGAAAATGCAAATGGTAAGATCCTTCTTTTTTGGTTATTGACAAAAAGGGGGAGAGTATTTTACTCATGAATTTTTGGTTTAATGATTGATTTTTTTGTTTATGTCAAAAAATTCTCATGAGTTTAGTCATCACTAAAAAGGAGGAGATTGTTGAACCACTCCTATATTTTATCCTTTTATTTTGGTGATAACAAAACTCATGCTTAATTTTAAATAACATGAATATATTATTACCATTTTTCAAGATTATTTATGCATAAGAAATAACTTATTTTATTCAAAGTTTCTCCATGAATCGATGTTGCCAGTCGAAGTTCACATCGATTACACTTAAACATTGATTACATTGAAACATGGATTACATTGAAACATGGATTGCATTGAAACATCGATTACATTGAAATATTAATTGCCTTAAAACATCGATTGCATTTAAACATCGATTGCTTTTGAACATCAATTACCCTTAGACATCGATTATCTTCTTGAACATTGATTACCTTTTGAACATCGATTACCCTTAGACATTGATTACCTTTTCGAAGATCGATTATGTTCAAACATCGAATGTCTTTCACATCGATTACCCTAGAACATCAATTACATCAATTAGATTTAAACATCGATTATTCTTCACATCGATTATCTTTCACATCAATTACCTTAGAACATCTATTACCTTAGAACATCGATTGCTTCACTTAAACATCGAATGTCTCAAACATCGAATGCTTCATTTAAACATCGATTGCTTCACTTAACTTAAACATCGATTACATTTATGAACATTGATTGTCTCTAAAACATGGATTACTATTATACTTAAACATTGATTGTCTCTATATTTTAAATGTTTCAAAATGTCTTTGGCGCTCAAATGAAAGTTCAAATATACTTCATATGTTTAACTTATTATTTCTCTGATTGACTGAAGATCTTTCTGTTGTGTACCTTCTATCTTATCAGGGTAGGTAAGCAAAAGAGTAAATTAAGGACTGAAAGGACTCCTTCCTTATGCTAAAAAGCAAAGGCATTACCTAACATATCTGGATGTCAATGAAAATCATGGACCTGCACATAAGAAGGTATGGACTATCTGTCAGAAGAATTCTCTAGTCTAACATGTTCATATTTGCAGTAAATGTCTGCATAACTATTCTACTTTTGGACCTACTTTTGGATTTTTCCTCGAGTCCTAGACCCTCCCATTCACCCAAGTTTCAGAGCTCGGGTCTGTGTTTCTGCACAGACCTGATTCGACGCAAGGTCCCTGGACGCCTGTGATGATCTTGGCGTCCATAGACCATGCCGCTGACCTGAGTCAGCGGCCAGAGACCGCCGCCTAGTTCCTCTGAACAGAACAGTGGGCTGTTCTGTCCTTCTTATGTATTAATTTCGATATGTTTTCTGTGATGAGGATATGGTAAACCTTATACTCTATGTATATTGTTAATTGTGATGTATGGATGAATGTGGTGTGGGATGGTGAATGTGGGATAATGGTATCTTTTAAACTTGTGAGCATGACTTGTAGATAATCTTGCAAATCCTTGTTCATGATTTGAATTAGTATGAATGCCTTGGTTTTAGCCTAATCATGAAGATCAGTGGGTCAGCATCTGTTTTTACAATTTTGGTAACTTATCCATGCTTGTGCAATTTGTAAATAAGCTCGGTTCGGTAGAAATAGAAGCATGCAAGAATGGTTTGTAGGGTTCAATCCATAGATGCATGAATTAGGGTAATTTTGTATCCAAAATTCCTGCATATGTTAGTAGTTTATATTTAAACAGCAAGTGGCTAAATTACAAGATGTGTTAGACCCCATGTTAACTTAAGTTGTTAATAGCATGCTAATTATGTATTTTATTTTCTGTAAATCCTATTTAGCTCAGAAAAATCTGAAAATTTGAGGGTATGATCTTGAACCCGAAAACAGCATGTGGTTAAAATTTCAGGTCGTTTGGATCAGTAACTAAAAGTTATGTATTTTCATGTGAAATGTGATAATTACGTGTATTATCGAAATGTGATTAGTTATTGTCTAAAACCAACTTGATTGGTGAATTTACTGTGTTAAACTCCTGAAATCTGTAGTAGCATGATTAGGAGAAAAACAATGACACACTGTGCATGAGAAAACGAGGGAGATGTGAGTGTTATGTGTAAAATACATGTTAAAACTCGGTATGAGTAAAGTGTAAAAGTTGTGCCTATGTGACACTGCTACCCTAGAGGCATCGGGAGCCGTATATAGAAAAGTCCCTATAGAAGGCTCCATGTGATATAAGTTTGTCCCAAAGGCATTGGGAAAACCCCGGAGGTGGACAAATACCACTGGATAGGGTGGAGAGGGCTTCTCCCGGTCTGCGCAGTTACCAAGATTCACCGCTGTATTGCCTAGGTGGTGAGTATGTGTATGAGTTGTGTCATGTGTTGTGTTATGAGTTGTGTTGAGAGCTGTGCTAAGGAATGAGCACGAGCTATGAGATATTCGTTAGTGTCCTCTACTGGTGGTTAGGACTATGTGTCATGGCGAATTATTTAAGTAATGAAAAACGAATAAAGTGTGAAATATGTGAACATGGCACGTGGTAAGTGCCCAAGATGCACGTGGTAAGTGCAATCGACGTGATATGTGATAAGTGAAAGTGGTAGAGAAAATGATGTGGAAATGAGTAAATTGTGTAAGTGTGAACATGCGTACATGTCAAATGTGTAAAAGCGAACAATGTGAATGAGTAAGTGTGCAATCATGTGAAACTGAAAATGCGAGAAAATGTTATTGAAACCCATGTGAGATAAATCTGAATTATGTGAATTAGTGAATTTATGTTATTATCATCATGTTATTATGGGCAAAAATGTCTAGAATCCATGTTAGGGGTAACCAATGAGTTTGTGTACAAGATAGCATGATTGTTTGTTCACATGATATGTTTTAAGCAACGTTGTAGCTCTCATGTGTAGATTTATAGCCATTGAATCATGTGAAATCAGCAACCTAAAACATGTAGAAATGTCCATGTAATTGTCTAAAAACATGTAAGATCCATGCTAGTGGTGTTTCCTTTCATGTGTGCACGATGTTCATGTTAGTAGCTCTCATGTCTTGGTTCTTTAAAGACAAGTTTCATGAGTAAATTGAATAGAGAGCATGTGATAGGTAAATTTTATTCCTACAACATATGAAAGCATGATCCATGTATAAACTTGTCAAACTTTCATGATAGGTTGAAACTTCGGAAATGACTAGTATGCCATGTTTTGAAAATTGTGAATGTGCATGTAAAACCCCTATGACTTATACGTGTATGTTATGGGTAGTGTTGCTTGCTGAGTCTTTGGACTCACTCTTGCTTCGGCGTACAGGTTGACAGGTATCGTGCACTAGAAGGAAGCGTGACGAGGATCATCATATAGAAGACTATTTTGTGGAGCTGTCACCAGTTGTACCTTTCTTTTGCACAAAAAGGATTATTGTATGAACAATATTTGGACATTGTAGTTCTCTTTATTTTGTATTAATGTGGACTTTGTCTTTCCCTTTCGCTATTTAGATTGTGGAATGTGTGTTGGTGATGGGTTAAGAGTTGAGTTGTTTATTTTATTCCGCTGTACTCTATTGCTATCCAGGTACATATCAACCTATTGACCAGTGTTGGGTACATGTCCCACTGTGACGACGCCCTTTATACCGATGGGGGTTGGTATAATCGTACCGGTATGAAGAGGGTCGCCACAGAGATTGGTATCAGAGCATAAGGTTGAGACTGTACATGGATAGGCCATCACCGTCACATCATTGCAAAGTCTCCATAGGGAATTGTCCATATATATAGAATCTACTAATAGTAGATGGAAGATAATAGGCAGAATAGTTAGAATGTAGTAACCTAGGTTCTAATTGAGTTAATTATTTTGCAGACTATGGCTGGACGTGGTAGACGTGGTGCTCAGTCTCGGAGGTATGAGCAGAACCGGAAGCTGAAGAATTTCGTGAAAGGACTTAAGCCATCAGTAAGGGCTAGACTTCTGGAACTCGATTCACGTACCTTAGGAGAACTTCTACGTGTGACCACCCAGCAAGAGAAAGGAGCGGGATCTCTCCCAGAGGGGGAGGCAACTCCAAAGGAGAGTATGATCAAGCCATTCCAAAAGCAAGATAAGAAGAAGGAGAAACCCTTGGAAAGTCAACAATCAACTGTGGCCTCAAGCATCGAGAAGCCCGAGTGCACCCAGTGCGGGAAGCGTCATGGTGGGAAAGCATGTTGGAGGAAGGAAGGAAGGTGTCTTAAATGTGGAAGCAAAGATCATCGGCTTAAAGAGTGTCCGAATCTGAAGACGAAGTTCACTCCGTGAGGCGCTTCACCGACCGCGATATAGGAGCGAGAGTAGCTGATGATGACCTAGGCGACGTCACCACAGGTACTCGATGCGATCTTCGAGGACGAAGATCTTTTTCTAGAGGGGGAGGGTGTAAGACCCCGGATTTTTATTCTCTTTATATATATGTATGTATATGAACAGTGTGTTGGGTGTTCGGTTGTTGTGTGCTTAGCATGCGCAGTTCATTGTGCCTGCTATAAGTTTTATCCTTCTTTTGAACATGAGTATGTGCGAATATCTATATATGTATACATAGGTGTATATGATGATTAATGTGGAAGTGAACAATTAGCTAATTAGAGGTGTATTATGAATACCAAGAATCTCTAACTTAGGATACTTGAATAACACTATGCGTGTGCTATATAATATTGAAGAATATCCTATACTACCTATTTCATGGAATTTTGTATGGGAGTGTATGAAGTACATGTGTATGTACGTATGTATGTTATCTTGTGCGTGTAACAATTGTATACCTAATTCTACATGCATAACACCTTGGTGTATTTGTGTATGCATGTGCATGATTAGTTGTAAGCGTTGCTCATTTGCATGGTTTAGCTAATGTGTATATTGTACTTCGTACATTGCATATGCATAAAGAGTTCAAGCATGGTAGGTGTAATTAGTGGTTTATATTGAAATGCTATACTCCTCATGAATAACATGTATGTATTTTTATGATATTTAGGTGAGAATAGTCAATTGGCTAAATTATGCATATAGTACATATTAAGGAATCCTATGCATATAGTACTTAAGCAATGTTAGGTAAAGTTGTGTAAGTTAATCTAATTACCAGTGCGCATGTTGTATCCATCTATTCCAAGCATAATGTACACAAGCATGCTACACCCGTGTGTGTATACTATATATATGTCAAATCAAGTGTGTGTGTGCAAGGACTATTATCGAATAGATTATTCCTAGCTAACATAATTCATATCACCTCCTAATGATTTGCGAAGCCCTCATAATTCTTGTCATTTACTTTGCCGTGTGTTGAGTCACACTTATGTAAAACATCATGTACGCAGAGGTAGATATCTACGTACATCTATCTTAGTGTATTTATGTATGCTTGTGTATGCCTAGGTATGAATGATATTGATTGCCTGGTATGGTAATGTACATGTTACACCTTATACGTTGTATGTATATATATAGAGTAAGCATAGTTTCTGCATGTTTTAAGTTCTGGCCGAAGGGCCAATCAGCGTCAATGTGTTTATATTAAATATAAATAAGGTATGTATTGCATGGTGATAGTATGGATATAATACTGTATACATATTGCATATATAAGCTTGGTATGCGTAGTTTTTTCTGCATAATTTAGGGTTCTGGCCGAAGGCACCTTGGCGTCAAGCCCAGGCCGTTGAGCCAGTGTCAGCGTCCAGACATGGACGCCAACACTAACTCCGGCGTCCAGCGATATGGACGTCAATTTCTCTGACCTGCATGCGTTGCAGAGCCAGAAAATCCGGGAGCAAGGCATGGCCACCATTGGGGATGTCCCCCAACGGCTCTCAGGTTGTCAAATCGGTATGGTGAGTGGGTGAGGGGCTCTCCTTAGGTCTGAACCCGAATTTGGTCCCTCCCACTCCTCACTTCACCTTGCAAGAGAAGAAATAGAGAAAGAAAAGCCCTAGAGAAAGTCTGTGAGAAAAACCCCTTTTAGCACCCCCAAATCCGACCCCCTGGAGGTTGATCTGGCCATCTACTGCGACAAGAAGGAAGCTGAGCAAAGGAGAAGGCCTACCCATCATCCCCTTGCGTGGAGCTCACCCAGGAGCCCGAGGAAGGCGATCTAGAGGGCGTTTCTGCAACTTCTTGGGACTGCCCAAGGAGGTCTTCACCGAGCCCTAAATCCCTTGGAGGAATTTGTGAAAGGCAAGTGACCTATCTATGGTGTCCCCGTATGAGTCTAGGTGGGTTTTGCTATTTTTATGGATTTTTCCTCGAGTCCTAGACCCCCCATTCACCCAAGTTTCAGAGCTCGGGTCTGTGTTTCTGCACAGACCTGATTCGACGGCAAGGTCCCGGACCGCCTGTGATGATCTTGGCGTCCATCGACCATGTCCGCTGACCTGAGTCAGCGGCCAGAGACCGCCGCCTAGTTCCTCTGAACAGAACAGTGGGCTGTTCTGTCCTTCTTATGTATTAATTTCGATATGTTTTCCGTGATGAGGATATATGGTAAACCTTATACTCTATGTATATTGTTAATTGTGATGTATGGATGAATGTGGTGTGGGATGGTGAATGTGGATAATGTATCTTTTAAACTTGTGAGCATGACTTGTAGATAATCTTGCAAATCCTTGTTCATGATTTGAATTAGTATGAATGCCTTGGTTTTAGCCTAATCATGAAGATCAGTGGGTCGCATCTGTTTTTACAATTTTGGTAACTTATCCATGCTTGTGCAATTTGTAAATAAGCTCGGTTCGGTAGAAATAGAAGCATGCAAGAATGGTTTGTAGGGTTCAATCCATAGATGTATGAATTAGGGTAATTTTGTATCCAAAATTCCTGCATATGTTAGTAGCTTATATTAAAACAGCAAGTGGCTAAATTACAAGATGTGTTAGACCCCATGTTAACTTAAGTTGTTAAGCATGCTAATTAGGTATTTTATTTTCTGTAAATCCTATTTAGCTCATAAAAATCTGAAAATTTGAGGGTATGATCTTGAACCCGAAAACAGCATGTGGTTAAAATTTCAGGTCGTTTGGATCAGTAAATAAAAAGTTATGTATTTTCATGTGAAATGTGATAATTTACGTGTATTATCGAAATGTGATTAGTTATTGTCTAAAACCAACTTGATTGGTGAATTTACTGTGTTAAACTCCTAAAATCTGTAGTAGCATGATTAGGAGAAAAACAACGACACACTGTGCATGAGAAAACGAGGGAGATGTGAGTGTTATGTGTAAAACACATGTTAAAACTCGGTATGAGTAAAGTGTAAAAGTTGTGCCTATGTGACACTGCTACCCTAGAGGCATCGGAGCCGTATATAGAAAAGTCCCTATAGAAGGCTCCATGTGATATAAGTTTGTCCCAAAGGCATTGGGAAAACCCCGAGGTGGACAAGTACCACTGGATAGGGTGGAGAGGGCTTCTCCCGGTCTGCGCAGTTACCAAGATTCACCGCTGTATTGCCTAGGTGGTGAGTATGTGTATGAGTTGTGTCATGTGTTGTGTTATGAGTTGTGTTGAGAGCTGTGCTAAGGAATGAACACGAGCGATGAGATATTCGTTAGTGTCCTCTACTGGTGGTTAGGACTATGTGTCATGGCGAATTATTTAAGTAATGAAAATGAATAAAGTGTGAAATATGTGAACATGGCACGTGGTAAGTGCCCAAGACACGTGGTAAGTGCAATCGACGTGATATGTGATAAGTGAAAGTGGTAGAGAAAATGATGTGGAAATGAGTAAATTGTGTAAGTGTGAACATGCGTACATGTCAAATGTGTAAAAGCGAACAATGTGAATGAGTAAGTGTGCAATCATGTGAAACTGAAAATGCGAGAAATGTTATTGAAACCCATGTGAGATAAATCTGAAATTATGTGAAATTAGTGAATTTATGTTATTATCATCATGTTATTATGGGCAAAAATGTCTAGAATCCATGTTAGGGGTAACCAATGAGTTTGTGTACAAGATAGCATGATTGTTTGTTCACATGATATGTTTTAAGCAACGTTGTAGCTCTCATGTGTAGATTTATAGCCATTGATCATGTGAAATCTGTTGGGTTTTTCATATATCATGTTTTTGATGATCACATTAACATCCTTGAACATTGATTTAATGCAAATTGATGTGCTAACTAACATGAAAAACACCATGAAAGTGATTGAGTTAACATTGCTAAATCATACAATGTATATCACTAACAATGTATTTGCATGTAGGTGCACAAGCATGAAACATGGAGCATTGAAGAGGCATTGAAGAAATGAGCAAAAAAGCACAAATATCTGTCAAAGAGGTGTATCTGTCGACAGATGCAATGTACCTGTCGACAGATTCACACAGTCATTCCAAGACAGGCTCAGGTTTGCATCTCTGAGTGCATCTGTCGACAGATGAAATGTACCTGTCGACAGATACACACAGTCAACCCAGGACAGAGCTCAGGTTTTCTATTCCTGAGTGCATCTGTCGACAGATGCCAACTGCCTGTCGACAGATACACTCAGAAACTCAATTTCCTGAAACCCAGTCTCAACCTGAGTGCGCCTGTCGACAGATGCAAGTGCACCTGTCGACAGACGACGGAAACATGAGATTTTGTGTTTCCAAATCTGGCCCCACTTGGGTGTTTCCTTCCTCCACGACCCCCCACCTTTACCTAACACTATATAAGCATCCTTTTGGAGCCAAATTCGCAGAGAGCAGCCTCCCATCCAAGAGCCTCCAAGGGACCCAAGAGGAAAAGCCCCAATTGCTGCTCTGCTTCAACTTTCCGCCCAGATCGTCGTGGAATCACCATCTATGCGGAGCTGAAGCCGGATCGTCATCAATTCACCCTTCTACATCGATCAATCTACATCCAATCGAAGTTTGAAGAGCGTTTGGACGATCCACGAGAGAATTCCAACCGGATTTGTTCCTAATTCCTAATTCTTCTCCATTTCATATTTCCCATTCCATCGTGTGTGTGTGTGGTGTTTTCGAGCATCCCTGTGCTTGATTCACGTATTTGTGGTTGTTCTGATCGTGCTTCATCATACAAGTGTGTGTGGTTGAGTTGTAGTGTTAAACTCGCTCATGCAGTCGTTTCTGCGTGTGTGTGTGGACGGTGGATGTAGGATACACGAGTTGTGCACTCCGAACCACCTTAATCATCGTGTTATGTGGTTTGTTCACGTTTTGCGATAGATGATTGGTAGGCACGGTGTTCATACGCACGTTTGATTCCCTGTTCTCTTTTAGATCAACTCAAGTGGTCTCACACTTAATTGAATTTGAATCAAATTTCATTAAGATCACTGTAGCATCGAAAGAAGCCATCAATAGTTTAAAATTGCCGTAATCTATTCAACCCCCCCCCCCCTCTTCTAGATTACCATATTGTGTATTTCCGCATAACTCTTCAAAATCAGCAACCTAAAACATGTAGAAATGTCCATGTAATGTCCTAAAACATGTAAGATCCATGACTAGTGGTGTTTCCTTTCATGTGTGCACGATGTTCATGTTAGTAGCTCTCATGTCTTGGTTCTTTAAAGACAAGTTCATGAGTAAATTGAATAGAGAGCATGTGATAGGTAAATTTTATTCCACTCCATGTTAAAGATCTTATCGTTTCTAATTCAAAATCATTTTAGATTTGTGTCATGTCTTCATCTTAATGGATATGAATTTTTGTCTTGCACATACACCCATTTTGCCTTAAAACAACAAATGAACACTTGTCCCTTTGAAAATTTTGACAAAAATCAAGTTTTCACCAAAAAGGAGCTATCTGTCGACAGATAGACTGTCATCTGTCGACAGACGATGGCGCAGATCCGTTTTTGAACCAAACCCTCGCGCCGTTTCACATCCTTTTCATGGGGCCTCTCTTTTAAAACCCTCTAAACCCATTCTAGGCACACCCCGACCCATTCTCACCCTTCCTCTCTTGTTCCCTCCTCCTCCTCTCCAAACCCCCTCTCTTTCCCCCTTCAGGGCTCCGTCTCCGACGATCTTGCTCCTCGTCTGGGATCCCTCCACTCTCCCTTCACACCATTCTCATCCTTCCTCCTGCGATGGCACCCAATCGAAGCTCTTGCTCGCCGTCGTCGCGCTCCGCGACGGACGCCGGAGAAAACTCCAGGGCTCCTTCCGAACGCCGCAGCAAGCATCGTGAGGATCGGTTGCCAGAACTCATCGTTCCTCAGGTCTCCGTCTTATCCGACCCAACGGCACCTTCAAGAAGATTGTCCAATCCCGGTATGTGGACTTCGAGTCCTTAGCACCGATGTTCCCCTCACTCCTACCCTATTTTGACACTCAAGGGTGGACATCCTTCTTATACTCCCACTTGCAATACTCTCCAACTGCCGTATCCGAGTTCTACAATAACTTAGGGCTTTCCGATCAGGGAGATATCTACTCTTCGTGAAAGGCACTCGTTTTCGCCTCACCGCAAATCTTCTCTCCATAGCCCTTGAAATTCCAAACTCAGGAGTTGAAATCTTCAACTACAATCCCTCTGCTTCTGAGTACTATGAGCTTCTCACGTTGGAACCTTATGACACTACCAAGGAGATTGCTCATCTCAACGCCAACTCCTTTCCTCCCTTAATCCGGATGATCCATCACATCTTCACTACCTTGATCGTCCCGAAGGATGGAAGTCGAGAGTTAGTCACCGAGGTCCATAAATCCCTATTCATATTTTTCCTCAAGTGTCAGAAATCAATCTTCCTGAACTCATGATAAGCCTCATCCGTCGGTGTTTCTCTAACACCAAAAGATCAATGCATATGCTTGCCCCATCACTTCTCTTCTTATTTTCCTTGGCATTCCTATCCCTCCAAGTGAGCTCATCTCACTAAAATCCCGAAGTGCCTTTGACCTCACTGCCGCCAACCGCATGGGCTACAAGATTGTAGACGGTGTCGTCACAAGGACTCTCAAGGGAAGGAACCACAAGGAGCTGAAGTGTCAACTGTGAAGAAGACAATGAAGATGAGAAGCAAATGAAGGCAGTGATGAAGACCCTCAGGATGAGCAAATGCCTGACCAAGCTCAAGAGTTTGATGATGTACCTGTGCCTCCAAACAATCATTCGTGATTACTTGGCACAAATCCATCAAGAAATGATCTCAGGATTTGCTCACATGACGTCAAGATTTGATCAAGTGGACGCTCGCCTCAACACTTTAGATGACCGTCTTGACCACCTCTACTCCGAGAGAGATGAATCCCGTCACCCTCCTCCTGCTGGACATGACGATGAATAGAGGGTCTCAGGGTCATTAGAGGTCACTAAGAGTCTTAGATGGGATTAGTCTCACTTGTCTTGTCATCTTTTGCTTGTTCATGTTATTTCCCTTTCTTTTTATTGAGTCATGTATGATTATCAAATGTACTGTGACATTTCAATGATCAATCAATGAAAACTCAGTTCATGTTTATTTGTCTCTAAATGAGCATGACTTGACCTTTTGCATGTTGTCAAAAAGGGGGAACATCAATATATGCATCAATTGAATGTTTTTGTCATCATCAAAAGGGGGAGATTGTTGGGTTTTTCATATATCATGTTTTTGATGATCACATTAACATCCTTGAACATGATTTAATGCAAAATTGATGTGCTAACTAACATGAAACACCATGAAAGTGATTGAGTTAAACATTGCTAAATCATACATGTATATAACTAACAATGTATTTGCATGTAGGTGCACAAGCATGAAACATGGAGCATTGAAGGGCATTGAAGAATGAGCAAAAAAGCACAAATATCTGTCAAAGAGGTGTATCTGTCGACAGATGCAATGTACCTGTCGACAGATTCACATAGTCATTCCAAGACAGAGCTCAGGTTTGCATCTCTGAGTGCATCTGTCGACAGATGAATGTACTGTCGACAGATACACACAGTCAACCCGGACAGAGCTCAGGTTTTCTATTCCTGAGTGCATCTGTCGACAGATGCAAACTGCCTGTCGACAGATACACTCAGAAACTCAATTCCTGAAACCCAGTTCTCAGCCTGAGTGCGCTGTCGACAGATGCAAGTGCACCTGTCGACAGACGACGGAAACATGAGATTTTGTGTTTCCAAATCTGGCCCCACTTGGGTGTTTCCTTCCTCCACGACCCCCACCTTTACCTAACACTATAAGCATCCTTTGGAGCCAAATTCGCAGAGAGCAGCCTCCCATCCAAGAGCCTCCAAGGGACCAAGAGGAAAAGCCCCAAATTGCTGCTCTGCTCAACTTCCGCCCAGATCGTCGTGAAATCACCATCTATGCGGAGCAGAAGCCGGATCGTCATCAATTCAACCTTCTACATCGATCAATCTACATCCATCGAAGTTTGAAGAGCGTTTGGACGATCCACGAGAAGAATTCCAACCGGATTTGTTCCCAAATTCCTAATTCTTCTCCATTCATAATTTCCATTCCATCGTGTGTGTGTGTGGTTGTGTTTCGAGCATCCCTTGTGCTTGATTCACGTATTGTGGTTGTTCTGATCGTGCTTCATCAGAAAACGTGTGTGTGGTTGAGTTGTAGTGTTAAACTCGCTCATAAGCAGTCGTTTCTGCGTGTGTGTGTGGACGGTGGATGTAGGATACACGAGTTGTGTACTCCGAACACCTTAAATCATCGTGTTCTGTGGTTTGTTTGCGTTTGCGATAGATGATTGGTAGGCACGGTGTCATACGCACGTTTGATTCCCTGTTCTCTTTTAGATCAACTCAAGCGGTCTCACACTTAATCGAATTTGAATCAAATTTCATTAAGATCGCTGTAGCATCGGAAAAGAAGCCATCAATAGTTTAAAATTGCCGTAATCTATTCAACCCCCCCCCTTCTAGATTACCGTATGTGTATTTCCGCATAACTCTTCAAAATCAGCAACCCTAAAACATGTAGAAATGTCCATGTAATTGTCTAAAACATGTAAGATCCATGCTAGTGGTGTTTCCTTTCATGTGTGCACGATGTTCATGTTAGTAGCTCTCATGTCTTGGTTCTTAAAGACAAGTTCATGAGTAAATTGAATAGAGAGCATGCTGTGATAGGTAAATTTTTTCCTACAACATATGAAAGCATGATCCATGTATAAACTTGTCAAATTTCATGATAGGTTGAAAACTTCGGAAATGACTAGTATGCCATGTTTTGAAAATTGTGAATGTGCATGTAAAACCCCTATGACTTATACGTGTATGTTATGGGTAGTGTTGCTTGCTGAGTCTTTGGACTCACTCTGCTTCGGCGTACAGGTTGACAGGTATCGTGCACTTGAAGGAAGCGTGACGAGGATCATCATATAGAAGACTATTTTGTGGAGCTGTCACCAGTTGTACCTTTCTTTTGACACAAAAAGGATTATTGTATGAACAATATTTGGACATTGTAGTTCTCTTTATTGTATTAATGTGGACTTTGTCTTTCCTTTCGCTATTTAGATTGTGGAATGCGTGTTGGTGATGGGTTAAGAGTTGAGTTGTTTATTTTATTCCGCTGTACTCTATTGCTATCCAGGTACATATCAACCTATTGACAGTGTTGGGTACATGTCCCACTGTGACGACGCCCTTTATACCGATGGGGGTTGGTATAATCGTACCGGTATGAAGAGGGTCGCCACAGGAAGTGCACGCTATCTCCAGAGAACTTCAACGGTACAACCAACTCGGTCTCCATGAGGGAATCCATGGAATACAGAGATTTACGGAGGTATTAGAGAAAAGGTCGCTTGTCTATTTATATGGAATGACCAATAGATAGCTTCCAAATCCCCAAGAATGGGCTGCCTAGATGTGCAAGTGTGTAGTGAACACGTGTCTCATTCCACAATCCATCGGTTTCAAACTTGCGGAAAACAATTCACATGATAGCATGAAATGAACTATGCATTTAACTATACATGGGTTTGCATTATATTTTAAGATAACAATTATCCTTTTAACAAGCTAGAATAATAAGAGTGAATCACAAGTTACATAAATGGTCACATCATTATGGGAGCAATTAGAATAACATTCGTGTAATTATAGCTTTTAATGGGTTAAACACTTTTAAGCCATTAAATAGACTTCATGAAATGATCAGAACCGATACAAGCAAATCATGCACTTAATACCATGTTAAACATACCTCGGTTAAGCCTTGAAATACGCGTCCTACACAGTGGACGCACTTGATAACGCAGTGCACAATCAAAATAGGCGAAACTATGAAAAAAGGTAAATCGCGCCACATAGATCGCGTCCACCTATGTGGCCGCGATTTGATATGAAGCGCATCGGGTTCGATAAACGTTAAATATAGCAATGGGTAGGAAAACCGCCTGAATCGCGTCGGGGTATCCCGCCGCGTTTCGGACAGGCTCAAACTCCCAGGCGGCGCGAAGACTGACGCGCGCCGTTGACTGGTCAGCACGAGAATCACGTCGTACCAGATAGTCGTGATTCACTGAATCACGTCGGCCACGAGCGATGTGATACCAGACGCTTGAAACGCGTCGTCTGAACCGGACGCGGTTCAAAAATTAGATCGAAAACGCCAAAACATGCAGGAAACTGGTGCTCGGTCCATGCAATGCTTATATCTTCTAAACTAGGGCTCTTGGGACAAAAGTCTCAACATGAAAGTTGTAGGGAACATGAAGTAGAAGAGAATTATGATTTTTAAATAATTTAAAATGATCTCAGGATGCGTGATAAATCAACATGAACGTAAAAACTCCCTATCATTCGCGACTATGGAAAAATGACTATAACTCAAGATGTACTCATTGGAATTCGACGAAACCAATTGGAAATGAAACTAGACTTGATGCTCTACACATGGATAACATTTTTTAAAGTTTGGCTTGAGAAAACCTGCCTTCTAAGTTGAGGAAGTTTCATTCTTTAGAAAACCCTTGTTCCGACCACTGGTTGAAGAACGCCTAATACTCCCCGAATACTGCATGAAAATTGTGCATTCTGTTGGGTTAGGAAGTAGACTTGACCCTCTTTCCAAGGGTATAAGCCTTACATGATGGGATTTAGGTTGACCTACCTTTGGTTGACTCCAAGTGGATGGTTTGTGCAGGCCTGAAGCATATGTGATGGGGAAGAAGAAGGGCTTGGTGTGCTCGGTCCTCTACTCCCCATCTACCTAGAGCTCCTCCACATGACCCCAACAAGTTGTGAAACTCATCCCCAAGGGTTTTGGAGAGAGTATTTAAGCATCTATGGCTTTTGGAAGTCATAATGCAACAAGGAAAGGATAGTTGCGGTTTTAGCTTGTGTCTTTCCATATTTTGAAGATCTCTCCCTCCATTGGAGAGTCTTGGCCATCAAGCAACCTCTATGGGTGGCTAGACATGAATTTGGGTTGCCAAGAGTGCATGATTGCCTCCCATTTCTACCCTAATTGCCTCTTTCTAATTTCAGCTTATTTAGGGTTACTAATTTCCATGCATTTTCTTGTTTCATTTGATTTTTGGACCAAAAGTGATCCATTGGCACAATATCGATAATGGGTCATCAATATATAATGTTAGAAGTCTCTCCAACATTTTTATTTAATTTATAGTCACGTTGTATTTCTGTGTTAACAGTTTTCCCACCTAGTTTCCTTATTGGATAATTGTCACAATGTGACGTACACTTGGTCAATTGGATTTTTCGTTGCACGTGTTTCTTCGTGAAAATTTAAGAATAATGTTTGGGGTTAATTTATAATTTTCATGGAATTTTCCAATGTGTTCTTGCACATATGATAATGGTACGTATGTTTTAAATATCCGATATTATGGAAATCATTTATTTCCATTTATTTAAAATTTTAATCACTAATTTTTTCGGGGTGCTACACCTCTCCCGCTTAAGAGAATTTGGTCCCCAAATTCATGAATAGTAATTCCTTGTACAAGCGAGGTGTACTTACTTGTAAATAGCTTCGGATATCTTTTCCGCATAGCTTCCTCGGTTTCCCACGCCTCATCCTTTTCTCTGCGGTCATTCCATATCACTCTTACTAGTGGGATGACCTTATTCCTAGTTGACGTAGTTCCCGGTCCACGATCTTGATTGGCCTTTCTTGATAAGTTTCATCTTTGTTGAACTCCAGAAGTTCATATTCTATAACAGGTACGGATCTGTACATACTTTTCAACATGGAGATGTGGAACACGTTGTGTATTCCATCCATTTGTGGTGGTAAAGCTAGACGATATGCAACCTTGCCGACTCTTTCAGGATTTCGAAAGGTTCGACGAACCTTGGTGATAACTTGCCTTTAATGCCAAACCGCCTGATCCCACATCCTGGTGACACTTTCAAGAATACATGATCACCAACCTGAAACTCCAGATCTCTTCTTCTATTATTTGCATATGCCTTTTGTCTTTGCTGCGCCACTGCCACTCTTTCCTTAATAAGCTTTACTTTTTCTGTGGTTTCCCTGATCATCTCTGGTCCTAGCATTTATTTTTCACCAACTTCATACCAGCATATTGGAGATCAGCAGCTCTTGCCATAAAGTGCTTCAAATGGTGCCATTTGAATATTAGCTTGGTAGCTATTGTTGTAGGCGAACTCCACAAGAGGTAAGTGTTCATGCCAACTACCTCCAAAGTCTAGGACACAGGCTCTAAGCATATATCTTCAATCACTTGATTGGTTCTTTCCGTCTAACCATCATTCTCTGCGGATGGAAAGCCGTGCTAAAGTTTAGTTTAATCCCAAGGAATAGTGCAGTCCTTTCCAAAAGTGCGATGTAAATATAGGGTCTCTATCAGACATGATAGACACCAGTACTCCATGTAGTCTGACTATTTCCTTCACATACAATGCAGCCAGAACATCTACTGACCACTTGTTCTTCACTAGCAAAAAGTGAGCCAACTTAGTTAAGCGGTCGACTATAACCCAGATACCATCGAATCCACCTCTAGATTTAGGTAGTCCGAAAATAAAGTCCATCCCTATACCTTCCCATTTCCATGCCGAGATTTCTAGGGGTTTGAGTTTACCTACAGGTCGCAAGTGTTCCGCCTTGATCTTTTGACATGTTAAGCATCGGGCGACATATTCTGCCACCTCCCTCTTCATATTTGGCCACCAAAAGCTTCTTTTCATATCTTAATACATTTTGGTAGTTCCAGGATGAATGGTATACATGGTCTTGTGAGCCTCATCCATAATCATCTTCTTTGTCTCTGCATGGTCGGGTACACATACTCGATCCCGGAACAATAGTCTTCCATCTTCAGTTAAAGAGAAATTCGGCCTCTGATCTAGATTAGCCTTAATCTCCACAAGCACAGGGTCATTGTCTTGGAGTGCTATAATGTCCTCCAATAGTGTAGGTTGTGCCCTAACACTAGCAATAATGCATCCCTTCTCCTTGATGTCAACATCAATATTTAACTTGGCGAAGTCTTCTAATAACTTCCATTCTCCCACCATTAGACTCGACAATGTGATCATTGGCTTTCTACTTAGACTATCTGTCACAACATTTGCTTTACCTGAATGATATTGGATAGTGAAGTCAAAGTCTTTGAGATACTCCAACCACTTCCGCTATCTCATGTTCAAGTCCTGCTGAGAAAACAGATACTACAAACTTTTATGGTCAGAAAACACAATGAACTTCTCACCATATAGGTAATGACGCCATATCTTCAAGGCGAAGACTACAGCAGCTAGCTCCAGATCATGTACAGGATAATTGTCCTCGTGCTTCTTCAATTGTCTGGACGCATAGCATATGACTTTTCCATTTTTCATCAGTGCACAGCCTAGGCTGATCTCGGATGCATCAGTGTATACTTCAAAACTACCCCCAGCGACTGGCAACGTCAGTACAGGTGCTGAGGTGAGGTGCTCTTTCAATGCCCTGAAACTTTCTTCACATTCATCAGTCCATGCAAATGGATTCTCCTTCCTAGTAAGCCTGGTCAATGGTACATCTATCTTTGAGAAATCTTTAATAAAGCGACGATAATATCTGGCTAAACCCAGAAAGCTCCTGATCTCTGACAAAGTTGTCGGCCTTGTCCAGTTCTTTACCGCTTCTACCTTGGATGGATCTATAGAGATTCCCTCCTTGGATATGATGTGGCCAAGGAAAGACACTTCCTCCATCCAGAACTCACACTTACTAAGTTTTGCATAGAGTTGATTATCTATAAGCACCTGCAGAGCAACCTTCAAGTGTTCCTCATGTTCTTCTCTGGACTTGGAGTAAATAAGGATGTCATCAATGAACACCACCACGAATTGGTCTAAGTATGGCCTATAAATATTATTCATAAGTTGCATGAAAGCTGCTGGAGCATTTGTCAACCCAAACAGCATGACCATGAACTCATAGTGACCATATCTACTCCGGAATGCAAACTTGTGTATATCCTCTTCCTTTATCCTCAGTTGATGGTAGCCTAATCTTAGATCTATCTTGGAGAAATATTGTGCACCTGAGATCTAATCGAACAGTTCATCGATGCGGGGCAGTGGATACTTGTTCTTTATTGTCAACTGATTCAACTGACGGTAGTCAATTCAAAGTCTCATTGATCTGTCCTTCTTCCTGAAAAATGGTACAGGTGCTCCCCACGAGGATGTGCTAGGCCTAATGAAACCTTGATCTAGTAGTTCTTGGATCTGCCTGTTTAGCTCCTGCAATTCAACAGGGGACATGCGATATGGAGCTTTTGAAACAGGGGCTGCCCTAGGGAGTAACTCGATGGTGAAGTTTACCTCCCGCTCAGGTGGTATACCAAGTAGTTCTTTTGAGAATACATCAGGATAGTCTCTGGCTATGGGAATGTCTTCTAGGGTTGGCTTCTTCTTTTCAGTTGCCAAGACTAAAACTAGAAAAGCATCACAACCCTGGTTCATCATCTTGGAAGCCTTTAGAGAGGATATCAAAATAGGGTGTTTATGGTAATGGGTGCCAAGTAGTGATAGAGTTGGAAGGTTTGGTCTCTTAAAGGTGACCCTTCTATGATGACAGTTTACATCGGCATCATATTCAATTAGCCAATCGACACCCAAAATGGCATCATAACCCTTCATGTCTAAACAAATGAGGTCAGCAAGGAGGTTGTGTCCTCCAATTATAGTTTCACATTTTGGCAGGTAGTGAGTGAGTTTAGATTCTGAGCCAAGGGGAGAGGCTACAGTGATCTTGGATTTTAGAGGTACAGGTTTGACAAGTAGAGTTACAGCAAATGTGGTGGAAACAAATGAATATACAGCTCCAGTATCAATAAGCACAAAAGCAGGTTGAGAGTGTATGGAAATGGTACCTTCCACCATACCCCCTTCCTCGGGTAGGTCAGCTTCAACAACGGCATTAAGGCGTCCCTGACGCCGTGGTATGTTCTGGGTCTTGCCTGGCTGGTCCTTCAGCATTGGACAGTCAGGTATAGCGGTCACAACCACCACATCTTAAGCACGCCCCAAGCTTCTTCCAGCATTCCTCAGCTCAGTGCCCTGGTTTATCACAGAACTTGCAGTTCTCAGCAAACTGCCTTCCTTCTACCTTGACCTTCTTGTCTACAGCATTGTCTGTAACGACCCTCCTTATACTAGTACGGTTATACCAACCCACATCGATATAATGAACGCCGCTACAGTGGGACATTTACCCAACATTTATGTGATAGGCTGAAATATACATAACTACATTCACATAACTGTGGAAAAGAAAAAGCCCAATGTAACTTCTTATTCCATCATCCACATTCTATTCACAGTCCATAATTATAGAAGAAAAGAAATCTAAACTTTTCATAACTGAGAAATGAAATAAATACATTGTCCATAACTTTCCACTGAATAAGTACACAATCCCAAATGTAGAGCAATTCTACTCTTATTACATACTTATGAAAAATAAAAGTACAACACCAAGTCCAAAACAAGGTCTCCTACTCCCGCTCTGAGTCGCTCCTAACGATCTCCTCGGAAGAAGTAGAAATCTCTGCGCCTGTACGCCAAAGCAAGACTGAGTTCAAATGAACTCAACAAGTAACACCAATCACACTAAACTTACATGCATCACATAACATTCACATTTTCATTCTACACAGTAACATATAAACATGGATTTAACAATTAATTCAAGTAAAAATCCTAAACATGATGTCTACACATGTTACACATGGAAATTGTCTTATACAAAATTTTCAATAACTTAAAGCCTATCACATGCTTTCTGCACACTTTTCAATATATTAAACTAAGCTCATTTAACCACATTCACACATACTTACAAGTTAAACATTAGTCATTTTAAACATGGAGTTTGTACACATAAATAAGAGACAATTCTAACATGGATTCTATAATCATTTAAGAAACTATCAATTTACATGCTGTCACAAGAATTCATATTAACACCTGATCACTTACACATTTTCACCATTTACACATTCACTTTCACTTAAACACAAGTTCACATTTATTAAATGCCGTGACACATAGCCCAAACCACCTTTTAGAAGGACACACACACTAATCACATCACATATCTATCATCTAGGCATTTCAGTGATAAATCTTAGTTACTGCGCAGAACTAGGAGAATCACTCTCCACCCTAACCAGCGATACTTGTTCGCCTCTAGGATTTAATCCCAATGCCCGTGGGACATCACACACTATGAACCCTCCCGTGGGGACTTTACCACAGTACAGTTCCACAGCCGTCTAAGGTAGCAGTGTCACCCATTGGCACATTTGTCTAAATTTTAACACACGCTTAATGCACAATTTTAACACATCCAATACATGCTCACACATTTACATACTTCAGTGTTAACTAACATGGTACTACTGTTCTCAGTATTAACAGATTCAAACCAGTCTAATCATGTTGAAATTAGCAGATTTTTATACTAATCATATTAACGTGCATTTATTTATCAATATTGCACACAAAATCTACATATATAGATACTGTCATCATTTTAGTACAAAATTTTAACCAAACACCTATTACAGGTTAACCATCATGCATATAAATTTTTGCATTTTTCTGAATTTAACACTAATTATGAAAATTCTATCAGTGGAATCACATGAGACTAAAATAACCAAACTAACATGGATTTTCATTATTCGGATTCACAGTTCATTATATACATGTATACTAACAGTTCTAATCACGTGCCAAATTCTAGAGATTTAACTGGTTCCCTATCATTTAATAGAATTTCTTCACTAATTAAGCATGCTCACTATTTTTTAGTTCAGAAAATCTAAAAATTTACACAGTCATCAGAAAATTTCCAAATTTTAACAACATGCTCTGACATCGATTTAAGCACCACAGAAAATTTCTATCACTTAAATCCACAAGGATAACGTAAACGGTAATTTACAATATTCAGAACCTATTTAACATGTATTTCAAAAATTTTAATAAATAATACACTTCAACGAAATTTCACAGAAATTATACAACATGCTCCACTACACATATTTCATAACATATAAAATTTACCATATATCCTCATGCATAGAAATCCAAAAAAAATGGCTTATAAAGGCAGACAGTCCATTCTTCTTACTTGAAGAACTCAACGGCAAGGGTATGGCCGTTTACTCATGTTAACGGCAACATAGTGTGCCGCCAACTTAGGATCTTAACAACAAGGGATTATGCCGTTAAGTTCTTATCTGTGCAAAACACAGACTGAACGTATGAAACTTGGTGAAATTGGGGTTCCAGGACTCAAAATAAAATCCAGAAAATTCCTAAGACTTACTAGACACATGCAGGAATGATGTGGATGGGGTACTTGCCTCTTGGAAAATCCACAAGCAAAGATTTAAGCCAGAGAAGCCCTCCTCGGCCAAAGCCAAAGAGTCCTTAAAACTCCCTTGATCCGAGTTCTGTGTTGATTTCTACTGCACACCAGTGTGGGGAAGCTGTTCCTAGATGTTCAGAGCCCTATCAAGTCATTGTGGAACGTCGGATGAAGCCTCAAATCGCCGGATCAAGGAGTTCCAAATTAAGTCGGGGTTTGCACATAAAATGCTAGGGATTTTGACAAAGAGTCAAAAGGGTTAGATCTGGCCAAAGATGAAGATGGGGTGTTTTATAGGGCTAGGGTCGGAGACGAAGTTGGGTAAGGTTGGGTTACCGTTGGGGAACAGTTTCCTAAACCAAGGGCAACATTTCCGGAGGCGTTTCCGGATCTGAAATCGCAACAGATCTGGGACATTTACGTCAACATCAATAGCCATCAATTTTGAGTAGGCGTCCATCGATGTGGCCGCTGATTTATGGTCAACGTCAACCGATGTTGACGCCAACTAGCCGCCAGAACAAAATTTAAAACTGCAGAAGCTTTATGTACACCACACATGTATACATATATATATATATAATATATATATATATATATATATATATATATATAATCTACAATGCACACATTAAAATAATACTTATTCACGCAATGTAAACAAGTAAGTATCATGCACAATAAAATTTACACATCGATGGCATACATTTATACATACATAAGAAATCACCCAAAGATGAAAAATCAAGGGCCTTACATTGTCTCTTCCAGCATTGGCCTCTTGTTGTTGTTGTTACGGAAAGTTGGAGCAATATTAGGTGCTCCTTCTTGACAAAGACTGGCTTTGAGTTGTCCTTGCCCCTCATTCCTTCTACTTTGGCCGTCATGTCCTCTACCAGCTGGGCTCTTTGGACCATCTCAGTGTAAGTTTGAATGTTGTAAGGTCCAAGCTTCTCAATGAACATGGGCTTGAGCCCATCCATGAACCGATTAGGCTTTAGTCTTTCTGTGTCCACCAGATGTGGGGCATACACAGCCAGACGTGCAAACTGAGCCTCATACTCAGCCACGCACATTCCTTTCTGCTTCAATGCGGCAAATTCTGCCGCCTTCTTTTCCTTAACTCTTTCCGAGAAATATTTTCCCTAGAATATCTCTAGGAATCCAGCCCACTCCAGTTCAACAACATTAGGCAGATGGGCCGATGTGGCCTTCCACCATGCTCGGGCATCCTTAGTGAATTGAAAAGTGGCTAGTACCACCTTCTCCCTGTTAGTGCATTGCATTACCTGGAAAATTCTTTCTATTTCCTCTTGCCAATTCTCTGCCTCATCTGGGTCAGGTGATCCAGAAAAATGAGGAGGGTTCAAACTCCTAAAGTTATGGTGCAGATCACCGGCTCTGTTCCTTGCAGCTGCAGCCAGATTTCTAGCCTGAACTACATTCTACAATGCTTGGGTCAAACCAGCTATAGTTTCTTGCATAGCTTGCCACTAGTTGCGAGCCATTGCAGTTGAGTGTAAAAGTTATGAAGGTTCCTGAGAAAAGGATGGAAACCAATTAATGTCTCTAGATACATTATAAGAGTCAATGGGTAAGAGTGTTTTGTTCTTTCTATCATATTCCCAGTCTCTACCCATTCTCACCAGGTACTATATTTAATTTCCATGACCTAGGCTCTATAGGTATCTCTTAATCTTGAGACATATCCTATTTGGTTTTCCTAGGCTCTGATACCACTAAATTGTCACGTCCCAAGAATTACGCATCGGATATTAATGCGGATAATTCAAGTCGATATTCTGAGACGTGAACAGTCGGCAAATAAGCCTCTAGCTAGCACGCACTAAATGTATGACAACACAACATCATAATAGGGCCCAAATATTGAACTCAACTAATCTTGTATTCAAATCTCAACTCATTGTATTCCAAATGGAAACTAATACAGGACTAAGACTCAATAAAAATAAATTACATAATACCTCACTTCCTACTACATGAAACTAACACTCAAAACAAACTACGATAACTAGACTCATTGTTGGAACGCTCATCACTCGGACGCATTCCCATCCTCGACTTGCTCCTCCTCTTGAATGTCATAATCACCTAGAATGGTTAAAAGTAAGGAATGAGCAAACTAGCCCAGTAGGATTTATATCTCAATGTGCAGGCAATGATATAAGTGATTAGCAATTAGAACTAGGTAAGCAAGATGAATGTCATGATATGCAAGTACGAATAAAACTCATTAAAACATGAAACAAGCTAGATAGAGTGATCATGATAGAGCAAGATCTAGAAGGATATAACAAGATAGAACTAGCAATAGATCACTTTGTACAAGCAAGCAAGATTTTTACTTGATGTTAATTGCTTTCAAGAACGCAAGATATCACTAATTGCAATAAATGCAGGATGGCCATATCATGCAAGCAAGCAAGCACGCACGAGCACGATCATGTAACACTAATCAGGCACGAGACACTAATGTACACCAAGGAAAGATCCACCTTGAAATCCATACTAGGTCATGTGTATGTGGTTATTGTATCTAGCATTCAACACGCAAGTACTCCCAGTGCAGATGCAACGCTAGTAATCATTATACCCCATGGTTAACAGTATATTTATGACTCTCCGTCATTGGGGCTAGACTGGAGCCCTTGGACACTTGTCGTGTGACGGCCCTCATTATACCGGTACGGTTATACCAACCCACGTCGGTATAGCGAGAGTCCTCACAGTGGGGCATTTACCCAAACGATACAAACAGCTGAGATACACGCGAATATACGACAGAGTAGCGGAAGTAAAAGACAACTGTCTTCATTCATTCATCATCTACATTAAACATACATGAAATTTGCAATTTACATTAAGAGCTAAAAGTTCACATAATTAAATTGCTGAAAATTAAGTACATAATGTCCACACTTAAACAATTTTCTCATGATAGTTCTAGTACAATGTCACTTTTACATACTATGAAACAAAAAGGGGTACACTGCTCCAACAATCTAAACTCCACGCTCGGAGTCCGTTTCTACCGTCTCCTCCACGAGAGTCTCGTCACCGTCTATACCTGTACGCCGAAGCAAGAAGTGAGTCTTAAAGACTCAGCAAGCAACACTACTCATAACATACACGTATAAGTCATAGCGGTTTCTACATGCACATTCACAAATTTCAACACATGGCATACTAGTCATTTGAAAGTTGCAACCTATCATGAAAGTTCTACAATTTAATACATGGATCATGCTTTTAGATTTCTAAGAATAAAACTTACCTATCACATGCTCTCTATTCCATTTACTTGTGAAATTTTGCCTTTAAAGAACCAAGACATGAGAGCTACCACATGAACACTGTGCATATATGAGGGAAAACACAACTAGCATGGATTTACATGTTTTTAAACACATACATAGACATTTTCACATGCTTTAAGTTGCTGGTTTCACATGGTTTAATGGCTGTAAACCTACACATGAGAGCTACAATGTTGCTTAAAACATACCATGTGAACAACTAATCATGCTATTTTGTACACGTGCTCATCAATTATCCCTAACATGGATTCTAGACATTTTTGCACATATAAACATGATGATAACAACATGAAATTACTGATTTCACATGGTTTCAGATTTGTCTCACATGGATTTCAATGTCATATTCTCACATTTTTAGTTTCACATTTTCTTTACACAAGTTTCCCCTGTCACATGGTTGCACTTTACACATACACATTTCACATTGTTCACTTACACATTAACACATGAACACATACACATAACACATTACACATTCACATTTTAGGTGCCGTGACACATAGTCCAAACCACCAAAGAAGGACATATACACATCACATTACACATAGACGCCATCTAGGCATTACAATGGCGACTCTTGGACTGCGCAGACCGGGAGAACAAGTCTCCACCCTAACCAGTGGTACTTGTCCACCTCCAGGATTTCCCCCTAATGCCTTAGGGTCACTTACACATTGAACTTTCTCAGGGGGACTTTTCCCTGATACAGTTCCACTGCCCTCTACGGAAGCAGTGTCACATCGGCACAGTTACACATTTACACATTTTACCGATTTACACATGGTTTTACACATATCATTTTTCATCTCATTCACTTTCTCACTCGCATGCATATCTCTGTTTTCCTGACATGACACTACAGATTCCAGGAGTTTAACACACAGTAAATTCACCAATCAGGTTGGGTTTAAACGATATCTAATCACTTTACGATGACATGCATAATTTTTTACATTTCACATGGAAAAATGCATAACTCCTTATATGCTGGTCCAAATGACCTGAAAATTTAACCACATGCTATTTTCGGGTTCAAGATCATACATTCAAGTTTTCAGATTTTTCTGAGCTAAATGGAATTTACAGAAAATCAAATACCTATTTAGCATGCTATTCATAATTTAAGTTGACATGGAGCTTAACACCATCATACATTTTGCCACTTACTGTCTGAACAGAGACTACTGTTATATGCATGATCTGAAATACATAATTACCCTAAATCATACAACCATAGATCGATCACAACAATTCTTTCTTGCATGCCTTTTTATTTACCGAACCGAAATTAATAGCAATTTATGCAAGCATGGACAATTTATCAAAATTTGAGAACACATACACTGATCCACTAACTTCATGATCTGACAAAACTTAGGGCACTCAGACTAGTCCTAATCATAAACATGGATTGGCAAGAATCATCAACAAATCATGCTTGAAATTTCATGGGATGATAATCTCTAACATTCACCACCACACATCCACACACCACATTTACCAGTATACATAGTGTATAGGGTTACCATATATCCTCATCACGGAAAACCCATCGAAAATAATCGTATAGGAGGGCAAAACAGTTTACTGTTCTATCCAGATGAACTTGGCGGCAGTCTTTGGCCGCTAATTCAGTGTCAGCGGCATGGTCGATGGACGCCAAGCATGAACTCAGCGTCCAGGAACCTTGCCGTTAATGCAGGTCTGTGCAGAACACAGACCCGAGCTCTCAAGATAGGGTGAATGTGGGGGTCAAGGACACGAAGAAAAATACACAAAAATGTTAAAACCGTCCTAGACTCATACGGGAACCTTATGGTAGGGTCACTTGCCTCTAGGAAATTGCTCCAATGGATCTAAATGCTCGGAGAAGCTCTCCTTGGGCAGTCCCAAGAAGTTGCAGAATGTCCTCCAAGATCTCCTTCCTCTGGGCTCTTGGATGAAGATGGCTCCAAGGTACGGCCGGGGAAGTCTTCTCCTTCACTCCAGCTAGCTTCTTGTCGTGGAAGATGGCCGGATCCAGCTTCAGAGGGTCAGATTTTTGGGTGCAAAGTGGGGATTTTCTCACAGCTCAGAAGCTAGGGTTTTCTCCTCTTGTTTCTCTCTTGCAAAGGGTGAAGAGAGGGTTGGGGAATGCAGATTCGGGTTCAGACATATGGGGAGGCCTCTCTCCCACTCACAGGGTGACAAGATGGCTTTCAGAGCCATTGGGGACAGCTCCCCAATGGGTGAGCTTCCTTGTTTCCGGAATTTCTGGCTCTGCAACGCATGCAGGTCAGAGAAATAGGCGTCCAAGTCGTTAGACGCCAGGATTAGTGTTGGCGTCCATGGGTGGACGCTGTCACCACCTCAACGGCTAGGGGTTGACGCCAATCTGGCCTTCGGCCAGAACTCTAAAACATGCAGAAAACTATGCATGCCATGCATATATACATGCAATATGTATATGGTAGTGTATCCATACTATCACCATTCAATACATGCATTATTTACATCTAGTATAAACACATGCAAACGTAATTGTACTAATTAATACGTACGTAAATATGTATACACACACACAAGCACAAATATACACATACAAATACAAATAATGCGACGGAAATTCGAGGGCCTTATACGTCGTGCCCGGTCAGTATCTCATTTTAATTTTAAATGTAGATACCCACAGTCATAATAATGGCCAATAAGAGTTTCAATATGTAAGCATGTGTAATGTCATGTTCATGATGATGATGAGAACAAGTAGTAATTAGTGTGATCATGATTCCATGATAACAATGGTCAAGAGATAAATTCGGCAGCACAACGGCACAATTTATATTTTAGTACAATCTTTACATTAATGGCTTAAGTCTAGATTGTAAATCACACTCACGAGAAGAATATGAGAAAGGAAGTGCACGCTATCTCCAGGGAACTTCAACGGTACAACCAACTCGGTCTCCATGAGGGAATCTATGGAGTACGAAGATTTACAGATGTCTTAGAGAAAAGGTAGCTTGTCTACTGATACGGAATGACCGATAGAGAGCTTCCAAATCCCCAAGAAAGGGTAGCCTAGATGTGCAAGTGTGTAGTGAACACGTGTCTCAATCCACAATCCATTGGTTTCAAACTTGCGGAAAACAATTTGAAGGGTTGCGAAATTCCCTATATGGTAATCTAGAAGGGGGGTTGAATAGATTACTGCCAATTAAAATTGTTTATCACCTTCTTTTCTTTAAAACATAGATTATCAAAACAATATTAAACTCTAAGCTATGTGTGGATGTGTGTGACTTGATGACAGATAGATAGCAAACTACAATACGTGTGTATAGACGCCGTGCCTACCAAACATCTAACGTAAAAGCGTTCAAACCATGAGACACGCAGATTTACGTGGTTCGGAGTACACAACTCGTGTATCCTACATCCACGGGCCACACACACACAGAACAATCTGCTTATGAGCTAGTTCACAAACTACAACTCACACACACGTGTTATCTGATGTGCAACCACGATCAGATCAACACCCACACGTGAATCAAGCACAAGGACTGCTTGAGACACCACAACACACACACAGATTTGTAAGAGTGGAACAGAGAAGTGTTTTAGAGTTGAAGAATAAATCCAGATTGTAAACTCTTCTTGTGAACGTCTTGCTGGACTTCAAGCTTCGTCTTGATGATCACAAGTTGATGGAGACACTTGAATCCACGACGTTCAGGCTTCACCTTCCGCTAGAGAGACTTCTCTTCTTGGTTCTGGGCGGTAGGTTATAGCAGAGCAGCAGAACAAGACTTCTTTTGAGAACTCTTTAGAGTTTTTGCTTGGAGGCTGATTGTGTACGAGATTTGCTTCAAAAGGATGTTTATATATTGGTGTTTACATATGGAGAGACGTGGTTCTTGGAAACACCAACTTTGGTAACTTTCAAACTTTCCATTTCTGAAGATTCTATACATCTGTCGACAGGTCATACACCTGCTATCGACAGGGATCAACAGTGAGCCAAGTTCCAGAAGTCTGGACATTCTGTTGAAGCTCTCACTGTGTGCATCTGTCGACAGGTGCCTTGGTGCTGTCGACAGGCACATGTTTTTTCAGAACACTGGTTTCTGACTGTATGCATCTGTCGACAGGAGGCTTTGTTGCTGTCGATAGGGCTTATCTTCCAGAACTGTATGCTTTCTGACTGTTGGTATCTGTCGACAGGGTCTTGATGGTTGTCGACAGGTACATTGTCTTTTAGCTTTGCTTGATCTTTCAAACTTTATTTTGGCACATGTCTTGCATGGTATATCTCCGACATTAGTAAACATAGTTAGTGAGATATTATGAACATATATAATCAAGTATTGTACCAAGTTATTGTGACAAGTCATTTGTATGAAGATCTCATGCATTAAACTCAATTCTCATTGTTCACATTTGTTTACATTGTTCATCATTGTTCATCATCAAAAACATGTTGTACTTATGATTTAGAATGTGAACCCAACATTCTCCCCCTTTTTGATGATGACAAAATTAATCAATTAAGTAAGTGCACAATTGAGTTTTCCCCCCTTTTACAACATCCAAAAGTATACACCATATACACATGTATTAGACAAAGAACAAGGATTGGCACTGATATTGCATGAGTCATACATAGTACATGACATGCTAATGGGAAAAACAGAGAAGGGAAAAACATTGCTTGACAATCATCTCAAGTGAAGTAGTGAACAAGACTTGACGCTATCTGAGACACCTAAGCTAACTAAGCTTCATCATCAGCAGGCAGTGTAGGAGCCCGACACGCAGTAGCAATGCTATCCAGGCGGGTGTCAAGTGTGTCCATTCTGACATTGAGTCTCTCAAAGCCTGTTGCCATTTGGATCTGGAGCTGAGCAAGTAATTCCCGAATTGAGGGCTCAGGAACATCAGCAGTAGCATCTCCCGGAGTATCTAGTGGCTCAGATTGGGAGTCTTCATCTTCAGCACCATCGTCATCTTATCTTCTTCATCATCACCATCATCATCAGCTGCCCCTTTACCTTTGAGGGTCTTGTGACGATGCCATCTACCATCTTGTAGCCCATCCTGTATGCAGCAGTGAGGTCATAGGAGCTACGTGATTTGAGGACGGTCATCTCCTCCTTTGGGATTTGAATGCCAATGAAGAGGAAGAGAGAAGTGAGTTGGCATGCATAAAGCATAGATCTCTTTGCACTGCTAACGCACAGGCGAAGAATAGAGACCATGAGGAGAGGGGGTTGATGGGTTCAGCTAGTAGGAATGGATGAAGCAGAGACTTGTGAAGGGAGGTCACAAGTTCTCGGCTACCATCCTTGGGAACTATGAGAGGTGAAGATGTGATGGATGAGACGATGAAGGGGAGGGAATGAGTTGGCATTTAGTTGCTTACGATCAGTAGGATCGTAAGGCTGCAGAGTAATGAGTGTGTGGTACTCTTCAGGGGTTGGATGATGGGACTTGATGTCTATCCCGGTTGGGGATTTGCAAGGTAGCGGAGAAGAGGTTTGGAGTTATGAAGAAAGGGTTTGTTTCACCTTGAGAATAACTCACCTCTGCTGGACAAGCGGAGGTTGTTGTAGAATTGGGTCACAGCGATTGGGGAGTACAGCTTGTGATCTGAGCAAAAGGGAGCCAACCCTGGACATCGAAGAGAGGCTGGAGTTCGGGAAACATATCCTCCAACGAGATGAAGTCGATGTAGCGTGGCTGCACGACCTTCGTGAAGGTACCATGGGCATCGAGAAGACGAAGAGTAGGCGGGATGATGAGCTCCGGCAAACGATCTTCCCGGTGCTTCGTCTGACGCTCGTCGGTTGCCCTGGAGCCCTGGCCGGCTTCGGGAGACCGAGGACGACGACGGGATGCCATCTTCTTGGCCGATGGAGCCATCAGAGGTAGAATCTCGATGTAGATGGAGATGGGATAGAGGAAGGAGACGAAGGGAGGCAGGGTTCGCTTCTGTGGCCCTGGAGAAGGAGATTTTGTAGAGAGGGAGGGAAAGGAGTGTTTTTGGAAGTGGAAAAGGATGGAAAGGGGGGTGGGGACCTCTTATAAAAGGATTGTGGGTATTTGAAAGGTTGGGTCCCACAAAATCCGGCCTTAAACCGTGCCCGATGGGCTTCCAAAAAAATGTCTGCCGCCGGCTGTCGACAGGGCCCCTGTTCCTGTCGACAGGGACATTAGTAAATGGCCAGTTTGCTGTTTTGGTGGGTTTTGTGAATTTGAACTTTGGAGCAGTGGTTCCTAAGTGTTTATTTAAGGTGTATAAGAGGTGAACACATATTTTACCCAACCATATACAAAGATTTAAAAAGCCAATTCATTTTCCTTAATGGTTTTGACATACTACCCAAGGAATTTAAGTTAGAGCATTAAGAAAACACCTACTAAAATGAAGAACAATGCACTCTCACCCTTCGTTGTATAAATGCAGTGTAAGACAACACAATCCCCATTTTGTTGATAGACAAAAGATGCATGAAATGAATATCTATATGTCAAGACAATCAAAAAACCAATGACCCTGGGATTTATGACTCAGTGGAGGCTTCACACTATTTCACTTTTCTTAATTTGCAATTCAGAAAGGCAATGGGAAAAAGTGGTACTGAAGAGGACTTTACACCTTTTGACATGAGGATAGACATTACAAGTGCCCATACCCCCAGTTACTCAGTGGAAGTGTCTAGCGTACCGTTGTACAGAGTTGATGAGTGAGCCTTTTGACGCGAGGGCAGACATTTATGATGCCCATCACCCCGGTTACTCAGCAAAACACAACATTGCTCTATATTTATCCCAATTTGAAGTTTATTTTATTTTTCTTATGTGAATGCTATTTTTCAGAAATAGGTAGCTGTTCTCCAAGTATTGCTTTAAAAGCTCAAGATCAAGTAGTTTATATGACTAGCTATCAATATTAGACATACAGTTCCATGACCAAAAGACTGATCAAGTAAATTGAGAACTATGTTTGCCTACAAAGAAATTATTATTAGAGGAGTGAGGTGTAATCCTTGAGAGATGTGAAATATTTCCAAAATGATAGAACCTAAACCCAAACATGAGTAGTATGTGAAAATCATAGTGGTATCAAGAACAGCTTAAATATCATTTGTACATGGTGTGGTCAAACATGCATTAACACCTTATAGACACCTTATTTGTTAAACATGAAGCTGCTCACTGAATTTGAAGAAATGGGCTTGAAGTTCCAACTTTCATTGTGTCTGTCGACAGAGAGAAATGGCCTGTCGACAGGATGACACAGACAGAAGATAAAGGATCTGGGAGGCAGAGACTGTACATATCTGTCGACAGAGGAAAGTGGACCTGTCGACAGATGTACACAATGTACAGAAAGAGTGTGTTGTCTGGCCTGATCTGTCGACAGGGGGCTTGTTGGCTGTCGACAGAGACTTGTTTAGAGCCAGTATAAGGTCAGAATGAAGTGAGGAATGGGAAAAGCATGTGAGGGAATTGTAGAAGCACAAAAGGTGAGTGATTTCCTTCACAGTGATATCCATCTAACCTTAATTTGCTCCCCCATAGTGTGTGCTATTATACAAAGATACTCAAGTTCATGAAGACAAATTTGCACATATAGAGCAATCAAATAAGCACACCAAGCATATAGTAAGACAGACCATCAAGTGTTTTCAGATTTTGAAAGGGAATTTTGAATGGGCATAATTGTAAAGAAACTAATTCCATATGTAGAGTACATGTCCCTTTCATGCCACATGACTATGGATACTTGGCGGAGAATATTTTCTCACGCATAATGAGAGTTTCCAAACAAGCATAACCTATTCTTCCACACATCACCATTTGATATACCTCATAGTTAGTACACACAAGGGACATATGCTTAACATTTGTTTTAAGTTTCATTGCAATTTGCACAAACCCAATTCTCTTCTCAATGTGGTGAATCTATCTTCTGCCAGAGAATTGGTAAAGATGTCTGCCAGTTGATTTTCAGTGGGTATGAAAATTATCTCCAATGTTTTATTGGCTACTTCATCTCTCAAGAAATGATGACGAATTTCTATGTGTTTTGTCCTAGAATGTTGAATGGGATTCTTTGAAAGATTGATTGCACTAGTGTTGTCACAAGGATAGGTGTGCATCCAATGTCATGTTGTAGTCACACAACTGACTTTTATCCACAACACTTGTGCCGCACAACTCCCTGCAGCAACATATTCTGCCTCTGCAGTGGAGAGTGCAACCGAGTGTTGCTTCTTGGATGCCCACGAAACCATGCAACCACCAAGAATTTGGCAATAGCCACTAGTG
This sequence comes from Colocasia esculenta, assembly GCA_014218235.1. Classification (NCBI taxonomy): domain Eukaryota; kingdom Viridiplantae; phylum Streptophyta; class Magnoliopsida; order Alismatales; family Araceae; genus Colocasia; species Colocasia esculenta. Next base: position 118,265,356 of record CM024754.1, read on the forward strand.
CTTTTCCTGTCAATTTTACATCCAGCATAGTCAGCATCAGAATATGAAACCAAGTTAAAGCTACTGCTGCTGGATACCAAAGACCCAAGTCATGCGTACCTAAGAGATATCTGAATATTCTCTTAACTGCAATTAGATGGCTTTCCTTGGACTAGATTGGTATCTAGCACAAAGACAAACACTGAATTGTATGTCTGGTCTACTTGCAGTAAGATAAAGGAGTGAGCCAATCATACCTCGAAATTGTTTGGCATCTACCGTTTTACCTTTCTCATCACTTTCTAGCTTAATGCTTGTGCTCATGGGTGTTGAGGCATGTTTAGCTTGTTCAAACTAAAACTTCTTCAGTAGCTCTTTAACATATTTTTCTTGGTTAATGAAGAATCCGTCTTCTAATTGTTTGACCTGCAAACCAAGAAAAAATTGAAGCTCCCCTATAAGACTCACTTCAAATTCACTGTGCATATGATTAGAGAATTCTTCACACAGTGAAGGGTTAGTAGAACCAAAGATAATATCGTCAACATAGACTTGAACAACAATTATGTGATTGCGAACTTTCTTGGTAAAGAGAGTTTGGTCTACCTTACCTCTTGAGTAGTTTTTGCTTACCAGATAGGTGTTCAGCCTGTCGTACCAAGCTCGGGGTGCCTGTTTCAAACCATAAAGAGCTTTGTGCAATTTAAATACATGGTTTTGTTTATCATGATCCTCAAAGCCAGGTGGTTGAGAGACATAGACTTCCTCTTTTATATAGCCATTCAAGAAGGCAGTTTTAACATCCATTTGAAACAATTTAAACTTGTTTGAGCATGCGTATGCTAACAAGATCCTTACTGCTTCTAGTCTAGCTACAGGTGCAAAGGATTCTTTAAAGTCCACACCAAACTCTTGATTATATCCCTTTGCAACCAATCTAGCCTTGTTTCTCACCACTTTACCCTCTTCATTGAGTTTGTTCCTAAAAACCCATCTTGTCCCAATTACAGAAATTTCAGGGGTTCTAGGAACTAAACTCCAGACATTATTTCGTTGAAATTGCCCAAGCTCCTCATGCATAGTATCAATCCATGAGTTTTCTTTTAATGCTTCTTCAACGTTTTTAGGTTCCACTTGAGAGACAAAAGCTAAATGATCTGTTCAACTATTTGATTAACCTGAGACCTAGTTTGAACTGAGTCATTTATCACCTATGACATTTTCAAGTGGATGAGATTAGAATACCTCATTAGTAACTGTTGAAGGTCCGGGTTGATCTTGCATTTGAGGAGGTTGTTCTGGAGGAGGGGTGGCTGGAGGACTTTCAACTTGAGATTGATCTCGTTGTTGTGGATCTTGTGCAGGTACTTCTTCTTCATTTCTGAATAGATGTCCGTCATCTTCATCATCGTACCTGCGAAGATATCTACTTTTAGTTTTGAGACTTGTATTAGAGATTGCATTTGGTTTTCTTTGTAGTTCTCCAAGTGTTGTATCTTCAGTTTCACCTGCAGACTTGTAAAGATTAGAACTGTTAGGCTTGGTTTGAGATTCATCAAATACAACATGTGGAGTTTCTTCCACTGTTCTAGTTTTCAGATTAAACACCCTATAGGCTCTAGAGTGTTCTGAGTATCCAAGAAAAATACCTTGATCGCTCTTAGCTTCAAACTTGTCCAAATCATTTTTATCATTGTTATGTATGAACACTTTTGAACCAAAAACTCTAAAGTACCCAATGGTGGGTTTTTTACCTTTCAGAAGTTCGTAGGGAGTTTTCTTGAATACCAGTCTTACCATGGCTCTGTTAAGAATGTAGCATGACGTGTTTACTGCTTCTGCCCAAAAGGTTCTTGCAAGTTGATTCTCGACCAGAAGCGTGCGAGCCATCTCCACTAAGGTTCTATTCTTCCTCTCCACAACCCCATTTTGTTCTGGAGTTCTTGGGGAGGAGAACAAATGTTCTATCCCTTGGTTCCTGCAAAAATCAGAGAAGGAGGTATTGTCAAATTCTCCCCCGTGATCAGTGCGGATGGAGCATATTTTTTGACATTTCCATGCTCAATTTTATTGAAAAATTCTTCAAATTCTTTCATTGCTTCATTCTTGTGAGCCAGAAATTTTACCCAAGTGAACCTAGAGAAATCATCTACAATGACAAAACCATAACGCTTGCCATTGAGACTTAGTGTTCTTGTAGGCAAATAGGTCCATGTGCAACAGTTCATAAGCTTTAGAAGTACTCACGGTGCTTTTGATTTGAAGGATTTCCGGGTTTGTTTTCCCTGTGCACATGCATCACAAAAATTTTCATTTTTATTGAATGGGATTTCAGGAAGTCCACTTACCAGTTTGAGCCTCATGATCTTGTGCAACACATTATAGCTAGCATGACCAAGCCTACGATGCCACAATGTAAGCTCGTCCTGTGTTTGCTACAAGACACAAGTTATCATTTTCTGGATCATCTAAGTCAACCATGTAGATGTTGTTTATTCTTTTTCCAGAAAATTTCAGACTTCCTGTTTCCTTATCAAGAATTTGACATGAATTGGATTCAAAGACAATTTTATGACCATTATCACACAATTGACTTATGCTAAGCAAGTTGTGATGAAGGCCATCAACAAGTAAAACATTGTCTATGGATTAGAGGCAAACTTACCAACCTTACCTGAGCCGATGATCTGGCCTTTGTTGTTACCTCCAAAAATCACTTGACCTCCGTCTTTTTCCACGAGCAAACAGAATTTTCCTTTGTCGCCCGTCATATGCCTCGAGCAGCCACTATCCAGGTACCATTTGTTTTGATTGTGGACTGCTAGGCATTCCTGCACATGTGGATCAGACAAGAGGTTTGGTACCCAAATTACTTTGGGTGCCGTTGTATCATTCATGCCAAACAGTAAATGCTTAGGAATCCAAACTTGTTTGATTTTCATTTGGTTTGGGCTATTCTAGCATTGTTTTTCGTTGTACCCATCTTTTTACATATTTGCATGATGATGATTTTTGAACAACAGTAGGCTTACCTTTTTAGGAGCATGCATAGGCATTTTACCCTTTTTGTGCCTTGTTAGTTTAGCTTTAGGAGGTTGCTGTTTGTCCTGTCTTGGGCTTGTTGCAAATTCCTTAGATTGACTAGGAACAACCTTGATAGCTTTAGGTTCCTGTTTTTTACCCTTGAATTGATTTTTCTTGTTCTTAGAAGGTTTTGTTTGCTAGAGCTTGGGCTAGGATCAATGAAATTGGTTAGCAGATTTTTGCCAATTTGCTTTGGCTTTGCATTTTGAAACCCAATCCCATGTCTTGCAACAAACACATTTGAACCTAGAATTGCATCCAGATTCTGTTTACCTTTGACAAAGCTAGATAAATCTTTAGACTTACCTTTTTTTTCCTTTTCAGCTTGTTCCAATCTTTCTTTTAGATTAGCATGCTCACTTTTAAGAGTTTCAAGAGAGTTCATTAGATCATCTATTTCCTTTTGGACTTCTTGAAACTTAAGTTTCATGCTATCCAATTCATCACTGTGTGTTTGTTCATCAAGCTTCATCATTTCAATCACCTTATTCAAGGATTCAATTTCTTCATTATTGTTTGATTCATGAACAAGGGAATTGACTTTCTTCTTGAGTGCTTTATTTTCAGACTTGTATTCACAGAATTTTCAAATAGAACAGTATAAGCTTCTTCCATTCACTAATAGAATATGTTTCAAAGGAAGAATTTACCTCGTTGAGTCATCACTCCTTGCCATGAGACACTGAATCTCATCATCTCCTGAGGTAGCTTGACTGTTTTCGTCCTCGTCTACATCGCTCCAAGTAGCCAACATTGCCTTGGCTTTCTTGAACGTGAACTTCTCCTTTTTCAGCTTCTTCTTGAGCTCGGGGCACTCTCCTCTCATGTGTCCTGCTTCTTGCACTCATAGCACACAACTTCAGATTTTTTGTTAGAAGAAACAAATCTGTTGGTATCCTTTTGGAAAGGTTTCGTTACCTGAACCTCTTCTTTTGAATTTCAGAAACTTCTTAAACTATCTAGTGAGCATGGCCATCTCGTCATTCTCACTATCACTAGAGGTTTCAGACTCAATACCTTCTGTTGGGCATTCTTTTTAGAATCTGAAGAGATTTTCTTGGAAGCTTTCAAGGCAATTGACTTCTTTGTTCTCTTCAGTTTCTTTTCTTTTGACATTAAGTTCATATGTCATCAGAGAGCCAATCAATTCATCTACTTTCATTTTTGAGAGGTCTTTGGAATCCTCAATGACAGTGGCTTGGTGTTCCATGAGGATGGAAGAGACCGAAGTATCTTCCTCACCAAGTCACTCTCTGAGTATTCCCTTTTAAGACCTTTCAATCCATTTATAATTATCATGAATCTAGCAAACATGTCAGAGATGGTTTCATCATTATTCATTTTGAACATTTCATATTCTGAAACCAACATGCTTACCTTGATTCTCTTACCTCAGACGTACCTTCATAGATCAGCTCAAGCTTGTCCCACATCTCCTTTGCTGAGGTGCATGTGGAGACTCTTGAGTACTCCTTTGGGTGAACTGCGCACTGCATCATGTTGAGGGCACTCTAGTTGAGTGTCCCTTGGCGATCTGGTCCTTAGTCCAGGTGTCCTCGTCCTAAGGCAATTCGTATGCTCCTTTTCTGACTATTTTCCATAGTTCGAAATTTTTGCTCGTAGAAACACCTGCATTCGATTTTTCCAATACGGATAGTCAGTGCCATCAAAGAAGGGTGGCCTGGTCACTGAGTGTCCCTCGGCCATATACCCCTTGTTAGATTCCATTTGACCGTGAATCTCCTGATCGTAAGATCAAACAGATAAAGCAGTAAATCGGAGAAACTCGGCTCTGATACCAATTGAAGGGTTGCGGAATTCCCTATATGGTAATCTAGAAGGGGGGTTGAATATATTACTGCCAATTAAAATTGTTTATCACCTTCTTTTTTTTTAAACACAGATTATCAAAACAATATTAAACTCTAAGCTATGTGTGGATGTGTGTGACTTGATGACAGATAGATAGCAAACTACAATACGTGTGTATAGACGTCGTGCCTACCAAACATCTAACGTAAAAGCGTTCAAACTATGAGACACGTAGATTTATGCAACTCGTGTATCCTACATCCACGGGCCACACACACACGCAGAACACTGCTTATGAGCTAGTTCACAAACTACAACTCACACATACGTGTTATCTGATGTGCAACCACGATCAGATCAACACCCACACGTGAATCAAGCACAAGGACTGCTTGAGACACCACAACACACACACAGATTGTAAGAGTAGAACAGAGAAGAGTTTAGAGTTGAAGACAAATCCAGATTGTAAACTCTTCTTGTGAACGTCTTGCTGGACTTCAAGCTTCGTCTTGATGATCACAAGTTGATGGAGACACTTGAATCCACGACGTTCAGGCTTCACCTTCCGCTGGAGAGACTTCTCTTCCTGGTTCTGGGCGTAGGTTGAAGCAGAGCAGCAAAACAAGACTTCTTTTGAGAACTCTTTAGGGTTTTTGCTTGGAGGCTTCTTGTGTACGAGATTTACTTCAAAAGGATGTTTATATATTGGTGTTTACATATGGAGAGATGTGGTTGTTGGAAACACCAACTTTTGTAACTTCCAAACTTTCCGTTTCTGAAGATTCTGGACGTCTATCGACAGGTCATACACCTACTGTCGATAGGGATCAACAGTGTGCCAAGTTCCAGAAGTCTGGACGTTTTGTTGAAGCTCTCACTGTGTGCATCTGTCGACAGGTGCCTTGGTGTTGTCGACAGGCACATGTTTTTTCAGAACACTGGTTTCTGACTGTATGCATCTGTCGACAGGAGGCTTTGTTGCTGTTGACAGGGCTTATTTTCCAGAACTGTATGCTTTCTGACTGTTGTAATCTGTTGACAGGGTCTTGATGGCTGTCGACAGGTACATTGTCTTTTGGCTTTGCTTGATCTTTCAAACTTGATTTTGGCACATGTCTTGCATGGTATATCTCCTACATTAGTAAACATAGTTAGTGAGATATTATGAACATATATAATCAAGCATTGTACCAAGTTATTGTGACAAGTCATTTGTATGAAGATCTCATGCATTAAACTCAATTCTCATTGTTCACATTTGTTTACATTGTTCATCATCAAAAACATGTTGTACTTATGATTTAGAATGTGAACCCAACACAATTCACATGATAGCATGAAATGAACTATGCATTTAACTATACATGGGTTTGCAATATATTTTAAGATAACAATTATCATTTTAACAAGCTAGAACAGTAAGAAGAGTGAATCACAAGTTACATAAATGGTCACATCATTAAGGGAGCAATTAGAATAACATTCGTGTAATTATAGCTTTTAATGGGTTAAACACTTTTAAGCCATTAAACAGACTTCATGAAATGATCAGAACCGATACAAGCAAATCATGCACTTAATACCATGTTAAATAGACCTCGGTTAAGCCTTGAAATACACGTCCTATACAGTGGACGCACTTCATAACGCAGTGCACAGTCAAAACAGGCGAAACTGGGAAAAAAGGTAAATCGCGTCCACCTATGTGGCCGCAATTTGATATGAATTGCGTCGGGGGAACCCGACGCGTTCATGAAAAATGTTAAATATGGCAATGGGCAGAAAAACCGCCTAAATCGCGTCGGGGTATCCCGCCGCGTTTTAGACAGGCTCAAACTCTCAGGCGGCGCGAAGACTCACGCACGCCGTTGACTGGTCAGCGCGAGAATCACGTCGTACCCAGTCGCGATTCACTGAATCACATCAGCCACGAGCGACGCGATACCAGATGCTTGAAACGTGTCGTTTGAACCGAACGCGATTCAAAAATCAGACCGAAAACGTCAAAACATGCAGGAAACTGGTGCTCGGTCCATGCAACGCTTATATCTTCTAAACTATGGCTCTTGGGACAAATATCTCAACATGAAAGTTGTAGGGTTGAGGAATTATGACTTTTAAATAATTTAAAATGATCTCGAGATGCACGATAAATCAACATGAACGTAAAAAGTCTCTATCATGCGCGACTATGGCAAAACGACTATAACTCAAGATGTACTCATTAGAATTCGAAGAAACCAATTGGAAATGAAACTAGACTTGATGATCTACACATTGGTATAACATTTGTTAAAGTCTGGCCCAAGAAAACCTACCTTTTGGGTTGAGGAAGTTTCATTCTTCAGAAAACCCTTGTTCCAACCACTGGTTGAAGAATGCCTAATACTCCCTGAATACTACATGAAAATTGTGCATTCTGGTTGGGTTAGGAAGTAGACTTGACCTTCTTTCCAGGGGTATAAGCCTTGCATGATGGGATTTAGGTTTGACCTACCTTTGATCGCCTCCAAGTGGACGGTTTATGCAGACCTAAAGTAGACAGGATGGGGAAGAAGAAGGGCTTGGTGTGCTCGGTCCTCTGCTCTCCAGCCACCAAGAGCTCCTCCACACGACCCCAACAAGTTGTGAAACTCGTCCCCAAGGGTTTTGGAGAGAGTATTTAAGCATCTATGGCTTTTGGAAGTCATAATGCAACAAGGAAAGGAGAGTTGCGGTTTTAGCTTGTGTCTTTCCATATTTTGAAGATCTCTCCCTCTATTGGAGAGTCTTGGCCATCAAGAAACCTCCATGGGTGGCTAGGCACGAATTTGGGTTGCCAAGAGTGCATGATTGCCTCCCAATTCTACCCTAATTGCCTCTTTCTAATTTCAGCTTATTTAGGGTTACGAATTTTCATGCATTTTCTTGTTTCATTTGATTTTTAGACCAAAAGTGATCCATTGGCCCAATATCGATAATGGGTCATCAATATATAATGTTGGAAGTCTCTCCAATATTTTAATTTAATTTATAGTCGCATTGTATTTCCGTGTTAATTGTTTTCCGACCTAGTTTCCTTATTTGGATAACTTGTCACAATGTGACGTACACTTAGTCAATCGGATTTTTTGTTGCGTGAGTTTCTTCGTGAAACATTTAGGAATAATGTTTGGGGTTGATTTATAATTTTCATGGAATTTTCTGATGTGTTCTTGGACATACGATAATGGTACATATGTTTTAAATATTCTGATATTATGGAAATCATTTATTTCTATTTATTTAAAATTTTAAATCACTAAATTTTTCGGAGTGCTACATCCACATGCAAATATCCACTCTCACATCCATGCATATCCACTCTCACATCCGCATTCACATTCACATATAAGACAAAACATACTTAAAACATGCCATGAATACCAAAAACAAGCAAATACTTGTTGAAAGATATCCACCTTTTGTTCAAACAAACATGTTCAAATCCTTGTTCAAACATAGTCCCCCAACAACAAGCAACCCCAAGACAATATTTACACAACCATGTAACTTAGATAACATCTAAATAAGAACATAAAAAATATATACTTGTTGAAGTTTCCATTAAATAGTTGACTATAACACTGCAACTACTACTTACATAATCTTTCCACCATAGGATAGAGGTTCCAATGGCATCCTTTAGTTGTTTTCTTATTTTCTTCATCAATAAATAGTGAAGTATCTGATTTGCAGGCTTGGGTAAGGATAATGTCACAGAAACGACTAATCTTTTGTCCCATTGCCATCTTTTTTGGGGTCAATGCTATTGATGACACCAACAACCACTTACTCCTTTTCCATGTTGACAAAGATTGCCTTCTTTCCTTCCAACTGTGGCACATAAAAATAAGAAAACATAAAACATTAATAATATTAGCTTTGATACAATGTAGACTAAAGAAGATTTATATCAAAAATAGTACATTATCTTTGATGACATTGGCAATATAATCCTTCTTTCTAATAAAAATCCCCTGACAAACATCATTATATCCATGGAACGCCAATCAAAAACTCATTATATCCATACAATGATTGTAAATACTTTTTAAGTTGTTCAATGTAATCCTTCCTTGAGGGATCCTCCTGCCTCAATGTCTGGAATTTGGAGAGGACCTGCATAACTCAGTAAAAATGATATTAGACAAGTGACTTGTTCTATCTAACATAAGAAGTTAATGTATCTGATTGTAAGCCTACTACACTGACTGCGACAATGAAATTAGTGTCTCTATGGAATTGTACTATTCTTGACCGTTGTTCAGTGCAGAGAAAGTATCACAATAAAAGTGATTGGAAAGGGGAGAGTCTGGCAAATACCTAGATCAAATTTCAAGGAACTCGACCATTGAGAGTAAGCAGAACTTGCCAGTGAAGCAACCTTGAAGGATGGGCCAGGTAGACCATATCTAAAGAGCTGGTGTGAGTCCATGCTAAAGGAATTGCATCAGCCACCAAAATAGACATACATGTTTGGAGTAAAAGAGAGGATCCCATCAGATTTTATGAGCAGAATAAAGATGAGGATAAAGTGATAAAGTGGTAATAGTGTCACAATTGGCTAGACTTATCATGGCCAAGCATACTACATTCAGTACTAGAAGCCACCAGAAAAATAGTCCAAAAGTCACCACAGGAGTAATAACAAAAGTCAAGGTTCTCTAGATTGAATTCAGGCTCAGGATCAGTCAACCTAAATAACTCTAAGTTGCCCTAGATCGGCCTAGTTCTAGACCAATAAAAATAAAATAATTGATAAAAATAAAAAACAAAAAATACCTTTCCCTACATAAAAATTAAGTAATCTATCTTCTTTCTTCAAGGACTTATGTCTTCTTTCTTCAAAAATGGAAAAGAAAACCAGCCAGAGTTTCTTCAGTCAAAAACTCTCTCTTATAATGCCATGGTTGCCACAGTGACTATAGAAGACACAACATGCTATGCTAATGGCCTGCATATGAGTGAAGAAAAGAGATAGAATAGAGATTCTTATGAAAAAGTTGAACGTGGTATAAAAAATAAACATTATAGTCCAACGAACTTCAAGTACTTACAACATGTTTTGGCGAATGGTTAGGATGGACCAAAGGGCAAGGTGGGAAAGTGATCATAAGAGCACGTATTTACATAAAAGAGAAAGTAGTGACAGTAGTGATAGCATATCAAGCACTGTAGGAGACCCAAAAGATGACATCCTTTAAAGAAGATCACAACATATGTCGGCATGACCCCAAATTACAAAATTTAGGCATATAGTAAATGCATGCTTTTTAATGGGACAAGGCCTATAAATGTGATAGATATCAAGAAAAATGGTTAAGTAAGCACAAGTGACCGGACTACAAGAAAATTATGATTTAGCGACGGAATTTAGCGAAGGACATTTATGTCACTAATCTGTCGCTAAGTAGCGACAAATTGGCGACAAACTCATTTCTGTCGCTAAATAAAAATTCAGCGGTAGATCAGCGGCGGCAAGTATCTGTCGCCATATCTATCGCTATTTAGCAACGGATTTGCAACAGAAATTTTATTGTCGCTATTCCGTCGCAACATATAGTGGAGGCCCGTTTGGTTCAGGTCCAAACAGGATCACGGCCCTCTGGGAGACACACTTAAATCACGTCTCTTCACATATAACATTCTTCAAAGAAAACCTTTGGTGTAATCAACAACCGGTCTATTTCTTGACCGGTTACTTATTTTTAGGTCCTTTGACCAATTATTTTTAACAACCGGTCCATTCCTTGTACATAGTTATTTTTAGATCCAAAAAGTCTTCCACCGTCAGTTAACTGACGGTGGAGAAAAGTGATCGGTTAGATCATCCACCAGATCGACATGTGACCATCTGATCACTGTTTCGTGGTCCACCGGAACCGGAGTCCAACCCCCCGCCACCCAAGACGCACATCCCCGCCGTGGACTGCCCTTTCTCCGGTGATCTCCTCCTTTTCCTCTCCGTTCGGATGCCTTCTTTCTCCAGCCTGATGACGGAGGAGCCCGCGCCAATGGCGGAGGCATCCATGGTGTCGTAATCCACACACCCCCGCAGGATGCCCGTGGACACCCAGAAGACGTCCCCCTCGGTGACCTCGGCATCCATGGCGGAGGAACCGTTGGGGAACACCACCTGCACTCTCTCGGATCCCCTCAGCACCACACCGTACTCGGCCGCCGTGGGGTTCAGGTGAGGAGCCATCATGTTGCCGGCGGTGAGGTTGATGAGGTAGACGCGAGGTCGGATGAAGCAATCGCGAGGGTCGATCTTAAACACAAAAGGCGATGCAGGTGAGCAGGCCAAGAACTGGCTTCCCTGCTACAGTCGAAACAGGAGACAGGACAGATGGAGGAAACAGTGGTGAAGAAGACTTGGTCGTGGAGGAAGCTCCTCGACCTCATCATGTGGGAAGACGATGAGGAGGACGGCGACGACCGCAGGAACGAGGAGCCCATCGCCGCCGCCAAGCCCTACAACCTCTACGGCCGCAGTGCCGACTTCAACAATGACTACGGCTGGAGCATCGCCCTGGATGAGGGCGACTACGCCCCGCTCAAGCACTCCGGCCTCGGCGTCTACCTCGTCAACCTCAGCGCCGGCGCCATGATGGCTCCCCACCTGAACCCCATGGCGGCCTCCGTCTGCCCAATCTGAAGCTAGCCGATTTCGCCCTCTTTTGGTCCCTGGTGTCCTCCACAAACGGAGGCCTCACGGAAGGAGACGGAAGGGGTTAAACATAATAGAAGTTGAGCAAATGGACTTAAAAATAATTTTTTTGGTCAATGGACCTAAAAATAAATGAAAGGTCAACAAATGGACCTAAAATCAAAAAACCCAAAACCTTTTCCCCGCCCTGTCAAACCCTTTCCTCCCCCCCCCCTCCCTCAAAACCTTCTCCCCGCATTTCCCTCTTTCTTTTCTTCCCCCTTGCCCATCGTTGTTGCCCCATCGACGAGCGAGCCTTTCTGCCCGTCGTCGTTGCCCCGTCGCCGAGTGCCCCGTCGTCATCGCCCCATCACCGAGTGCCCCGTCCCCGTCGTCGTCGCCTCATCGCCCTGTCGCCGAGCACCCCGTCGTCGTCATCGTCTCCTCCCACACCGTCGCCCCCTCGTCGAGTGCCTAGTCGTGGTCGCCCCCCTAATCCTTTAATTTGACCAGCATTTCCCATATGTTCCATTAATGTGTCCATGTACTCCATAATCTCCTCTGATCTAATCTGCCAAATAAAAAAAGATATAGTCTGCATAAAGAACATTGTTAATGGCTTGGACTTCCTTATGAACATTAGACCTATAATCTTCCTGCTGCTTTCAAGTTAAGCATGGCAGTGGGAGCGATCGCCCCCATTCCTCAACCCAAGAAATTAGGCAAGTGAGCGATCGCCCCCATTCCTCACCCAGAAATTAAAACCTGTTGATATATACCCAAGCCTGCAGGTGGATATATATATATATATATATATATATATATTATATATATATATATATATATATATATATATATATATGAGGAGCTTCATCATAATGTGAAATATATCAGAAGAACAAGTAATTTGATTGGTACATGATACTGTGGTCCAATAGTATTGGAATTACCTGACGCCTGATTCTAGGTGCTTGTTAGGCATTGCTTATGTTGCAATGCCTGTGGTCAAATGGTGGATGTATGACTGTTGGACTTCTACGATTTCCACGTGCATTAGATATGACTAACAGTTTTATTCATTTACAATTTTTGGTCTTATCATACTCTACTTCAGAGGTGTATTTCTTGTAGTATCTAGTAATTTCTCCATGCTCTTTCTTGCATTTGTCTATCTGCCTTCATATTTATGTAAGATTGGATTGATATATCTAGACTTTGTCCAATTTATATCTTGTGTGCTTGCATTTGGTGCTCTCAAGTTGCTCTTATAATGTCTGATTAAGATTGAGTGGTTGCTGATGATAATTCATAACATATTTTTAGAGGGATTGGGGATGTCTTACCAGTGTCTAGATGCCCATTCAAGATTTTAATTAGTATATATGCATGGCTTATTCTACAGAAGTTCTATTCGTAATTATATTGTAATTATTAAAGTCTAATCATTCTTTATTTTTTTTTATAGGATCACACTCCTCTCAACGGCACCTCCCTATTACGGTCCCCCTTCCGCCTCCTACTGTAGGCCCCACTCTACCGCCTACTACAGTCCTCGTTTCACCTCCCACTACGACCCCCATTTTGGATCCTATTACAGACCCCAGTCTGCCTCCTACTACGGCCCCCATTCAGCCTTCTACTACAGCGCCCCCTCCTCCTACTATGGCCCCCATTCAGCCTTCTACTACATGCTCAATAGGTCATTCTAGTTTTGGGCACTCGTCAGAGCCCACCACAAGATGCTTGATCACATTGCTGTACACCGGCAGCTACCCGTAAGTATTTAATTATTCATTTTATACAATTATGTTTGTAACACAATGTTTCTTTCTAACTTTAAATAAATAATGTCCAGCATGAAGTTTGAGCCACCAGAAGTGACGCGATGGATCACAAAATCCTTGTTCCACCATCTCCCAGGGCCGGTGGCATAGTGGAGGGACTACCCGAGGGACGTCCTCGACAGCCTCTTCCAATCATTTTTGGTATGTTTTATTTTAATTTAATTTAAAGTAATTTATTACTAAACATAACATCAATTTCTATAGTGCACTTATCGCGTCGCGGCTGCGAAGCAAGAGGAGGATATGAGGATTGCTTGGGGAAAAGTAATTATTTATTTTATAATTTAAATTTTATAACATTTATGCATTACATTAATTTTCTTTCATAATTTGCAATTGTAGGAGGAGGAGTCAGGCGGCCCTGTGGCCTACACAGAGCTATTCCGTCGTACACATAAACGTAAGGAATCAGGAGAATTTGTCTCTGAGAGGGCGAAAGAATTGGTGGTATGTACTTCTTGTTATGGTACTTATCAACGTAACATTTTAAACTAATGCATTCTAACAATTTGATTTTTTTTTTTAATCAGGAGTCATACGAGTAACAATTGATAGAGCGGCATGGTGATGATTCCTCTCAGCATCCCCAATTCGATGCCTCAACTTGGTTGGTTGCAGCTGGTCAACCAAAGAAAGGCCGAGTGTTTGGATTTGGTACTGGGATGGATGTTGGTAGAGTCATCAACTCTACTATGGAGTCAGGGTGCTCGGAGGCATCCTACAACTATACACAGTCGCAACCACCACCGCAGTAGCCTACTGAGCTGTCTGACCACTATTGTAGTGCACTTATCAAACAGTTAGACAATTGGTTTGGTCGGACAGTTGTCCCAACTCTTCTTGTGATGGGGGTGGCATTTCCACATCCACCTCCACCTCCATCTACTGCAGGCTTTGGCCAGGTGAGTACATAATGTATTAGGTTTTACTTCTATTTCATAGTGTAGACAATTTCAACATGTGGAGAGAGTGAAACTGGACATGTGGGAGTTGATAGAGTCCAAATCGGACTCTCAGTTAGAATTTGGCAGGAGTATTTAGGTTTAAGTTTATAGTTTGTTAATGTGAAATGATCTCTTATTTCTTCATATTCATAAATGTCTAATAATTATTTTTTGCGTACAGGTCGTTGGAGAACAAGCTAGCAGCGATGCAGATGGTGACGACCTAGAGACTCATCTTGCAGACGATTAGAAGTCTCATCATTTGACTTTTCCAATCTTATTTCTTCATTATATATGTAAACACTTTTGTGACTTGTTGGTAAATATTTAGAAGATATTTGAATTAGTGTGAAATATTTAAATTTTACTTAATTACTTATGTGATTTTGTTATGTTTGAATGGTGATTGTGTTATTTATTTTCTAGTTAATTGTCATATGAAAATATATACAGGTGTAAAAATGTATATATTTTTTAAAAATATTATAATAATATTTTTATTTATTTAGCGACGGATAAACAATTAGATCTGTCACTATTTTAGCGACAGTTTCGTTGAACCGTCTCTGCGGCGGTGCATGTCCGTCGCTAATCTGTCGCTCAGGAAATTGTCTGTCTCTAATATGGAAAGTCCTAAATTAGCGACATATTTTGCGACAGACAATTTTCGATCGCTACGCCATCGCCAATTTCGCGTCCAATATATAACTGTCGTCTGATTCCGTTGCTAGTCTGTCGCTATTTTGTCACTAAACAGTTTTTTCTTGTAGCAGGATGGGGTTGCTCTCTTATTTGTTGTCTCATCATGATAGAATGCACTTGAAACAACTTAGGGAAATCTACTTCAATATTTTCTCACTAATAATCTATGGATGAAATAGGGTTTTATTTTATGTCTAGTCTGTATGCTCATTGGTGTGCACATGCTATCAACAGTATCAACAGTTTTAGAGATAGATATTATGCTTCTTATGCTAATGCATATCTCCTTAGAATATTTGAGCTGAGAGCTAGATGATGGTTCCACAAGGACCACAACAAATTGAAAATATGATAATGCTCCACATTTTCCTCCTCTCCTTAACCTCCATATTCATATGGTCAATAACCATAATTGTTTCTTGTTCCAGGCAGAAATGGATATTGAGAATAAACATCGCTCTTACAGGGGTAGAAGGGCATACAACTTGAAGACACTAAATTTCATAATAGAGCTAAAATAGGTTCAGAAACTGGGAGAAAGAGCTTATCGTTAGAATTAATTTGTCTTCTAGTTTCGTCAGGTTACCCAATAACGTGCATTGAGTCATCTGCAATCGACTTTGCTCTAGCTATTCACATTGTTTCTACAAAAATCATTAGAAGCACTAACAACTACACCCAGATGATTCACAAAATCATTCTATACCTATAATAACAAATCACAGCCAGGAACACAAATTAATTTGAACTGATTCTTGCACACCCCACCTTGACATGGAAGTTGGATTTTCCCCCCATGGGAAGCCTGACATTTATCAGAACCAGTGTACATAGTAAAGGCCTAATTCCATCCGCTTCCTATGAAAAGAAAGCAGAACCTTAAAAAAAAATATTCATCACACAAAAAATTCAAATCACCACTTAGTTATTCATCAATCACAAATGAGGGGAGAGAGAGGGCGAACCTAGTACTTGGTAGCTTTTACTTGCCAATTAACGTAACATATATATAATTCCATACATATTAAGTGTTATGGTGTAAATGAAATATGAAAGAATATATATATATATATATACTTCATGCCCAAATGCCTATATAACATTATACATTCTTTCACTCCACTTTAATATCTCTTGCTCAATCACTTACATCCCAAAACTTCCATCCACTTCTCCCGAGAAAAATTAAGATTCAAAATTAAGAACTATATAATAAGAAAATGAATGAAAATCTTCTGACATAGCACAAAAATAATATGTCACAAGCTATGAAAGACATCTTATACATTCTATGCCTAAAAATAATACAAATTCTTACTACAAGACATTAAATCTACACAATATATTTAATAATTATGAGAGTGTGAAGAAAGAAACAGACAAACTACCCATTACACCATTTTATCATAGATTCCCATTAAACCATGCTTACAGAAGTATGAAAAAAAGAGGTCATGAAGATGAATGTATATGTCTCACAAAATAATCAATGAATCAAGATCATCAGAAGTAAAAAAAAGTGATTCTTTCAATCAAGCCTCCAATCTGCTACATAGTTATGAACATAAACAGATTAGACCTATAGTTTGCCATAATAGAGAAGAACACTAAATACCATAAAATAAGAAATTATATCAGCAAATAAAAAATTACTTGGTGATCTCAGGCTCTCATTTGAAAACTTGGCGGAGACCACATGTGACGGCCCTCATTATACCTGTACGGTTATACCAACCCACGTCGGTATAGCGAGAGTCCTCACAGTGGGACATTTACCCAAACGATACATACAGCTGAGATACACGCGAATATACAACAGAGTAGCGGAAGTAAATGACAACTGTCTCCATTCATTCATCATCCACATTTAACATACATGAAGTTTGCAATTAACAATAAGAACTAAAAGTTCACATAATTTAAATTGCTGAAATAGAAATACATAATGTCCACACTTATACATTCTTTTCATGATACTCTAATACAACGTTCAAAATTTCATACTATGAAAATGCACAAGTCACAAAGAAACTCCAAGACTAATCTCCACGCTCGGAGCCGTCTCTACTATCTCCTCCAACGGTGCCACGTCACCAACTACACCTGTACCCCGAAGCAAGGAGTGAGTCTAAAGACTCAGCAAGCAACACTACTCATAACATACACGTATAAGTCATAGCGGTTTCTACATGCACATTCAAATTTTCAACACATGCATGCTAGACATTTGAAAGTTTCAACCTATCATGAAAGTTTTACAATTTAATACCTGGATCATGCTTTCAGATTTCTAAGAATAACTTTGCCTATCACATGCTCTCTATTCAATTTACTCATGAATTTTGTCTTTAAAGAACCAAGACATGAGAACTACCAACATGAACTTGTGCATATATGAAAGGAAACACAACTAGCATGAGTTTTACATGTTCTTAAGCAATACATAGACATTTTCACATGCTTTAAGTTGCTGGTTTCACATGGTTTAATGGCTGTAACCTACACATGAGAGCTACCATGTTGCTTAAAACATATCATGTGAACAACCATCATGTTATTTTTTACCGTGCTCATCAATTATCCCTAACATGGATTCTAGACATTTTTGCACATATAAACATGATGATAACAACATAAATTTCTGATTTCACATGGTTTCAGATTTGTCTCACATGGATTTCAATATCATATCCTCACATTAGAATTTCACATTTTCTTTACACAAGTTTCCTCTTTCACATGGTTACACTTGCACATACACATTCACATTGTTCACTTACACATTTACACATGAACACATACACATTACACATTTCACATTACACATTTTAGGTGCCGTGACACATAGTCCAAACCACCAAAGAAGGACATACACACATAGACGCCATCTAGGCATTCCAATGGCGACTCTTGGACTGCGCAGACCGGAGAACAAGTCTCCACCCTAACCAGTGGTACTTGTCCACCTCCAGGATTTCCCCCTAATGCCCTTAGGGTCACTTACACATTGAACTTTCTCAGGGGGACTTTTCCTGATACAGTTCCACTGCCCTCTACGGAAGCAGTGTCCATTGGCACAGTTACACATTTACACATTTTACCGATTTACACATGGTTTTACACATATCACTTTTCATCTCATTCACTTTCTCACTCACATGCATCTCTATTTTTTTCCTGACATGGCACTACAGATTTCAGGAGTTTAACACACAGTAATGCACTAATCAGGTTGGGTTAAACAATATCTAACCACATTACGATAACATACATAGATTATTACATTTCACATGAAAATACATAACTCCTTATATACTGGTCCAAATGACCTGAAATTTTAACCACATGCTATTTTCGGGTTCAAGGTCATACATTCAATTTTTCAGATTTTTCTGAGCTAAATAGAATTTACAGAAATCAAATACCTATTTCGCATGCCATTCACAATTTAGTTCGATATGGACTTATATACACGTCAAATTTTGCAAGCTACTGTTGAACAGAGACTACTGTTATATGCATGATTTGAGAATACAGAATTACCCTAAATCATACATCTATAGATCGATCACCACAAATCATTCTTGCATGCCTTTTTATTTACCGAACCGATTTATTAGCAATTTATACAAGCATGGACAATTTATCAAAAACTGAGTACATGTATACTGATCCACTAATCTTCATGATCTAATAAAACTGAGGCATTCAGACTAATCCTAATCATAAAGCATAAATTGGCAAGATCATCAACAAGTCATGCTTACAATTCATGGAATACAATCTTCTAACATCCACACACACATCACACTCATCCACACACCATTTAACAATACATAGTGTATAGGGTTACCATATATCCTCATCACGGAAACCATACCGAAAATAGTTGTATAGGAAGGGCAGAACAGGTCACTGTTCTGTCCAGAGGAACTTGGCGGCGGTCTCTGGCCGCTGACTCAGTGTCAGCGGCATGGTCGATGGACGCCAAGCATGATCTCAGCGTCCATTGACCTTGCCGTCAATGCAGGTCTGTGCAGAAACACAACCCGAGCTCTCAAGTTTGGGTGAATGTGAGGGTCTAGGACTCGAGGGAAAATTCATAAAAATTGTAGAAACGACCTAGACACATACGGGGACATTATGGTTAGGTCACTTGCCTTTTAGAAAATGCTCCAATGGATCAAAGTGCTCGGAGAAGCCCTCCTTGGGCAGTCCCAAGAAGGTGCAACTGTCCTCCTAGATCTTCTTCCTCCGGGCTCCTGGATGATCTCCACACCAAGGGGATGTCGGGGAAGCCTCCTCCTTTGCTCCAGCTATCCTCTTGTCGGGGAGATGGCCGGATCTAGCTCCAGGAAGTCTGATCTTTGGGTGCAAAGGGTGGGTTTTCTCACAGCTTCAAACTAGGGTTTTTCTCCTGTTTCTCTCTTGCAAGGTGAAGAGAGGAGTGGGAGAAGGCAGATCCGGGTTTAACATGTGGGAAGACCTCTCTCCACTCACAGGGTGACAGACAGCTCTCAGAGCCGTTGGGGACAGCTCCCCAATGGGTGAGCTCCCTTGTTTCCAAATTTCTGGCTCTGCAACGCATGCAGGCCAGAGAAATAGGCGTCCATATCGTTAGACGCCAGGATTAGTGTTGGCGTCCATGTCTGGACGCTGACACCACCTCACGGCTAGGGTTGACGCCAAGATGGCCTTCGGCCAGAAGTCTAAAATATGCAGAAAACCATGCATATATATACATGCAATATGTATATGGTAGTGTATCCATACTATCACCATTCAATACATGCATTATTTACATCTAGTATAACATATGCACACGTAATTGTACTAATTAATACGTACGTAAATATGTATATACACACGCACAAATATGCACACACACAAATACAAATAATGCGACGGAAATTCGAGGGCCTTACACCCTCTCCCCCTTAAAGAAACTTCGTCCTCGAAGTTAGAACGACACTACTCAAACAAAGGGGATACTTCTTCTTCATCGCATCCTCAAGCTCCCAAGTAGCCTCCTCGCGTGAGAAGTTCCGCCATAGGACCTTCACCGACGCAATTCTCTTGTTCCGGAGATGCTGAACCTTCCGGTCAAGAATGGCTACTGGTTGCTCGACATACGAAAGATCTGGCTGGATCTCCACTGGCTCATGACTAATCACATGAGACGGATCTCGGACATACTTCCTGAGCATAGATACGTGGAATACAGGGTGAACGCTAGCCAAAGCTGGGGTAATGCTAGCTCATATGCCACGCTGCCCAAACGTCTGAGAATCTCATATGGGCCAATGAATCTAGGGCTTAGCTTGCTATGCCTGCCAAATCTGACACACCTCGAGTAGGCGATATCTTCAAGAAGACATGATCGCCAACCTCGAACTCCAAATCCTTCTTCTGTTGTCGGCATAACTCTTCTGCCTATCCTGTGCCGCAACAAGCCTTTTCCTGATAAGCTGAATCTTATCCAAGTTTCCTGAACTAACTCCGGTCCGATCAACTGCCTATCACCAGTCTCCTCCCAACATAAAGGAGATCTGCAGGGCCTACCATACAACGCCTCGAATGGAGCCATACCAATACTAGCATGAAAGCTGTTGTTGTATGCGAACTCCACAAGAGGTAAATGACGCTCCCAATCATCCTTCCAATCCAGAACACACGCTCTCAACATATCCTCGAGCGTCTGGATAGTCCTCTCGGACTGTCCATCGGTCTGGGGATGAAACGCCGAACTGAGCTTAAGCTCCGAACTAACGCATCCTGAAGACCCTTCCACAGCCTCGAAGTGAATCTCGGATCGATCGACTTTGGCACACCATGCAATCTAATGATACCACTAACATACAATCTAGCTAAACTCTCTACCGACTGCTTCTTCTTCATAGGCAAGAAATGAGCAGTCTTCGAGAATCTATCTACAACTACCCAAATCGAGTCATTGCCCCTTCTAGATCGAGGCAAACCCGAAACGAAGTCCATAGTGACAGCTTCCCACTTCCACACTGGGATATCCATCCTCTGCATAAGGCCGGATGGTCGCTGCCGCTCGGCTTTCACTTGCTGACATACTAGACATCTAGACACATAATCCGCAACATCCTTCTTCATGCCGGACCACCAAAATGATCTCTTCAGGTCTTGATACATCTTAGTGTTACCCGGATGAATAGAGAATCGCGATCTATGAGCCTCCGCTAACACATGCTCACGGACATCTACTACATCAGGGACACAACACGGTGCTGAAATCTAATCACACCGTCCTCATCACGAGCAATGCCCGCCTTACCCACTAACTCTAACAATCTAGGGTCGGCTTTCTGCTGCTCAATCACCTCATCCAAGACTGAGGATCTAAGGGATAGCTGAGCTACAAAAGCCTGACACAGCGCTCTAACTCGGTCATAGAGCACGCTGCATCCTCCAACATCTTCCAATCCTGCTGGAGCGAAGACCTCTTTCTACTAAGAGCATCCGCTACGACGTTCGCCTTTCCAGGATGATACTGAAGGTCGAAGTCATAGTCCTTCAAGAACTCAATCCATCTCCTCTGCCTCAGGTTAATTCCTTTTGGAGAAAAGATACTTCAAGCTCTTGTGGTCGGTAAACACCTCAAATCTGACACCATAAAGATAGTGCCTCCAGATCTTTAGTGCATGAACCACTGCTGCGAGCTCCAAATCATGAGTCGGATAGTTCCTCTCATGCTCCTTCAACTGACGAGAAGCATAAGCCACTACCCTCTCTCGCTGCATGAGTACACAGCCTAAACCAATCTGAGATGCATCCGTATAAATGGCAAAACCTTCTGGACCACTAGGCAATACCAATACCGGAGCAGAAGTAAGCTTAGCCTTCAATAGCTGAAAGCTACGCTCACATGCCTCAGACCATACGAACTTCTCACCTTTCCTGGTCAGCTTTGTCAAAGGGGCGGCGATGGATGAGAAACCCTCAATGAATCGCCGATAATAACCAGCTAACCCAATGAAACTACGAATCTCCGAAGGAGTCTGGGGAATCTCCCAATCCATAACTGCCTGGACCTTTGCTGGATCAACTGCAACACCAGCGCCGGAGATGACATGCCCGAGAAAGTGAACCTCGCGCAACCAGAACTCGCACTTGCTGAACTTCGCATACAGCTTGTGCTCACGGAGAACCTCTAAGACTAACCTCAAATGCTGACGGTGCGTGGCCTCATCCGAGAATAGACCAACACGTCATCAATGAACACAACAACAAAGCTATCTAAATACGGACTAAACACCCGGTTCATGAGATCCATGAACGCTGCAGGGGCGTTGGTCAATCCGAAAGGAAGGACCAAGAACTCATAATGTCCATAACGGGATCTAAATGCCGTCTTGGACACATCCTCACTCCTAATCCGCAGCTGATGATAACCAGATCGCAAGTCAATCTTAGAAAAGACTGATGCATCCTGCAACTGGTCAAACAGATCATCAATCCGAGGTAAGGGGTACCTGTTCTTCACAGTCACTTGGTTCAACTTCTATATCAATACACAACCTAAGTGACCCGTCTTTCTTCTTGACGAACAATACAGGTGCGCCCCAAGGGGAACACTAGGGCGAATGAATCCCTTATCAAGCAATTCTTGCAATTGCTTCCTCAACTCGGCTAACTCTGCAGGGGCCATCCGATATGGGGCCTTCGAGATAGGAGAGGTGCCTGGAAGCAACTCTATAGTGAACTCTATCTCCCTATCCGGTGGCAATCCAGACAAGTCATCGGGAAAGACATCTGGAAATTCCTGCACCACATCGATCTCTGCAAGAGTCAGTGACGAACCAGCATCGGGTACTAGCATAACGCTGGCAAGAAGCGTCACAACCCTTGTTCACCATGCGCATCGCCTTCATGGCAGAGATAACTAACTTTCCCGCTAAGTTCTTTGGCAAGGGATGAGAGAACTCGTCCTCACCAGGAATGCGGAAAACAATCCTCTTCCGACGACAATCCACTAACGCATAGTGCTCCTCTAGCCAATCCAGACCAAGAATAGCATCATAGTCCTTCATCTTTAGCAAGAAGAACACCCATCTAGGATTCTATCCTCAATGCACACAGGTAACGACGGAATGCACTTCCTAGTCGATACCGTACCCGCAGGGGTGTGCACACAAAGGGACCTCTAACTCCGACTCTACGCCTGACTCTAGGGCTAACTGCCTAGCGAACCGCTCGGAAATGAACGAGTGAGTAGCACCCGTATCAAACAAAACCCGAGCGTGCACACCTAAAAGCAAAACGTACCTTCGGTGACATGCTCCGCCTGCTCGGCGTCCTCGCGTGCCAAAGCAAACACTCGAGCTGGGGCTCGAGGCCTTCCAGGTCTTCCTGTAGCTGGCGCGGCTGCCGCTACTGCTGGGGCTGGCGCTCCACGCTGAGCTCCTTGCTGAAGTCTTGGGCAATCTTTGATCTTGTGGTCGCTGCTCCCACACTTCAAGCATCTACCCGCTACCAACCAACACTCGGAACCACCGTGTGTCTTCCCGCAATGGGGACACTCTTTCTTCACACCAGGGGAACGTACAGAAGGTACCTGAGAGTTGCTGACTGCCACTGGTTTCTGCGGTGTCTGGTACACCGCTTCTTCTTATCCTGCCGCTGGAATGTCGCTGCCGGCCTCTTCTGCGAAGCCTTCTTTTCCTCCAGATATTGCTCCATTTCTCCCTCCTGCCTGCAGGCAGCACTGAGGGCCTCGTCCACGTGCGGTGGTCAAACGCCACGAGTCTCGTCCGCAGTGATGGCTTGAGTCCCATCACGAACTTCTTGGTCTTCCTGCGCTCATCCTCTACGATATGCGGTGCATACTTAGAAAGTTCAGAAAACCTTGCCTCGTATTCCAGCACGGTCATGGAGCCTTGCGTCAGGGAGAGAAATTCCTGCTCCATTTTGTCCTGGATATGCTCTGGGACGAACTTGGCTCGAAAGAGCCTCACGAACGCGTCCCAGTCACGTCTACTGCTCCGTCCTCAAAGCGTGTACGTAGTAGGGAGGACCACCATACATCCGCTCTCTCCTGCAATACACCTTCATAAGTACCAACTAACAATTCTAAATGAAGCAGAACATACAAACAAAAATTAAAAGTCTACCTGTAGCATGTAGGTGGCTAGTGTCACCTTATCCTCATCAGGGCACCTGATGGCTCGGAAGATTTTCTCTGTCTCCCTTAACCAGCTTTCTGCCATTAATGGATCACTCTCCCCCTTAAAAGAGGGTGGGGTCATCCTCTTGAATCGCTCCATGATGGAGGTCCACCATGGTCCTGAGCTGGTGCCTGAGCCTGCTACATTTAACAATAAACAATATACGATAAACACAATATCATGCAATTTAAATAGCAAACTACTTAGTTGTTTCATTATTCTACCTGGGCCTCCAACTGTGCCTGGAGTGTTGCCTGGGTATGAGCCTGCGTCTGCATGGCTTGTACCAGACCTTGCATGAATACTCCGTAATCCACAGGCGGCGGTGGGGGAAGTACAGGGCCTCGTGGTGCTGGGGCCTGTTGCTCCGCCTGCTCATCACGTCGCGGCTCGTCCTCACGGGCCGACGCTCCACCACGCCTACCTCTCGAAGCCATGGCTGTAATAAATTTCAGCCAACATTAGAGCTAGGTTACTAAGTTTTCTAACCATTTTCTTATCTATCTTTCACTTCTTATTAGTGTTTTCTACACATGTGGACATACTTAGCATGCAATGGGGATGATGACTTAGGTATATTCATGTGCAATCTCAACCGGTCTCTCTGATACCAATCTCTGTGACGGCCCTCATTATACCGGTACGGTTATACCAACCCACGTCGGTATAGCGAGAGTCCTCACAGTGGGACATTTACCCAAACGATACATACAGCTGAGATACACGCGAATATACAACAGAGTAGCGGAAGTAAAAGACAACTGTCTCCATTCATTCATCATCCACATTTAACATACATGAAGTTTGCAATTAACAATAAAGAACTAAAAGTTCACATAATTTAAATTGCTGAAATAAAATACATAATGTCCACACTTATACATTCTTTTCATGATACTCTAATACAACGTTCAAATTTCATACTATGAAATGCACAAGTCACAAAGAACTCCAAGACTAATCTAACTCCGCGCTCGGAGTCCGTCTCCACTGTCTCCTCCAACGGTGCCACGTCACCAACTACACCTGTACGCCGAAGCAAGGAGTGAGTCTAAAGACTCAGCAAGCAACACTACTCATAACATACACGTATAAGTCATAGCGGTTTCTACATGCACATTCAAAATTTCAACACATGGCATGCTAGACATTTGAAAGTTTCAACCTATTATGAAAGTTTTACAATTTATACATGGATCATGCTTTCAGATTTCTAAGAATAAAACTTTGCCTATCACATGCTCTCTATTCAATTTACTCATGAAATTTTGTCTTTAAAGAACCAAGACATGAGAACTACCAACATGAACACTGTGCATATATGAAAGGAAACACAACTAGCATGGTTTTACATGTTTTTAAACATATACATAGACATTTTCACATGCTTTAAGTTTCTGGTTTCACATGGTTTAATGGCTGTAAACCTACACATGAGAGCTACCATGTTGCTTAAAACATATCATGTGAACAACCATCATGTTATTTTGTACCCGTGCTCATCAATTATCCCTAACATGGATTCTAGACATTTTTGCACATATAAACATGATGATAACAACATAAGATCATTGATTTCACATGGTTTCAGATTTGTCTCACATGGATTTCAATATCATATCCTCACATTTAGAATTTCACATTTTCTTTACACAAGTTTCCTCTTTCACATGGTTACACTTTGCACATACACATTCACATTGTTCACTTAAGCATTTACACATGAACACATACACATTACACATTTCACATTACACATTTTAGGTGCCGTGACACATAGTCCAAACCACCAAAGAAGGACATATACACATAGACGCCATCTAGGCATTCCAATGGCGACTCTTGGACTGCGCAGACCGGGAGAACAAGTCTCCACCCTAACCAGTGGTACTTGTCCACCTCCAGGATTTCCCCCTAATGCCCTTAGGGTCACTTACACATTGAACTTTCTCAGGGGGACTTTTCCCTGATACAGTTCCACTGCCCTCTACGGAAGCAGTGTCACATTGGCACAGTTACACATTTACACATTTTACCGATTTACACATGGTTTTACACATATCACTTTTCATCTCATTCACTTTCTCACTCACATGCACATCTCTGTTTTTCCTGACATGGCACTACAGATTTCAGGAGTTTAACACACAGTAAATGCACTAATCAGGTTGGGTTAAACAATATCTAACCACATTGCGATAACATACATAGATTATTACATTTCACATGAAAAATACATAACTCCTTATATACTGGTCCAAATGACCTGAAATTTTAACCACATGCTATTTTCGGGTTCAAGGTCATACATTCAATTTTTCAGATTTTTCTGAGCTAAATAGAATTTACAGAACATCAAATACCTATTTCGCATGCCATTCACAATTTAGGTCGATATGGACTTATACACACAAGTCAATTTTAGCAAGCTACTGTCTGAACAGAGACTACTGTTATATGCATGATTTGAGAATACAGAATTACCCTAAATCATACATCTATAGATCGATCACCACAAATCATTCTTGCATGCCTTTTTATTTACCCAACCGAGTTTATTAGCAATTTATACAAGCATGGACAATTTATCAAAAACTGAGTACATGTATACTGATCCACTAATCTTCATGATCTAATAACTGAGGCATTCAGACTAATCCTAATCATAAAGCATATTGGCAAGATCATCAACAAGTCATGCTTACAATTCATGGAATACAATCTTCTAACATCCATCACCACACATCACACTCATCCACACACCACATTTAACAATATACATAGTGTATAGGGTTACCATATATCCTCATCACGGAAACCATACCGAAAATAGTTGTATAGGAAGGGTAGAACATGTCACTGTTCTGTCTAGAGGAACTTGGCGGCGGTCTCTGGCCGCTGACTCAGTGTCAGCGGCATGGTCGATGGACACCAAGCATGATCTCAGTGTCCATTGACCTTGCCGTCAATGCAGGTCTGTGCAGAAACACAAACCCGAGCTCTCAAGTTTGGGTGAATGTGAGGGTCTAGGACTCGAGGGAAAATTCATAAAAATTGTAGAAACGACCTAGACACATACGGGGACATTATGGTTAGCTCACTTGCCTTTCAGAAAATGCTCCAATGGATCAAAGTGCTCGGAGAAGCCCTCCTTGGGCAGTCCCAAGAAGGTGCAACTGTCCTCCTAGATCTTCTTCCTCCGGGCTCCTGGATGGTCTCCACACCAAGGGGATGTCGGGGAAGCCTCCTCCTTTGCTCCAGCTATCCTCTTGTCGTGGGAGATGGCCGGATCTAGCTCCAGGAAGTCTGATCTTTGGGTGCAAAGGGTGGGTTTTCTCACAGCTCAGAACTAGGGTTTTTCTCCTGGTTTCTCTCTTGCAAAGGTGAAGAGAGGAGTGGGAGAAGGCAGATCCGGGTTTAACATGTGGGAAGACCTCTCTCCCACTCACAGGGTGACAAGACAGCTCTCAGAGCCGTTGGGGACAGCTCCCCAATGGGTGAGCTCCCTTGTTCCCGAAATTTCTGGCTCTGCAACGCATGCAGGCCAGAGAAATAGGCGTCCATATCGTTAGACGCCAGGATTAGTGTTGGCGTCCATGTCTGGACGCTGACACCACCTCAACGGCTAGGGGTTGACGCCAAGATGGCCTTCGGCCAGAAGTCTAAAATATGCAGAAAACCATGCATATATACATGCAATATGTATATAGTAGTGTATCCATACTATCACCATTCAATACACGCATTATTTACATCTAGTATAACATATGCACACGTAATTGTACTAATTAATACGTACGTAAATATGTATATACATACACAAGCACAAGTATGCACACACACAATACAAATAATGCGACGGAAATTCGAGGGCCTTACACCACAACTTCAAACTATATGAATCATAATCTTTTTTGTGGTGCGAAATTTCACCTTATTGCTTTATCCAGACTTTAGTACTAGAAATAAGATCTCTGGTTTTGATGTGGTATTTCCTAAAACGTAAAGCTAGAAGCATTTTCTTATATGATGGTTAAGAATTAAGCATGTTTATGTCAATCTAGAGAAAATAAATCTAAACTTTTCAATAAAGCAATTTTTTTTACATAAGACGGTTAAGCATCATTTTTACAATTTGTCATTTTTGAGAATCATTAAAACCTACTTTGAAAAGGTCATATCTCAATGAAATTTCTCAGTCAAAGAATGTCCTATAATCTACAAATTATGCACTAACAAGCATGACTAGGTTCAACAAGGCAAATTGGGAATTATGGGGTACTAGACGTGTATTCATGAACAACCACAAAGCTTTACTTCTTACTTTATCCTTTTTTCCTTCTTTCCTTGGATAGGGGGCCAATGGGGAAGACATGAACTATCTTCGCTAATACTTACATTCCATTAAAGCCTTGTGCCAATTATCAAATAAAGAATAGATATAAGAGGAAAACAATACAATAAAATTCAACAGAATGATGCCAAGACATAAACAAAAATAGAGAAGGCATAGAATGATGCCAGGATATATATATATATATAACCAAGGATATATATATATATATATATATATATATATATATATATCCAAAAATTCAAAAAAAAATGGAAAATGGAGGCAGTAGCTACCTGTAATGATCAGTCTTGCTTTAAAATCTCTCTTCTATCAAGACTCCAACTTTTATGGGATTGGTCCTTCTTAGTACCATGCATTCGTATATTTATGGAATCCGAAGCAAAAAAGCCAACATCAAAATAGGAGGATAGAGAGCCAGAGGGATGAGGGAGGAGCCAGAATGAGAGATCGTGGAGAGGAGGACTCAAAGTAGAGGAGGCCTTCGATGCGGAAAAACGCCTCTAAGAAAAATGCCTCGATACATCAATTTTTTTGTAGTACCCTCGTCGCAGCGGTGATCTTCTATCTCTCCCTTGTCCCTGGACTTACCCACCACCATGGTCGCTTCTCTAGACCTCGTCGGCATGTCCTCATTAGTCCCCTCCATAGAGACCAGTAGAAGCTCGGTGCTCCTTGCTCTAGGTTCTTGCAGCTGAGGGTGTCGATCCAAAAGATGGTTGCAGTTGAGGATATCGTGGATGATGGCGGTTGGGGGTAGGGTGTGGTGGACGATGACGGCCGTCGTCGAGCAAGTTGTAGACGACTAGATGGTGGTCGAGGGCGTCATAGATGATGATGGTGGTGGCTGAGGGCATGGATGGTGACGGTGGTGTTCGAGGGTTGGAGAACGACAACAGGCTTGGAGACGAGGGTAGAATAACCCTCTAAATCCAACCTTTTTTCATTTCTAGCGGGAAATGAAAAGCATTGCTGGTAGAACTAAACCCTAGACCTATGGTTTTTCATTTTCATTTTTTTTTAGATGTTATGTATTGACCAATACATATATTTTAAAATTTTCATAAGTATATTCTAACTTTTACTTATATTTCTAGATAAACCGTAGCCAAAATAACTACTTTTACACAGTATTATGTAAAACCATAACTATATGTATGTGTATACACACTGTTAAAATAATTGTATGTGTAACCTTATAACGGATGCTTTTAGCTTATGTATTTCTCGTAGGTACTTACGTATTACCCCATCGTAGGTAAAATCTATGGGTATGGATCCAGTTTGTTGTAGTGTGTTCAAGCTATGTGTCAGCGTTTAAGCTGTGAGTCAGCGGTCAAGCTGTGTGTTAGAGGCCAACTTGTTAGTCAGTATGTATTCAAGCTAAGAGTCAGCGGTCAAGCTATGTGTCAGCGTTCAAGCTGTGAGTTAGCAGTTGTTTGAAGTTGTGAATCAACAGTTTAGTGAAACCTCACTTGGTTTAAGTGAGGGGTGGACGTAGGTCTCCGTATGGGAGCCGAACCACCTTAAAAATATCATGTGCAATGGTTTGTTGTATTGATTTTCCACTAGAATGCTAGCATAAGATTTTGATCACCTTCTAAGCACTCACACATTTATCTGATTGATGATCTAACATGCTTTGATTTGTCACAAGCTTATCAAAATAGTGGGTACCTATTTGAATAGAGTTTTTAATTCGACGTATTTTTTAAATTGCATAAGGTTTCCGTTGCAAATCTATTCAACCCCCCCCCCCCTTCTATATTTGCCATATCACTGCATCTTCAATCCAACATTCATCGCCTCCATCCTTCTCACCATCCCATCTACAACTGCCCCAGTGGCGGATCCTGAACATTAGTTCAGTGGGGTCACTTGAGTCTAGGGGGGTCACCCTTAAATTCAGTGAGGTCACCTTATATAAAATTTTAACCTATACAAACAAAAAAAAATCCTTTAAGACTCCCCTAAGACTCCTCCTTCCAAGTCAGTGGGGTCACGTGACCCCACTGACTTATAGGAGGATCCGCCACTGAACTGCCCGATGGTCCATGTCTCCCATCATCTTACTAGCAACCCCTAGGGCCTCATCCTGCTCCAGCACATTGGTGTCGGTCTCATCCTCTCTGCCTTCACCATGGCCTAGTTGTCGGAGGTGAGGAAGGGGATCATGACCGTCGAATCGAAGTTGCTAGCTAGAAGGGAGAACCCAAAACTAGCCCCAAAGAATCTTTCGTCGAAGGAGTGGGTGCAGAGTGAGGGTTTAGGGTTACTATGAGAGTAGGTTAGTCATTGCACTTATTAACTCATTCTTAACCTGAGGAAATCCAACGAGAGTTTAGATGAGCATATAATTGCATCATTTTTAAGTAAACAGTGGCAGAGCTAGAAATATTTAGAACGGGGGTAATTAATAAAATTAATTACTTATAGCTACACAACGCAACGGGGGTAACTAATAGAGTTAAAAAAAAAATCTTCACATGTCCATCGACTTAATTCACGCAAAGAATTAAAATTAAAAGGGGTAATTTATGTAAGAAATTAAGGGAGGGCAATTGCACCCCCCCCCCCCCCCGCCATAGAGGGTATATATGATAATATATTTAGATTAAGAGTATATATATATATATGTAAATAGACATTTAGGAAAATATATATATGCAAAAATCCTATTGTTAAGACTGTTGGTGCACTTTAGTGCACTCGAGCATCCGTCTTTAGAACCACAAGTAAAGGGTTGGGAGAAAAGGTAGAAAATACACCAAAACACGACTGCGCGTGCTCTCAAAGTTTAATATTCTTTTGTAAACTCCTCAAATTTTTAGTGTTGTAATAAAAATGTCTAAAAATTAGGAAAATGAACTCAAGTGCTTAGAAAAAGTGCCTCGAAAAAAGATCATGAGAAAATGATAATTTCCAGTGTTCGGTCTCCAGCATTGTTTTTTGGTAATTAGGAAACTACTAGGGTATATACGAAATTATCCCTACCAGACAAATATCGAATTAGGATGAGTTGTAATATAAACACCAAAACTTTGAAATAGTTTTTAAGTGTAACATATTAAAATCTAAAAACATTTGGGAAACAACCCGGGAAGCCCAGCACGGAAGACGCTCGCACCGGGCCGCAGGTTTCAAAAACTGTAATGTTTTAATAGAATACACTAAAAGTTAGGGATAAAACTGAAATTTTAAGAAAGTTCCCTTAGAATGTTGTTTATCAAGTAAATATGTAGTTGTGAGGAATATTCAAATTCAATAACATAGAATTTTAACTTAAGAGAACAATTTGTAAATATAATGTATTATAGTGGCTAATTGAAAACTGAAAACATCCAGAATTGAACCCCGAAAACCCGGCGGTGAAGACGCCCGCGCTGTTAGACTCGCGCACGCAACACGGTTTCTTTTCATTTCAAGGAGACGATCAGACGGTTAGAAAATTGATATCACTTCGTCCAAAGGGAGGAGCTTTTTGCCATCCACCGAATATTCGCTCGTGGTAGCAATTTAAGACCGACAACAAAATACAGGTCTTTCTGGACGGTACCTTTTTAATCACTCCAAATACATCTCTATGTTGTCGAGACAGAGAAAGTGGGGGAGGGGAGGGGAGGGGTTAAAAGAGAGAAAAGGGCTTCGCACGATCTGGGTCGTTTGAAGGGAAGGGCCAGGGCCCAGCAACGAGGTGGGCCTCCACTAGTTCAACGGCTGTCTTTTTTTTTTGGACAATGAGTTCTACGGCTGTCAACATCAACATGAGGACAGCATCCGCATCTGGTTCGTATCCGCATTCGATGTGTTCGATCATTTATCCCAAATACAACATCATATCATAAATAATAATAAGATATCCAGATGACATGTGTTCCGAGCGTACAATAAATTTTACAAGATAAAAAGTATATTACACCCAAAAAAATACATTTGAAGTAGTGATCATAAACGCATTTTAATATTACCCGGCGGAGTCGAATTCGGTGAACAAAATCCATAATCCAATAGGTAGTATCCGGGGTGTGTCACTCCCAAAAGGAGCGCGGGCCACCCTCCCCCGTTTTCTCTCTGGCAGTTGCAAAAAGTAAAAGGCGAAGGGCAAAGGTAGCCGTTGCGAATCAAACTCTGTGAGGACCACCAACAGATGGGAAAAACCAGTAAATAACAAGCACAGGCATATATAGTCGTCTACTCTCACGAGTAAAGAAAAGAATCGTCGTCTGCCCATTCGAGTACATCATCTCCCACCCCTACACAGACAGCGCGCACACGTTCTATATATCTCCTCCCAATGACACCAATCTTACCTCTGTGTCTACACTAACACCACCTCTGCATTCCACACCGGAAGAAGGATTCACACGTTTTCGCTGTGTGTTCAACTGTCCCCTCTCCACTTTGGTGGTAGAAAACAAACATAATTAAACAACCTCACTAGATTAAACAAACACTTAAAATAGGTCTACACATGGATCTCACGTACGGAGACTGGTGTTTGTCGGCCGTCGATCAATCGGTGAGCTTTTCACATCCATCTCCGCGCCGGGTCTCCTCAGCTGGCGAGACTGGGAAACTTGCAAGAGCCCACGCCTGCGTGCATACACACGACAAATTGGGTCGATCATATGGCGTGTGAGAGAGAACCTATCGAAAACAGATATTAAAACTAGGAGTAGTACAAGTAGAAGATCCTAAGACGAACAAGACCAAGAACAGGAGGGGAATTTGTCCTAAAGACTTTGTTTGATTTTTGGTTTTGGCGATGGCAGTGGTGAGAGAGGAGAGGTGCTCGCAGCAGCTTACTGGGGTCCTGGATGGTCTGGGCGGCGAGGCCATTGAAGAAGCACGTGCCGCCGGTCCTGCGGAACTGCTGCCAATAAGCGTTGAAGGCGTAGCTGGCGTGCCACACTGCAGAGTCCGCCCGGTAGCACTTGCCTCCCGGCTTGATCGCCCCGCACGCCCCCGGAACCTGCCCGCACGCGTACGCCACCGCCGCCCCCAGGTCCGTCACGTTCGCCTCCTTTCCCGCCGCCGCCACGCACCATATCTTCCCCCTGTAAGGCTCGTTGTTCGTCGGCGCCGGCAGCGGAGCGAATGCCGCGTCCGGCGTCCTCCCCGCTAGGTCCACCCCGTACACCGCCGTCCCGTTGGGATGGAACAACCCCCAGTGGCGCTCCGTCCCGGGGCCGGGCTTCTGGTCCTCGTTGAACAGCGCGAAGACGAAGGTGGGGATCACCGTAAAGGGCCGCGCCGGCGTGCCGATCGGCGGCTTGGCCGCCAATCTCCGGGCGAGGTTGCGGTTGTAGATGGCGGCGTTGTAGACGTTGGCCCCGATCTGGTCGTAGTCCCCGCCGTTGGGCCACCCGGTCTCGGCAATGACCAGGGGGACGTCCCGGAATCCGAGGCGCGTCATGGCAGCGTACACCGCGTCGAGCTGCTGCTCGAGGAGGTTGGTGTACAGGAGGCCGCTGGCGGGGTCGGTATAGGTCTTCGCCCCCTGCTCCATCAGCGCGTAGTCGAGGGCGATGGCGTCGGGATTGGCTGCCCACGCGAGGTAGGGGTAGACGTCGACGAAGTAGAAGGACCGGCTGCGGCGGAGGAACCGCAGCATCGGGGCCATCACCGACTCCGCCACGTCGGGGCGGAACGCCCCAGCGGACGGTGGGAAGGAGGTCCCCAGGGCGTCCATGGCGAGGGTGGTGCCCACCTTGACGCGCCGGAGCGAGTGGGTCTTGAGGGACCGACGGAGGCGCTCCATGGCGGTGACCAGATGGGGCCAAGTGGAGTTGCGGACGGAGTAGTCGGAGAGGATCTCGTTGCCGACGAGGAGGAAGCGGATGTGGACGGAGGAGCGGAATGGCAGGAGGTTGGAGGCGACCCAGTGGTCGGCGAAGGATTGGTTCGCAGCCGCGTCGGGGATAAGCTGGTTGGGGAGCATCACGGAGGCCTGTAGCGGTGTGCCGACGAGGGCCGAAAGGATGGCCGGGTTGGCGTCATAGAGCTTGACGCGGGCGGCGCGAACGGAGCGGATGAGCTGCACAGCGCGGGAGGGGCTCGGGAGATCCTTCCCCAGCTGGCCGTAGTTGATGCCCAGCGTGCTGCTGACGGCCGCCTGCACGGGGTGGGCGGCGAAGAGGAGCACGAGCGGCAGCATGAGGGGAAGAAAGAGAAGGCGAGCCATTTGGGTTCGGGGACGTCTCATGCTATGGAAACCCAGCTGGTTCTAACCCTGCAAGAACTTGAAAATAGACGCAGAGTACTGTTGGGGGGTTTCCTTTCAAGAGCGAGAGACTGAGCTTGCTGGGAAGGGCATATATAAATAAGCGTCTTTTCCTTGCGTGGTGGTTGGGGAATACAAAGAAGCTACCGGAGCTGGCCGGGCAGGTTCCGCCTGTCTCCTCCTTAAAAAGGCTTATAAAACACACACTATCTACACACATCTACCTTCCCTCTTTCTTTCTCTCACAAACTTTTTCTTTTTACTTTAACTATTAATCTTTGCTTTCTGCTGCAGCAGACAGGTGAAGGTAAGGAAGGAGCCAAGCCAGCTACGGATCTACTACCATGGGAAATATTGGTTGTGGGGAGAGGGGTGTTCGTTCGGAGCTGCGGGAGAACTAATAAAAAGGATGGGGAAGATTGGGGAAAGGTGAGGGCCCTTCTTCTTCTTGGGTGGGTACGTTTTCACTGGCAGCTGCTACTGCCGCACGACGTGTTTAAACACGATTAATCTATGAAGAAGGCTGCTGGGGACGCGCACGTCGGGGGCTCCAAGACCCGAGTAAACGCGACGCGGAATCCTCACCTTTCGAGTCCTCTGTCAGTGCTCTTTCGTGGGATACTTGGAATGCCGGATGCCCATACTTCTCCTTTATATATATATTTTTTGTCTCTAAAATGTTTTATTTATTTATAAATTAACTAAATCTATTATTTATTATAAAATATTTTTTTAATTAAGAATCTCTATCAAATAATTTGACTTAATTTCTAATTCTTATTAGAATTTCAAAAGTTATAGAATTCTTATTTTTTTACTGTTTAATTTTTGATCTCTGCATAATATTTATAAATCTCGAAAGACGAGTGAATATTATTCTTTGTCATATTATATGTTAAGTCATACTATAATCTATAACGTAAACTTTTAGAAAATTAAAAAATTTATTTATCTATAATTGTTAGGATTCAAATTCAGATCTTCAGAAATTCAACATAGAATCTTTACCACTAAATTATAATCACACTTATGTTACAACATAATATCTCTTGTATTTCACAAAATCTTGACATTATTTATGGTAAATATACACATCATTTATAGTAAATCCTGACATCACTTATAATATACTTTAAATATAATTATAGTAAATATTTTTTTCTATTACAATATATTTTTATTCTCTATTATATCTTATGTTAAGTCTCGTTATCGTAAATATTATTCTCTGTTATAATATACATTAAGTTCTGTTATAGTAAATATTATTCTCTATTATAGTAAATGTTATTCTCTATTACAATATATGTTTATTCTCTATTACAGTCTATATTAAGTATCATTATAGTAAATATTATTCCATGTTACAATATACATTAAATTTTATTACAATAAATATTATCTTCTATTACAATATATGTTTATTCTCTACTACAGTCTATGTTAAGTTTCGTTACAATAAATATTATTCTTTGTTACAATATATGTTAAGCTCTGTTATAGTAAATGTTATTCTCTATTACAGTGAACGTTAAAACCTCGAAAAATGAGTTCTATTTTTTTGGCACTGTAGAACTATGCACCAATGTTCTTCAAGTTAAGTTAAGGTTAAAACTCTTAGGTCATCTAATCAAGTGACAAAGAATTTAGCAAAAAATTATTGTTGAGTAAAATTAGAAGCTACTTGGTCCCTTGCTAACCTCCCTCTCAATGTCTATCTCCATGCATCAGAAACAAAATCCAACTGATTTGTACCCATCTTCTTTGATTGAACTTAATCAAATCTCTATCCTAGAAAAAATGATTGGAAACACATAGAGTCGAGTAGATGCTTCTGTTCCAAGAACAATATCATAGATCATAAACGGAATCCACCACAACATCAACATGATACTTAGATTGGGGGGGAACTGATGGGGATAGAGAAACAAAGGGAGGGTTGTGTTATCGAGTCGGGAACGAGGTTTGAGACATAGTGGGGTTCCTCGCGCTTGGACATGTGGATGTGTGTGTAAGGGACGCAGGAGAGGTAGAGGTTCTTCACTAGGACGGCCCCCGGCGAGGCTCGGTCAAAGGGCACTTTCGCTGCCACGACCTCTGCAGCCACCACCACTTTCAAGTCACTCTCCTTGAGGAACCTTCTCACGTAGTGCAATAGCATGACCTTCTCGTTCCTGACCAACTTCGCCATCTCTCTCTCTCTCTCTCTCTCATGTTGAAATAGAGAATAAATATATATTGTAATAGAGAACAACATTTATTGTAATAGAGGATAATGTTTAATGTAACTAAGCATAATGTATATTGTAGTAGAAAATAATATTTACTATAACGAG
Source organism: Colocasia esculenta (assembly GCA_014218235.1). Taxonomy (NCBI): domain Eukaryota; kingdom Viridiplantae; phylum Streptophyta; class Magnoliopsida; order Alismatales; family Araceae; genus Colocasia; species Colocasia esculenta. Next base: position 118,302,501 of record CM024754.1, read on the forward strand.
ACTTAACATAAGCTGTAATAGAGAATAAACAAATATTGTAATAAAGAATAACAATTACTATAATAGAGGATAATGTTTATTGTAATAGAGTTTAATGTATATTGCAACAAGAAATAACATCTACTATAACGAGGCTTAACATAGACTGTAATAGAGAATAAACATATATTGTAATAGATAATAACGTTTACTGTAATAAATGATAATGTTTACTCTAATAGAATTTAATATATACTATAACATGGAATAATATTTACTGTAACGAGGTTTAACATAGATTATAATAGAGAATAAACATATATTGTATAGAGAATAATGTTTACTACAATTGGGCTTAACGTATAATATAAGTGATGTCAAGACTTACTATAATGGATGTGTATGTTTACTGTAAGCAATATCTGGACTTTATGAAATACAAGAGATGTTATGTTGTAACACAAATGTGGTTGAGTTTCTGAAGACTTGAGTTTGAATCTCAACAGTTGAGTTTGAATCTCAACAACCACAGATAAATAATTTGTTTTGATTTTCTAAAAATTTATAGTTATAGACTGTAATAGGGCTTAACATATAATGTAACAGAGAATAATATTTACTGTAATAGAACTTAACATATATTGTGTAATAGAAATTATTTACTGTAACGAGACTCAACATGTACTATAACAGAGAATCTATACTGATACGGTGATATCCAAGCAGATCGGCTGTGTTCCTAGCATCAGCCGACCTTATTGAAGGCGTAGCCCGACAACCTTCATCATAGGCAGAACTTTAGTCAGCCGACGTTCATGGTCGGTCATTGTGACCTCTTTGCTCTTTGGCACCCTCCCTTTGTCCGGTCGACGATCTCGAAGGTCGGCCATAGCCGACCTTGTGCCAGACGTGCTTGCACTTCCCCCACAGCGATCCTCTGACGATTCAGATCGGAAATATCATCTGCTCTACTCCTCAAGCCGACTTCTTAAGCTCGGCCACAAACTCCTCCTCAAAGAAGCCGACGTTGAGCTCGGCGCATTCGAAGGGATCCCCGGAGTGCTGGTTACGTGATGGATGAGGTGAATAAAGTAATGTCCGAAGATCACGGGATTGATAACCGCGGCAGTTAAGACCACGATCGCGATGACTTGGCAAAGAGGTGGCGACGGCCAATCCGGTGAGAATCACGGTAACCCCCCAGCGAGATTGACGGGGTCATCCAGTTCACACGTAAGTGTCCTAACACTATATAAGAGGCAAACACTCCACTGGCGCAGGTACGCTGTTCTACCACAGGTTAGGCCATTCTGCTCGGCTAGCGACTGACTAGAGCGTCGGAGTGTCTCCCCGCCGAGGCCTCTTGGCAGGCTTTGCAGGTCAGGACGTGAGCTCGGAGCAAGAGTCTCGTCGGCTAAGCATGCCTTACACAGGATTCATCGGCTTGGTCGTCTCGGCTCATCATTCGGCGAGAAGCACCTCAGCGGTCACCTCGGCGTGAGCCGACCTATGTTGCACTTACCGCAACATATACTATACTACTAAAACAGAGTTTCCTGTTTCCCACCTAAACTAAACCCAGAACACGTGTCACCACTAGATTCTTTCAAAATCCTGTCGAAACTGAGATATATGATACTTCTCTTTTCTTTTCCTCCAGCACCGACTTTTTGCCCAATCTCTTTCTCTTTCTTTCTCGCCACTTCGCCTGCCCCTTCAGTTCCCGTTGAGACTTATTACCAATCTCTTTCTCTTTCTTCCTCGCCGCGCTACGTGCCCCTTCAGTTCCCGGTGAACAGCAGAAGGCATTTCGCCTTCCCATGCATACCCCTGCATTTCCCGGTGAAAATGGTGTTGGGAGTCTGATTTTCTCGCCGTCCTCTTTATGCTACCTCGGTTTTTCTCGGAGAACAATTTCCTACTGCGGCAGATCTCGAAGTCGCATCCTCGCGAACAAGGCCATCCTCACCTGCGATCGCCATCGCAGCCTTGCCATCGCAGCCCCACCATCCAGCACTTGCGGCCGTTGTCGCATCCTTTACCGAAGCTAGGAACCAAGGTAAAAACAGCATGTACAAACCCTTTTTCAATAGCTTATCCCCTCATTTCCTCCTTCTCTACGCCTTCTCCTTTATTCTTCTACACCCAAAATCCTAGACCCTGGTACGATTATGCTAAGGTTGCCCAAGACCTTGATTTCCAGCCATTTTTTTTCTTGCGAGGTTGCCCAAGACCCTTCTCCCCTAATTTTCAAAAAAAATTCGCCTCTCCATAAACCCTAACGTGTAATCCTCCAAGGGCGGCCGAATAGAACCTTGGAGCTTCTGGAAGTCCAAGTGAAGCAGATGAGGCGGGATCTCCCTCAGCTTCTCGAAACAGGGCAAGATTAGACTGCCTGTATCCAGGTTAGTGCGCAATAATCGAAGTGTTGTGATGTACTTTAGATGGTTTGACTATTACTCTCTGTCGTTGGATTTTTCTCTCTGCAGAGTCGCTATTCGCCATTTGATTAGCTCCATCAATCACGTTTTCTTATTGCGGCCTTTCAGTTCTTTTTTGAGCTATACAATGTTATGGCAATCACTACCAATATGACTAGGTGGCAAAGACGGACGTAGAAATTTTATCCAACGGGGTCACTCGAATTATATTTTAATATTTTATATAATTATATAAATTATAAATAATATAAATAAATATTTAAAATAAAAAGAAATATTTTAATAACAATGAATCAATTCATTACAATCAATTTCTTTCTTATAGTGGGATCACCCCCTATAAAACCCCTCCAAAACATAAAATTTACATGGTCATTTGAAAAAAACAAAATCTAGTGGGGTCACCCCCCTATAAACCCCCCCCCCCCCCCCAAAACAAAAATTTACATGGTTACTTGAACAAAAAAAAAAATTCAGTGGGGTCACGTGACCCCACTGGATGCTCTCTAGGTCCGTCCATGCTAGGTGGCGACTATGAGTTATGTGCTGGTGCGCGAAGCACTAGAGGCATCGAGTATGTCGTGTATGAGAGGATAGCCATTTTTACAATGTTCCTGCCATGAATTCATTAAGATGTTGTTCTTTTCGATTTAAAGAACTTAAGTTCTTCAATTTTCAGACATCACTTATAAAGTTCATCAATATCAAAAAAATTTATTCATCAATATTAGTGTTTTAATTTTTTAATTTTTCATTTTTAAAAAGAACTTTTATTTTAATGCAAGTAATTTATGTTTTACCTATTTATTATAATTTCAACATGAGAAGATTTTCAAATGTTACCGTAATGTTCTTAACCATTTGGCAGAAAGGAAAAAAGTGAAAAAAATTACCGCCATCCAAACCTCAAATCAAGCATGTTAAGTAATGTAATCAACCGCAAATTTTAATCCCTCATTTTTAGACAAATACTTCACATTCCTTAGACAATATCTTTTCCTTATTTATTCTATTTTCTTTTTATTCCTTTACATATTGTTTTTTATTGATGAATAACATGCATCATGTTTTCCTTTACAGATTATTGAGATCTCAACGTCCCCTACATCCTAACATTGAGAACATCGAATTTGAAGGTTGGATCGCCGTGAGTTTTTTTTTTTTTGCCCATATCGAAAGCCAGGTTTATAGTGTTGACTTTTTTTTTTTAAGTTAAATGAACTTTTGTTTGTTGTTGCCTACATCCTAGACTGATATCATCAAAACATGTTAAGTAAAACACCCAACCATTGTTATGTATCTGTAAATTCCTCTCTCTTTATATTAATACATTTAGTTGCATTGAATTGATAATCTCCAATTTTTTTAGTAAACATATACATTTACTATCTATGTGAACTATAATATAATTTTCCAAACAATATCAAACACAGTAGAAACAAGTCTTTATAGTTGAAGCACGGGGATAATGTAGTATTTCCCTAACATATTAGTTGATTGGATAACATATTTTAAAATAATATTTTTTCTCACCTTCTCAATTATTGTATACATATTAGTTGATTGCATCTCTTTTTCTCTGTTTTTGAGACTGTGTGTGAGAAAATTGATAGATATTACCTTTAGAAGATAGATAGTACAACATAATAAACAATAAAAAACTAAATCAAAAGGTACAAAGAGAAAGCTTCAGACAACAATTAACGATGTAAAATCATTGTTCAAGGAATAGGCACATAAGTGATGAGAACTATGTATTTTACTTATAGTCAGAAGGAACACAAGAAAAATTAAGTGATGAGAACTGTGAATTTTGCTTTCAGTCAGATAGAACAATGTATTTTGTTTCACAATACACAAGTACATGCTGCTGACTTTAGAAAGTGAGTCCACATGGACATTTGCGCCACTAAGGGACAACTTAACATAGATGTAAACTTGGAGTTGTGCATAAGATCCTCCATGGTGGCAAGCTTATGGCTCAGCTAATGGAAGGTTGGTGCTAAGTCAAATATGTTGATATGAGAGAATGCGCATTTTACTATGTAATTAATACTTACTCAAATGTGTGGCACTTAGAATATAAACTACTATAATATAATATATGATGATTAATTCACAAAAATAACATTTAAGTTAACAAAGCGTGTTATAATTCATATTAATATAATGGGTCACACATATCTGTATTTGTGATTTTAATTTTTCAATTAAATCAAATGTCCGTGAACATAAGTGCAACAAATGGATTCTGCAATAGCCTAATAAGAGCTATATATATATATAATATATATATATATATATATATATATTGTATAATTTGCTTTGCTTTGCTATAGTTTGTATAGAACCCCTACACATCCATGGGAATTGTGAAGGGGAATAATTTTATTGGTTATGATTTATTGGTTATGATTTATTGGTTATACAGTTTCTGCTACAATTTATTGGTTATAATTTTCTCAACCTCTTAATGATAACAACATACTTGGTAAAAGGATCTAGACTATGACTAGCCCTAGAGGGGGGTGAATAGGGATTTAAAAATTTGTCTTGAATGATCAAAGAAAACTAATGCAGAAATAAAAGATGGATGCAAAGCGAAGAGAACAGAGAGGGAAGAAGGATGCAAGCACACGAAGAGACACGAATTTATCCTAGTTCGGTAAGACCCCCTTTGGTCTACCTACGTCCAGTCCTCACCAACACGATGAGATTTCCCTCACTATGAGATGATCACACCCGCTGGGTGAAATGGTGCCCAGCTCACCAACACTCCGCTAGTTAGCACGGTGCCTAGCTCACCAATACACAGCTGGTTGATGCGGTGCCCAGCTCACCAACAATAACAAGGTAATGAATTGAATGAAACAAAGATAAACAAGCAAACAAAAATCCAAGCTCGTGAGGAAGATCTTCAGATGTTGTTGAAGCTCTAAAGTAGCAAAGATCTCCTCCAAATGCAACCTTCTTCCAAGATGCAGCAGGTGGAAGCTCTAGAAGGTGAGAAAAAGCTTGGAAGAGAAGCTGGAGATGAAGCTTTAGAAGGTGGCTCTCTTCCCACGAAATTGCATGCCTAGGGTTTCCCCTAGGTGTCCTTTTTATAGCCCTTCCAAGGATGTAGCCGTTTGAGAGAGGTGGAAAGTAGTCTTGGTCAAAAAGGTGTTCAAAAAGTACTTTTCAGAAAGTTCTACATGTCAGGGTCGACTCCCACTTTTGCTGGTCGACTCCAGTTCATCCAGGGTCGACTCCTTCACAATCTGGAGGTCGACTCTAGTTGAACAGATGAGCCACTTTTGAACAGAGGTCGACTCCCTTAGAAAGCTGGGGTCGACTCTGAAAAACTGAACACAGTCGGGGTCGACTCCTAAAGAAATGTGGGGTCGACTCTGCATGGCCTTTTGAATGGAGGTCGACTCCCTTATAGACTGGGGGTCGACTCTGAAAAACTGAACACAGTCAGGGTCGACTCCTTTACATCTTTGAGGTCGACTCCAATAGGCAGGAATTATTTGGGACTTCTTTGTGAGTCCTCTTGCTTCTGTAGACTACCCTGTTTTCTGTATTTACTTTGCAAACTTGTTAGCAAACAACATGAGTGTTTTGTAATCATCAAAATTCAAAGGGATCCAACACTTGGTTGGGAGTGAGAGATTCTCAATGTTTTTGTGCAATTCCCTTGAATTAAAAGGGTGAGGTATTATTGCATAAGGACATGAGACAATTCTCAGAGAAAAATAGGGATTACCTAGCCTGGTCTGTAGTGAAAATGGTAGGCTTCTCAAGAACTGGAGCTTCTTGTAAAAATAATGAATATCAATGATAAAAAAATGAAAGTGAATGACCAAAATAAAATTATTTGACACAACTACATCATTAGCATTATAATACAGTTATCAAGAGCACTCCTACATTTTGATGCATTCTCCACATTACAAGGCGAACAACATATAAATTGAAATGTGAACTTGGATGCCTCACAAACTGAATGAAAGAGGTTACAAGAAATATTGAGATCAGTGTCCCATTTGATGAACATCTCTTCACGATGTAAATTCTACTAAATGCAATGTAGAGGACCCATAAGGTTTAGAAACCTTTTCATGCCCTCCGTGATAGGGCATCATGGACCTCATGGTTGTAGTGACTCAATGAGAAGCAACAACAGACAACTAGGACTGTGCAAATCCCTCACTGCAACAAAAGCTTTATTGAGTGCACAAGCCTTATGGGCATATGGAAGGAAGAACTACATGTATAGAAACACTTCGCTTCCTACTTATCAGGGACATTTAGGGGACAAGAGATGCGCCCATAAATACCTTCAGACCTACATATAGTTCCCAAATAAAAATCAATAGAATAGAACAATTTTGATTGAGCCTGTACACTTAGAATGCTACAAACACTTCTGAAGGAGAGATTTTCAAAATCATCATAACAGGACTAAAATGCAAGAGATGAACGGAAACATATTATGATGTAGTGAAAATTCTATCACAGGTCAGAATATTAGATATTATTCCAATCCCAAGTCCAAGATTTAGAAACATCCACAAGTAAAAACCATAAACATTCATAAGTAAAAAAATTGTATAACTTCTCTCAACTTTGCAAACTAAATTATTAGCCTTGCTCTCCAGTATTTAGAAGTGTAATTGAGCTGCTCTTTTTGTATATTTTCTATACATGTAATTCAGGTTCTATCATTTTGGTTTCATATGTAATAGGTTTACTGCACAGATCATGGATATAAAATACGTCTTTTGAGTTGATGTGTTGACAAGATATTTTTGTCTTAAAGAAAGCTTGATGTATATTTGCTTGACTGATTGTGACGGCCCTCGTTACACCGGTACGGTCACACCGACCCACGTCGATATAACGAGTGCTGCCAGCCACAGTGGGACATTTACCCAACGATACAAACAGTTGAGATACACGCGAATATACATAACAGAGTAGCGGAAGTAAAAGAGAACTATCTCCATTCATTCATCATCCACATTAAACATACATGCAGTTTGCAATTTGCAAAAAGGAACTAAAGTTCTCATAATTAAATGCTGAAATAAGATACAAAATGTCCAATGTCCACATATTACATTCTCTTCATGATAATTCTAATATAATGTTTCAAGTACATACTATGAAGATTACAACAAAAGGGATGCACAACTCCACAAGCTAAACTCCGCGCTCGGAGTCTCTCCACTGTCTCCTCCACGAAGGTCTCGTCACCGTCTGAACCTGTACGCCGAAGCAAGAGTGAGTCTTAAAGACTCAGCAAGCAACACTATTTATGATATTCACGTACAAGTCCTAGTGGTTTCTACATGCACTTACAGATTTCAAACACAAGCATGCTAGTCAATGCAAGTTTTCAACCTATCATGAATTCTACAATTTTATACATAACGCATGCTTTCAGATTTCAAAAATATAACATTACCTACACATGGTCTCTAATCCATTCACTTATGAACTTTAACCTTATAAAGAACCAAACGTGAGAGTTATCAACATGGACACTTTACACACATGAACGGGGAACATAGTTAGCATGGATTTCACATGTTCTTAAGCACATACATAACTTTTAACATGCTTTAGGTTGCTGATTTCACATGGTTCAAAGACTATAAACCTACACATGGAAGCTACAATGTGGCTTAGAACATAACATATGAACAATCAATCACGCCTTTTTACACACATGCTCATTAGTTGTCTCTAACATGGATTCTACACACTTTTGCACACATAACATGAGCATAATAACATGCATTTTCAGAATTTACTTGGTTTCAGATTTAGTCTCACATGGTTTCAATACACATTTACACATCTGGAATTTCACATTCCTTTTTACACAATTCCTCTTTTCACATGGTTACACTTTTACACATACACATCCACATGTCACTTACACATTACACATGGTCACATACACTTTACACATTTATTTACACATTTAGGTGCCGTGACACATAGTCCAAACCACCAAAGAAGGACACATTCACATCACATAACACATAGGCACCATCTAGGCAATGCAATGGTGACTCTTGGACTGCGCAGACCGGGAGAACAAGTCTCCACCCTAACCAGTGGTACTTGTCCACCTCCAGGATTTCCCCCTAATGCCCTTAGGGTCACTTAACACAATGAACTTTCTCAGGGGGACTTTTCCCTGATACAGCTCCACTGCCTTCTTGGAAGCAGTATCACATTGGCACAATTTACACTTTTACACAATTAGCGTTTTACGCATGGTTTTCACACTTTACACTTCCCATCACATTCACTTCCTCACTCACATGAACTCCTCTGTTTTTACTAACATGGTACTACAGAGTTTCAGGTTTAACACACAGTAAACATCCAAATCATGCTGATTTAAACAAAATCTAATCACATTGCGATCATATGTACGAATTTTTCACATTTCACATGAAAACTCATAACTCTCTATTTACGGGTCCAAATGGTCTGAAAATTTAACCACAGGCTGTTTTCAGGCTCATGATCATACCCTCAATTTTTCAGATTTTTCTGAGCTAAAGAGGATTTACAGAAAATCAAACACCTAATTAGCATGTTATTCACATTTTACGTCAACATGGAATTCACACATCATGTAACTTATCACTTGCTGTTTAAACATAAACTACAATGTACACACATGAATTTAGAGTACAAAATTCCCTAATTCATACATCTATAAATCGTTTACCACAACCATTTTTACATGCTTTCATATTACCGAACCGACTTATTAGCAATTTCACAAGCATGCATAATTTCCAAAATTTCAGAACACACATACATGTCCCACAACTCTTCATGTATAGACCGAAATCAAGGCATTCACATTAATCTAAATCATGAATCATGGATTTGCAAGATGATTTACAAGTTATTCTCACATGCTTACAAGACATCATTAGCCACATTCACCCACACAACTCACATACATCCACAACCACAATGTACCATATACATAGCTTATAGGAATACCATATATCCTCAACGCATAAACATACCGAAATTAAATGTATAAGAGGGACAGAACAGCTCACTGTTCTGTCCTGAGGAACTAAACGGCGGTCTCTGGCCGCTGACTCAGAGTCAGCGGCATGGTCGATGGACGCCAAGGAGGAACTGGGCGTCCAGGGACCTTGCCGTCTACTCAGGTCTGTGCAGAAAACACAGACCCGAGCTCAAAAACTAGGGTGAAATGGAGGGTCTAGGACTCGAAATAAATTCCGTAAAAATGATAAGAACCTCCTAGACTCATACGGGGACACCATAGATAGGTTACTTGCCTCTTTAAAAATCCTCCAAGAGATCTATGGCTCGAAGAAGACCTCCTTGGGCAGTCCCAAGAAGTTGCAGAAGCACCTCCAAAAACGCCTTCCTCCGAGCTCCTGGATGATCTCCTCGCAAAGCAAGACCAGGAGGCCTTGCCCTTCATATCAGCTACCTCCTTGTCGGGGAAGTTGGCCGGATCAAGCTCCAGGAAGTCGGATTCTTGGGTCACAAAGGGGGGCTTTCTCACAGAAGCTCTAGGTTTTTTCTCTCTTCTTTTCCTCTTCTCACAAGGTGAAGGGAGAAGTGAGAGGAGCCAATTTCGGGTTGGACCCTAAGAAGAGCCCCTCACCCACTCACCAAACCGATTAGACATTCAGAGCCGTTGGGGACATCCCCCAATGGTTGCCATGCCTTGCTTCAGAAGATAGCAGCTCTGCTGCGCATGCAGGTCAGAGAGGTTGGCGTCCAGATCGCTGGACGCCGGATCTAGTGTTGGCGTCCAGGGCTGGACGCTGACACCACCTCAACGGCCTGGGGATTGACGCCAATAGGGCCTTCGGCCAGAACCCTAATTTATGCAGAAAACCATGCATACCGGACATATATACATGCAATGTACATATAGTATCGTATCCACACTACCATCATGCAATAAGTACATTATTTATGTTCAATATAAACACATGCACACGTATTTATACTATTTTAAATATCCACGTAAAATACGTACATACATACTCAACACAATATACACACATAAATAAAAAAAATACGACGGAAATTCGAGGGTCTTACACCCTCTCCCCCTTAAAGAAACTTCGTCCTCGAAGTTAGAACGACACTACTCAAACAAAAGGGGATACTTCTTCTTCATCGCATCCTCAAGCTCCCACGTAGCCTCCTCACGTGAGAAGTTCCGCCATAGAACTTTCACCGACGCGATACTCTTGTTCCGGAGATGCTGCACCTTCCGGTCAAGAATGGCTACTGGCTGCTCGACATACGAAAGATCTGGCTGGATCTCCACTGGCTCATGACTAATCACATGAGACGGATCTCGGACATACTTCCTGAGCATAGATACGTGGAATACGGGTGAACGCTAGCCAAAGCTGGGGGTAAAGCTAGCTCGTACGCCACGTTGCCCAAACGTCTGAGAATCTCATATGGGCCAATGAACCTAGGGCTTAGCTTGCTATGCCTGCCAAATCTGACAACTCCACGAGTAGGCGATATCTTCAAGAAGACATGATCGCCAACCTCGAACTCCAAATCCTTTCTCCTGTTGTCGGCATAACTCTTCTGCCTATCCTGTGCCGCAACAAGCCTTTTCTGATAAGCTGAATCTTATCCGAAGTTTCCTGAACCAACTCCGGTCCGATCAACTGCCTATCACCAGTCTCCTCCCAACATAAAGGAGATCTGCAGGGCCTACCATACAACGCCTCGAATGGAGCCATTCCAATACTAGCATGAAAGCTGTTGTTGTATGCGAACTCCACAAGAGGTAAATGACGCTCCCAATCATCCTTCCAATCCAGAACACACGCTCTCAACATATCCTCGAGCGTCTGGATAGTCCTCTCGGACTGTCCATCGGTCTGGGGATGAAACGCCGAACTGAGCTTAAGCTCCGAACCTAACGCATCCTGAAGACCCTTCCACAATCTCGAAGTGAATCTCGGATCTCGATCCGAAATGATCGACTTCGGCACACCATGCAATCTAACGATACCACTAACATACAATCTAGCTAAACTCTCTACTGACTGCTTCTTCTTCATAGGTAAGAAATGAGCAGTCTTCGAGAATCTATCTACGACTACCCAAATCGAGTCATTGCCTCTTCTAGATCGAGGCAAACCCGATACGAAATCCATAGTGACAGCTTCCCACTTCCATACGGGGATATCCATCCTCTGCATAAGGCCGGATGGTCGCTGCCGCTCGGCTTTCACCTGCTGACATACTAGACATCTAGACACATAATCCGCAACATCCTTCTTCATGCCGGACCACCAAAATGATCTCTTCAAATCTTGATACATCTTAGTGTTACCCGGATGAATAGAGAATCGCGATCTATGAGCCTCCGCTAACACATGCTCACGGACATCTACTACATCGGGGACACAAACGCGGTGCTGAAATCTAATCACACCGTCCTCATCACGAGCAATGCCCGCCTTACCCACTAACTCTAACAATCTAGGATCGGCTTTCTGCTGCTCAATCACCTCATCCAAGACTGAGGATCTAAGGGATAGCTGAGCTACAAAAGCCTGACACAACGATGGCTCTAACTCGGTCATAGAGCACGCTGCATCCTCCAACATCTTCCAATCCTGCTGGAGCGAAGACCTCTTCCTACTAAGAGCATCCGCTACGACGTTCGCCTTTCCAGGATGGTACTGAAGGTCGAAGTCATAGTCCTTCAAGAACTCAATCCATCTTCTCTGCCTCAGGTTTAATTCCTTTGGGAGAAAAGATACCTCAAGCTCTTGTGGTCGGTAAACACCTCAAATCTGACACCATAAAGATAGTGCCTCCAGATCTTTAGTGCATGAACCACAGCTGCTAGCTCTAAATCATGAGTCGGATAGTTCCTCTCATGCTCCTTCAACTGACGAGAAGCATAAGCTACTACCCTCTCTTGCTGCATGAGCACACAGCCTAAACCAATCTGAGATGCATCCGTATAAATGGCAAAGCCCTCTAGACCACTGGCAATACCAATACCGGAGCAGAAGTAAGCTTAGCCTTCAATAGCTGAAAGCTGCGCTCACATGCCTCGGACCATACAAACTTCTCACCCTTTCTGGTCAGCTTTGTCATAGGGGCGGCGATGGATGAGAAACCCTCAATGAATCGCCGATAGTAACCAGCTAACCCAGGAAACTACGAATCTCCGAAGGAGTCTTGGAACATCCCAATCCATAACTGCCTGGATCTTTGCTGGATCAACAGCTACACCAGCGCCGGAGATAACATGCCCGAGAAAATGAACCTCGCGCAACCAAAAATCGCACTTGCTGAATTTTGCATACAGCTTGTGCTCACGGAGAACCTCTAAGACTAACCTCAAATGCTGACGGTGCGTGGCCTCATCCGGAGAATAGACCAACACATCGTCAATAAACACAACAACAAAGCTATCTAAATACGGACTAAACACCCGGTTCATGAGATCCATGAACGCTGCAGGGGCGTTGGTCAATCCGAAGGGAAGAACTAAGAACTCATAATGTCCATAACGGGTTCTAAATGCCGTCTTGGACACATCCTCACTCCTAATCCTCAACTGATGGTAACCAGATCGCAAGTCAATCTTGGAAAAGACTGATGCCTCTCGCAACTGGTCAAACAGATCATCAATACGAGGTAAGGGATACCTGTTCTTCACAGTCACCTGGTTTAGCTTCTATAATCGATGCACAACCGAAGTGACCCGTCTTTCTTCTTGACGAACAATACAGGTGCTCCCCAAGGGGAAACGCTAGGGCGAATAAATCCCTTATCGAGCAATTCTTGCAATTGCTTCCTCAACTCGGCTAATTCTGCAGGGCCATCCGATATGGGGCCTTCGAGATAGGAGAGGTGCCTGGAAGCAACTCTATAGTGAACTCTATCTCCCTATCCGGTGGCAATCCAGACAAGTCATCGGGAAAGACATCTGGAAAGTCCTGCACCACATCGATCTCTGCAAGAGTCAGTGACGAACTAGCATCGGGTACTAGCATAACGCTGGCAAGAAATGCGTCACAACCCTTGTTCACCATACGCATCGCCTTCATGGCAGAGATGACTAACTTTCCCGCTAAGTTCTTTGGCAAGGGATGAGAGAACTCATCCTCACCAGGAATGCGGAAAACAATCTTCTTCCTACGACAATCCACTAACGCATAGTGCTCCTCTAGCCAATCCAGACCAAAATACAATCATAGTCCTTCATCTTTAGCAAGAAGAAACACCCATCTAGGAACCTATCCTCAATGCACACAGGTAACGACGGAATGCACTTCCTAGTCGATACCGTACCCGCAGGGGTGTGCACAGACAAAGGGACCTCTAACTCCTCAGACTCTATGCCTGACTCTAGGGCTAACTGCCTAGCGAACCGCTCGGAATGAACGAGTGAGTAGCACCCGTATCAAACAAAACCCGAGCGTGCACACCGAAAAGTAAAACTGTACCTTCGGTGACATGCTCCGCCTGCTCGGCGTCCTCACGAGCTAACGCAAACACTCGAGCTGGGGCTCGAGGCCTTCCTGGTCGTCCTGTAGCTGGCGCGGCTGCCGCACTGCTGGTACTGGCGCTCCTCGCTGAGCTCCCTGCTGAAGCCTAGGGCAGTCCTTGATTTTGTGGTCGCTGCTCCCACACTTTAGGCATTTGCCCGCTATCATCCAACATTCCGTACCACCATGTGCCCTTCCGCAATGAGGGCACTCCTTCTTGTCACCAGAGGAACGTACAGAAGGTACCTGATAGTTGCTGGTTGTTGATGATTTCTGCGGTGTCTGGTACACCGTCTTCCTCTTGTCTTGCCTCTGGAAGCTGCTGCCGGCCTCTTCTGCGAAGCCTTCTTCTCCTCCAAGTATTGCTCCATTTCGCCTTCCTGTCTGCAGGCTGCGCTGAGGGCCTCGTCTAGCGTGCGGTGGTCGAACGCCACGAGCCTCGTCCTCAGTGATGGTTTGAGACCCATCACGAATTTCTTGGTCTTCCTGCGCTCATCCTCTACTATGTGCGGTGCATATTTAGAGAGTTCAGAAAACCTTGCCTCGTATTCCAGGACGGTCATTGATCCTTGCGTCAGGGAAAGGAATTCTTGCTCCATCTTGTCCTGGATGTGCTCTGGGACGAACTTGGCTCGGAAGAGCCTCACGAACGCGTCCCACGCCACATCTACTGCTCCGTCCTCAAGCGCGTACGCAGTAGGGAGGACCACCATACATCCGCTCTCTCCTGCAACACACCTTCATAAGCACTAACCAAAAAATTCTAACTTAACAAGCAACATACAAGCATAACAAAAGCATACCTGTAGCATGTAGGTGGCTAAGGTCACCTTGTCCTCGTCAGGACACCTGATAGCTCGGAAGATTTTCTCGGTCTCCCTCATCCAGCTTTCTGCCAAAAGCGGATCACTCCCCCTTAAAAGAGGGTGGGGTCATCCTCTTGAATCGCTCCATGATGGAAGGTCCACCATGGTCCTGAGCTGGGGCCTGAGCCTGCTACATTAAACAACAAGCAATATACAATAAACACAATATCATACAATTAAATAACAAGCTACTTAGTTGTTTCATTAATTTACCTGGGCCTCCAACTGGGCCTGGAGTGCTGCCTGGGTGGGCCTGCGTCTGCATGGCTTGCACCAGACCTTGCATGAACACTCCATAATCCACTGGCGGTGGTGGGGGAAGCACAGGACCCTGTGGGGCCGGGGCCTGCTGCTCCGCCCGCTCCTCACGCCTCTGCTCGTCGTCGCGAGCTGGCGCACCTCCACGTCGTCCACGGGAAGCCATGGCTGTAATAAAATTTCAGCCACCATTAGAGCTAGGTTACTAAGTTCTCTAACCATTTTCTTATCTATTTTTCACTTCTTATTAGTGTTTTCTACACATGTGGACATACTTAGCATGCAATGGGGATGATGACTTAGTTATATTCATGTGTAATCTCAACCGGTCGCTCTGATACCAATCTCTGTGACGGCCCTCATTACACCGGTACGGTCATACCGACCCACGTCGATATAACGAGTGCTGCCAGCCACAGTGGGACATTTACCCAACGATACAAACAGTTGAGATACACGCGAATATACATAACAGAGTAGCGGAAGTAAAAGAGAACTATCTCCATTCATTCATCCACATTAAACATACATGCAGTTTGCAATTTGCAAAAAGGAACTAAAGTTCTCATAATTTAAATGCTGAAATAAGATACAAAATGTCCAATGTCCACATATTACATTCTTCATGATAATTCTAATATAATGTTTCAAGTACATACTATGAAGATTACAACAAAAGGGATGCACAACTCCTCAAGCTAAACTCCGCGCTCGGAGTCTATCTCCACTGTCTCCTCCACGAAGGTCTCGTCACCGTGAACCTGTACGCCGAAGCAAGAGTGAGTCTTAAAGACTCAGCAAGCAACACTATTTATGATATTCACGTACAAGTCCTAGTGGTTTCTACATGCACATTTACAGATTTCAAACACAAGCATGCTAGTCAATGCAAGTTTTCAACCTATCATGAAGTTCTACAATTTTATACATAACGCATGCTTTCAGATTTCAAAAATATAACATTTACCTACCACATGGTCTCTAATCCATTCACTTATGAACTTTAACCTTATAAGAACCAAACGTGAGAGTTATCAACATGGACACTTTACACACATGAACGGGGAACATAGTTAGCATGGATTTCACATGTTCTTAAGCACATACATAACTTTTAACATGCTTTAGGTTGCTGATTTCACATGGTTCAAAGACTATAAACCTACACATGGAAGCTACAATGTGGCTTAGAACATAACATATGAACAATCAATCACGCCCTTTTTACACACATGCTCATTAGTTGTCTCTAACATGGATTCTACACACTTTTGCACACATAACATGAGCATAATAACATGCATTTTCAGAATTACTTGGTTTCAGATTTAGTCTCACATGGTTTCAATACACATTTACACATCTGGAATTTCACATTCCCTTTTTACACAATTCCTCTTTTCACATGGTTACACTTTTACACATACACATCCACATGTCACTTACACATTACACATGGTCACATACACTTTACACATATTTACACAATTTAGGTGCCGTGACACATAGTCCAAACCACCAAAGAAGGACACATTCACATCACATAACACATAGGCACCATCTAGGCAATGCAATGGTGACTCTTGGACTGCGCAGACCGGAGAACAAGTCTCCACCCTAACCAGTGGTACTTGTCCACCTCCAGGATTTCCCCCTAATGCCCTTAGGGTCACTTAACACAATGAACTTTCTCAGGGGGACTTTTCCCTGATACAGCTCCACTGCCTTCTTGGAAGCAGTATCACATTGGCACAATTTACACTTTTACACAATTAGCGTTTTACGCATGGTTTTCACACTTTACACTTCCATCACATTCACTTCCTCACTCACATGAACTCCTCTGTTTTTACTAACATGGTACTACAGAGTTTCAGGTTTAACACACAGTAAACATCCAAATCATGCTGATTTAAACAAAATCTAATCACATTGCGATCATATGTACGAATTTTTCACATTTCACATGAAAACTCATAACTCTCTATTTACGGGTCCAAATGGTCTGAAAATTTAACCACAGGCTGTTTTCAGGCTCATGATCATACCCTCAATTTTTCAGATTTTTCTGAGCTAAATAGGATTTACAGAAAATCAAACACCTAATTAGCATGTTATTCACATTTTACGTCAACATGGAATTCACACATCATGTAATTATCACTTGCTGTTTAAACATAAACTACCAATGTACACATGAATTTAGAGTACAAAATTCCCTAATTCATACATCTATAAATCGTTTACCACAACCATTTTTACATGCTTTCATATTACCGAACCGACTTATTAGCAATTTCACAAGCATGCATAATTTCCAAAATTTCAGAACACACATACATGTCCCACAACTCTTCATGTATAGACCGAAATCAAGGCATTCACATTAATCTAAATCATGAATCATGGATTTGCAAGATGATTTACAAGTTATTCTCACATGCTTACAAGACATCATTAGCCACATTCACCCACACAACTCACATACATCCACAACCACAATGTACCATATACATAGCTTATAGGAATACCATATATCCTCAACGCATAAACATACCGAAATAAATGTATAAGAGGGACAGAACAGCTCACTGTTCTGTCCTGAAGAACTAAACGGCGGTCTCTGGCCGCTGACTCAGAGTCAGCGGCATGGTCGATGGACGCCAAGGAGGAACTGGGCGTCCAGGGACCTTGCCGTCTACTCAGGTCTGTGCAGAAAACACAGACCCGAGCTCAAAAACTGGGTGAAATGGAGGGTCTAGGACTCGAAATAATTCCATAAAAATGATAAGAACATCCTAGACTCATACGGGGACACCATAGATAGGTACTTGCCTCTTTAAAAATCCTCCAAGAGATCTATGGCTCGAAGAAGACCTCCTTGGGCAGTCCCAAGAAGTTGCAGAAGCACCTCCAAAAACGCCTTCCTCCGAGCTCCTGGATGATCTCCTCAGCAAAGCAAGACCAGGGAGGCCTTGCCCTTCATATCAGCTACCTCCTTGTCGGGGAAGTTGGCCGGATCAAGCTCCAGGAAGTCGGATTCTTGGGTCACAAAGGGGGGCTTTCTCACAGAAGCTCTAGGGTTTTCTCTCTTCTTTTCCTCTTCTCACAAGGTGAAGGGAGAAGTGAGAGGAGCCAATTTCGGGTTGGACCCTAAGAAGAGCCCCTCACCCACTCACCAAACGATTAGACATGTTCAGAGCCGTTGGGGACATCTCCCAATGGTTGCCTTGCCTTGCTTCAGAAGATAGCAGCTCTGCTGCGCATGCAGGTCAGAGAGGTTGGCGTCCAGATCGCTGGACGCCGGATCTAGTGTTGGCGTCCAGGGCTGGACGCTGACACCACCTCGACGGCCTGGGGATTGACGCCAATAGGGCCTTCGGCCAGAACCCTAATTTATGCAGAAAACCATGCATACCGGACATATATACATGCAATGTACATATAGTATCGTATCCACACTACCATCATGCAATAAGTACATTATTTATGTTCAATATAAACACATGCACACGTATTTATACTATTTTAAATATCCACGTAAAATACGTACATACATACTCAACACAATATACACACATAAATACGAAAAAAAATACGACGGAGATTCGAGGGTCTTACAACTGATAATTCTTGTTGAGTAATCTACATACCAATTTCCATTTGATGAGTCATGAAGCCCCATGTTTTCATGATTTTATTCATGTTCAAGTTGTTACATACAATAATAGAGTCTTTGACAAAAAATTGCCACTTTGCACCATCATGGCAACCAGATTTTTGATGCCAATGTTGTTCGTGGCACCATCCATTACTATATCCAAGTATCATGAAGTCTTACAACTTATTCAAGGATCTCTGAAATAGTTGGTTTGTTACTCCAGATAATATGAATGTCATAATCCTTTCATTTATAGATTTCTAATATTTGTGTCACATTTTTTTATGGTTGCCCTTGTTTTGATGAAAGAATAAGATGGGGATACCACAAACAGTCCCATTTTTTTCTTCCCCTGCTTCAGTGCATCATTTATGAGATTGTCAGCATCTTTCATATTAAGATGCACTGATAGAGGATTATCAGTGCATCTTAATATGCAGCACGTATTTAAAGTTGCGACATATAACCCATTAAGGTCCAGTAAATTAGAAAGGTTAATAGGAAGAATATGAACATTATAAGGTACTGACAACAAATTGTGTGAACCATATGTGCAGGGAAAGGAGTTTGTGTGTCAGTTTCTATTCAACTTTTCACTGCCTCAACAGGTTTTTTTTTTTTATATACAAATTTCCATATAAGCAAGCTGATTCAAATAAATGCACATGATGAGGCTGCATTCAAATTAAATAGAAGTTTTCAACCCATTTATGTGTATATGTTAGCATGCTAATGGCCATCTCTTTTTTTTTAATTATTTACTGGGGGTCTTAAATTCCAGCAATGTACATTGCATGTAGAAATAAGTAACAAGAGGTTTTGATCATAGCTACTCAAAGCAAAGTATAACATCTCTTTTCAGGTCCCTTTCACAAGATTAAAAAAATATCATTTTGAAAAAGTACATAATAATGCTGCACTTATAATTAGATTAAGGGGAAGAACACATCATTGGAAAGTTTAGAATTTTAGTATATATCAGGATTATGAGTCTAATGCTTTCATAACCATTCTCAGAAAGGCATGTTATTTTCTAAATTTAGATTACAAATCCATGTAGTCAGAGGCCAAAGGTGGCCAAGGTGACCAAGGAGCCAGTCTCACTTGCGTGTGCTGCCCCGTCGTCAATTGGCTGCGGTGCCTGCACCACCCCTGCTTGCCCGCGAACCTCCGCTCCGCCCTTCCCCTACCACTGTTGCTTTTAGATGAAATCTACATGTGAGGTTCAAAAAAAAAATTTCCAACACCTTTAGCCTAAAAATTTCCTGCTTTTGTCTATCTCTTTTACGTTGCCTGCTTCCTCCTCTGTTTTCCTCCTTCCCCTGGTCAGATCTTTTCTCCATGTTTAGAAGCTCCTTGCTTTGTTTGCACTTTCTTTACTTATTTTTTTCTGTGGTGTTCGTTGCTCTGATTTGGGAAGTCTTTCTAGAGTGGTTGCGTTTTTCCTTTAGAATATTTTTAGATGTCAACTCGAGAAAGAACCTATTTGAATATTGTTCAGTTTACTTCAAGATGGATTGGATGTAAATGTTGTGTTCATCTATACTTAGGATTGTGAGAGAGAAAATCATGCAGATTTTTTTGAAATGTGTTATCATAATTCTCAGTTAGAAAGGGCATCAGACAGTTAGAAAAGGCATCATGTCTTTTTGTCTGACTTCTAAGAGAACTATTTTAATTCATGTTAATATGTCATTGGGAATCTCTGAGATGTGGATGCATTTATCCTCTAGAAATTCAGTACCTTTTGACATCTTAATGAGCCGAATAATCAACTTGCATGAGAAGATTTGAATTCCAGTTAAGATTTGATTAGAAAATGTATGAGCTTTCGATGCAATAGTTCTCAATTGGAAACTTTCATGGAAACATTTGGTTTTTAAGTAGTAGTCAAATCCAGTAACATATTCTACTAAGTTAGATGACAAAGAATCGAAGACTGCGCATTTCTTACCTATGAAGAAGAAGCAGTCGATTGAGAGTTTAGCTAGATTGTATGTTAGTAGTGTGGTTAGATTGCATGGTGTGCCGAAGTTGATCATTTCGGATCGAGATCCGAGATTTACTTCAAGATTGTGGAAGGGTCTTCAGGATGCGTTAGGTTCGGAGCTGAAGCTCAGTTCGGCGTTTTATCCCCAGACAGATGGACAGTCCGAGAGGACTATCCAGACGCTTGAGGATATGTTAAGAGCGTGTGTGCTGGATTGGAAGGATTACTGGGAGCATCATCTACCTTTAGTGGAGTTCGCATACAACAACAGCTTTCATGCGAGCATTGGTATGGCTCCATTTGAGGCGTTGTATGGTAGGCCTTGCAGATCTCCTTTATGTTGGGAGGAGACCGGCGATAGGCAGTTGATCGGTCTGGAGTTAGTTCAGGAGACTTCGGATAAGATTCAGTTGATCAGAAAGAGGCTTGTTGCGGCGCAGGATAGGCAGAAGAGCTACGCCGACAACAGGAGGAAGGATTTGGAGTTTGAGGTAGGTGAGCATGTCTTCTTGAAGATATCACCTACTCGTGGTGTAGTCAGGTTTGGCAGGCATAGTAAATTAAGCCCTAGATTCATTGGCCCGTATGAGATTCTCAGACGATTGGGCAACGTGGCATATGAGCTAGCTTTACCCCCAGCTTTAGCTAGTGTTCATCCTTTTTTCCACGTTTCTATGCTCAGGAAGTATGTCCGAGATCCATCTTATGTGATTAGTCACGAGCTAGTGGAGATTCAGCCAGATCTATCGTATGTGGAGCAACAAGTAGCTATTCTTGACTGGAAGGTTCAGCATCTCTGGAACAAGAGTATTGCGTCGGTGAAAGTTCTATGGTGGAACTTCTCGCGAGAGGAGGCTACTTGGGAGCTTGAGGATGCGATGAAGAAGAAGTATCCCCGGTTGTTTGAGTAGTTTTGTTTAAACTTCAAGGACAAGTTTCCTTAAGGGGGAGAGGTGTAAGGCCCTCGAATTTGTTTGTCATTTTATTCTATTTTATGTGAATTCATGTTTGTGTGTAACTTGTATATGTATATGTAGATATCTATGTACAATATTAGCTAGTGATACTTATGTGTGCATGTATGTAAATATGTTATAAATATTGTATGTTTGCATGTGTGATGGTGTGTATACTATACCATATATATATACATCGTGCGCATGGTTTCTGCATGTTTTTAAGTTCTGGCCGAAGGGCCAATTGGCATCAACATGGTGGACGCCCATGATAGTCAACGTCCATATCGTTGGACGTTAATACTTAAATAAACGGCCGTCGATGTGGACGTTAATATCACTAACATGCATGCGCTGCAGACCCCGAAATTTTGGGGGCAAGCTACCTCAAGCATTGGGGAGACATCCCCAACGGCTCTCAAGCCTTCACATCAACCCCTGCGTGAGTTGAGAGGTCTCTATCCTACAAACAAACCACTCTTTGCAACCCAAAGACCTTCTCTTGGCTCTTTGCAAGGAGAAGGAGAGAAACCTTAAGCCCTGTGAGAAAACCTGAGCTTTGAGAGCTCAGATCCGGCGGTTTGGAGCTTCATCTGGCGATCTACAGCGACTAGAAGCTAGCTTGGACATAGGAGGAGTCTTCCCCGACCTAGAACTGGAAGCTACAACACCACAGAAGACGGAGAGAAGGTGTTTTGGAGGCTTCTAGGGACTGCCCAAGGAGAGCTTCAACATCAACTTTGATCCCTTTGGATATTTTACAAGAGGCAAGTAACCCACCCACTTCGTCCATGTATGTGTCTAGGAGGTTTCTATCATTTTTATGAGATTTTATCGTGTCCTGGATTCCCCCATTCTTCTTGTTTTTGGAGCTCGGTCTGTCTTTTTGCACAGAACGGAACTTGACAGCAAGATCCCTTGCCGTCAAGCTCTTCGATTAGCGGCCAACGATATTTCCGTTAATCCCCTTTAACGGTCAGACTGTGCCGTTAAGTTCTTCAGGACAGAACAGTGAGTTGTTCTCTCCTCCTATATGATAAATTTTCGATGTGTTTTCGCATGAGGATATATTGTAAACACTATATGTTATGTAATATGGCTAATGGAATGTGTTTGTGAGACTTTTATAATTTTCTGTGATTTATCTAAGTTGTTAGAATTATGTGAAATGTATATCAAATGAAGATCATGGGTATGGTAGCTTACTGTTTGCATGATCCATGTGTAATTTGACTTCCATAAAATTTCCGGATGATGTAAATGCATGACAGTCCATGTCCCGAAAATTGGGATTTTCCCATGATTAGAAACTTGTTATAATTTCTGTATTAGAAAATAGAGAGCATGCCTAGATTGTTTTAAAACTTCGAAAAATTGCATGTTGTGTAAAAACCCTCGAATGTTTGTCATTTTATTCTATTTTATGTGAATTCATGTTGTGTGTAACTTGTATATGCATATGTAGATATCTATGTTCAATATTAGCTAGTGATGCTTATGTGTGCATGTGTGTAAATAGGTTATAAATATTGTATGTTTGCATGTGTGATGGTGTGTGTACTATACCATATATATATACATCGTACGCATGGTTTCTGCGTGTTTTTAAGTTCTGGCCGAAGGGCCAATTGGCGTCAACATGGTGGACGCCCATGATAGTCAACGTCCATATCGTTGGACGTTAATACTTAAATAAACGGCCGTCGATGTGGACGTTAATATTATGACATGCATGCACTGCAGACCCCAAAATTCCGGGGGCAAGCTACCTCAACCATTGGGGAGACATCCCCAACTGCTCTCAAGCCTTCACATCAACCCCTGCGTGAGTTGAGAGGTCTCTCTCCTACAAACAAACCTCTTTGCAACCCTAAGACCTCTCTTGTTTCTTTGCAGGGAGAAGGAGAGAAACCCTAAGCCCTGTGAGAAAACCTGAGCTTTGAGAGCTCAGATCCGGTGGTTTGGAGCTTCATCTGGTGATCTACAGCGACTAGAAGCTAGCTTGTACATAGGAGGAGGCTTCCCCGACCTAGAACTGGAAGCTACAACACCACAGAAGATGGAGAGAAGGTGTTTTGGAGGCTTCTTGGGACTGCCCAAGGAGAGCTTCAACAGCAACTTTGATCCCTTTGGAGATTTTACAAGAGGCAAGTAACCCACCCACTTCGTCCATGTATGTGTCTAGGAGGTTTCTATCACTTTTTTGGGATTTTATCGTGTCATGGATTCCCCCATTCTTCTTGTATTTGGAGCTCGGTCGTGTTTTTGCACAGACCGGAACTTGACGGCAAGATCCCTTACCGTCAAGCTCTTCGATTAGCGGCCAACGATATTGCCGTTAATCCCCTTTAACGGCCAGACTGTGCTGTTAAGTTCTCAGGACAGAACAGTGAGTTGTTTTCTCCTATATGATAAATTTTGATGTGTTTTCGCATGAGGATATATTGTAAACACTATATGTTATGTAATATGGTTAATGGAATGTGTTTGTGAGACTTTTATGCTTTTCTGTGATTTATCTAAGTTGTTAGAATTATATGAAATGTATGTGAAATGAAGATCATAGGTATGGTAGCTTACTATTTGCATGATCCATGTGTGATTTGACTTCCATAAAATTTCCAGATGATGTAAATGCATGACAGTCCATGTCCCGAAAATTTGGGAATTTTCCCATGATTATGAAGCTTGTTATAATTTCTGTATTAGAAAATAGAGAGGATGCCTAGATTATTTTAAAACTTCGGAAAATTGCATGTTGTGCAAAAATTTTGGGAATAATTTCTGTGACATTATGAATGATAGGTACAGATCTGTGAATGGTCAAATCGAACATTCATGTTAGGTTCCATGATAAATTGAATTATAAATGGCATGAGATTGAATGTTTTAATTTCTGTAAATGTAATATGACTCAAAAAAATATGAAAATTTACATGTATGATCATAAACTTGAAATTAGTTTGTGGTTAAATTCTCATGTTATTTGGATAAATGTAGAGTGCTCTATGAAATTTCTATGCGAAAATGAGTGTTCAATGATGCTAATATGAACATGATTGATTATGTATGTTTCAACCTGATTAGTGTAAGTTACTGAATGTTTGATTTCTGTCAGCAGTAGTATCATGAACAGGAAAATAGAGCCATGTGTATAAGTGAGAAAATGTAAAGACATGTGTATATCATGTGTAATATGTGTGTTAAAATCGGAATGTGTAATGTGTAAGAATGTGCCAATGGTGACACTGCTTCCATAGAGGGCCGTGGAACCGTACCATGGAAAAGTCCCCATGGGAAGGTTCAATGTGTGTAAGATCCTAAGGGCATTAGGATGAAATCCTGGAGATGGACAAGTACCACTGGTTAGGGTGGAGACTTGTTCTCCTGGTCTGCGCAGTCCAAGAGTCGTCACTGTGTTGCCTAGGTGGCGTCTATGTGTATGTGTATGTGATGTGTCCTTCTAATGGTGGTTTGACTATGTGTCACGGCACTAAATTGTGAAATGTGAATGTGAATTTGTGTAAATTGTGTAGTGTGAATATGTGTAAACGCGCAATGTGTAAAAAGAGAACTATGTGAATGAGTAATTGTGCAAACATGTGAAACCAATGTGTTAGATTGTGAAATTGTGATCCATGATATGTTAATGTGAAATAATGTTATAACAACAACCTTAAAGTGTATGAAATGATAGTGTGCATGTGCAAGAATGTGTAGAATCCATGATAGGAATGTTTCCTTTTATGCATGTGAGAATCCCATGTTAGTTGCTATCATGTTGTAGCTTAATGTGATTTAATGAGTAGTAAGCATGTGATAGGATATTTATTTTGGAACGTCTTAAGTCATGTACCATATGTTTTAAATTCGTAGAAATACCAGGATATATAGGTTGTCTCTTATCAATGTTCAAGCATGCTATATGTTTTGCTTCGTGAATTGGAATGTAAAACCTACTGTGATGTATGCATGAATGATGTGTATGGAGTTATTTGCTGAGTCTTTTAGACTCACTCCATGCTTCGGCGTACAGGTTTAGTTGGTGACCCGACACCTTTGGAGGAGACAGGGAGAGTGACTCCAAGCGTGGCGAGTAGCTTGGTGGAGTCGACGTTGTGACTTTTGCTTTCATAGTATGTAGTTGAGGCATTGTAATTGAAAATTATGTAATTGTGGACAAGCTATGTAATCTGATTTTAGTATTTTATTTATGTGGACTTTAGTTCTCTTAAAAATTGTTATTTGAACCATGTATGTTAAATGTGGATGATGAAATGAAATGAAATGACAAGTAGTTCTTTTACTTCCGCTACTGTATCTATATTTATGAGCATCTCAGCCATGTGTACTAGTGTTGGGTAAATGTCCCACTGTGACGGGACTCACTATACCGACGTGGATTGGTATAATCTTACCGGTATAAGGAGGGTCGTCGCAAAATAAATAAAAGCCTAATAAATCAAATCCAAAGATAAATTAATAATTTTAAAAGTTTAAAAATATTCTCACAAAGATGGTGACTTCACTGGGGACCTCCCTTCCCGTCATCTCTCCATCAGACAACACCCTAACAATAAGATGTACTCACATTTTACTTTTTGTACAGGTCATAACTCTGCAATGGCGGCTACTGCTCATACTCCGGGCGTGTTCTTCGGCCCACTTGTGGTCCAAGACCACATAAGGAATGACTACCTCACTACACCAACTAGGTTTGGAGATTTCCCCCCGGTGGTGGAGTCTCCATATTTCTTGGGCGTGATACCGGCCGTACTACCTACTACTGCCAAGGTCCACGAAGCAAAACAAGCAAAAGAAGAGCCTCAAGCTCAGGCTAATTTGATATAGATGTTCACAACTTATGCTATCAACTTTGGCAATACTCCAACTGCTGGAAAGAAAAAGAGGTGCAAGTCTAACAAGAAGCCCACAACACTTGGCATTTCATGTTCTGGCAAGACTAACTGAGTTGGCGATCTCCG
Source organism: Colocasia esculenta (assembly GCA_014218235.1). Classification (NCBI taxonomy): domain Eukaryota; kingdom Viridiplantae; phylum Streptophyta; class Magnoliopsida; order Alismatales; family Araceae; genus Colocasia; species Colocasia esculenta. The sequence goes on from CM024754.1 coordinate 118,329,186, forward strand.
GATCCGCCTGGATGGGAGTGAGACCCTAATGATACCGTAGCGACATGTGGCTACCGTGCCGGTAAAGAACAGTTTTGACATGCTGCCTAAAGTGCGGCAAGACAAGCCAAGTTTCAAGGTGAAAAATATGAAGAAGCAATGGAGGAAAGCTGAAATCAAGAACACCAAATTTGACAATGTTAGCTTCAAAAAGTACAAAGTCAATGCTGAAAAGGATGAGATACATAGTCCGCCTCGTGTTAAACAGGTGTGGGTCACCACAGAAGAAGCTCAAGAGCTCCGAAGGATAAGGGCTCTGGAATCTCTCGTAGGGCGAAAAAATGCAAGAATGGTCATGAAGCAAGACCCGACAAACTGGCAAACCTTCGGAAGAAGAAGTGTCCCAGACAAACAAGGGGTATCTTCCCAAGTTTCTCGGACCAAAGAATGCACTCCTTCCTTATCTGTTGATCTACAAAGAGGATCTAAAAGGAAAGGGGTATATCAAGAAAGAAGGCAAGCAAGCCAGGAGACAGGGCAAAATTTCAAGTCAGAAGAACACAAGAGGGATGATGATACCCCTAGAAAGTCATTTTTCCAACGCTTGGGTGCCATTGTACGCCATAGGCAGAAGAAGAGAAGAACAGTACAAATCACTGAAGAAGGCATGCAGATATACACATGCTATGCCTCTAACATTAATCTGCCTACAATAGCTGACCAGGCAGAAACCTCAAATACGGAGCAACATCCCACGATATCTAGTCGCAGAAGGGAGCAAGCCTGAGCCTGGCTTGACCAGGTAAATGTGGAGGTGGACTTACCACCTCAGAATGAAGGAGGCATGGGGGCTACTGACATTGCCACCACATCAAATCACCCTCTGGATCAGAGTCGGTCTGCTGAAAACCCTAATATCAGGGTACCCTCATTGCCAAATTTAGAAATGGTAATGCAAGAAAATCAGAAGCTAAAAGCCATGTTAGAAAGACTTATGCAACAATTGGGAATGGCGGCGCCACTGCCACCACAACAATCACCACCAATACAGCCTCCAGAACAGGCACAACAAATATTGCAACCTCAGCAACTTCAACACGCAAGCCAGCCAGCATTGCCCACAACGGCACCAGCCCTGGGAAATTTGCCGCCAAGTATTCCATGCACAGAACCTCTGGCCGAACAACCAATTGAAAATCCAAATTCAAGCCATGGGAAACTCAAGAAGTGCATGTCACAAAACAATGCATGTCACAAAACAAAGGCATGATGCACCACAATTAAATACTTCATTTGAAGGAACAATGGTCTCCCAGAGGGCCATGATTGAACAAATAATTGAAGCAAAGATGGCTGAGCAGAATGAGGGGTCTACCACCTATGACCTGTATAGGGTACCATACCTTGTACACCATCTCTTTAAATAGCTCCCAGCAGAACACCTAAAGGTCCCTAAATTCTCAAAATTCAATGGGGATGGGTCCCCTCATGAACATATAGCTCATTACATGAGCATCATGGGAGAACTGGCAACTGAAGAGTCATACCTTTTGAGGTACTTTTCAACATCACTTACTGGGTCAGCCTTCCAATGGTATGCCCGATTGAAGCCCAACTCAATAGTTGGTTAGGAAGATATGCAAAGGAAATTCTTTGAACGCTTTAGAGTGACAGAAAGAAGAGTCATTTTAGCAGAACTCATATCCTTAAAACAAAATAAAAATGAGTCTGCTCTGGACATTATCAAAAGATGGCATGACATAAGTATGAAATGTGAACAACCACCGGCACATGAAGATGCGGTGAAACTATGCCAAAGAAGTCTGAAGCCAGAAATCAAGGAAAAGCTCCTAGGGGCCAATATCCGGACATTTGAACATCTCAACAACACAGTGGCAGAGATAGAAATCTTCTTTACCGAAAATCCCACTGCTTCATATGGAAGGGGTAAATCTCCTAAAGATGAAAACACCAGGTCACGAGAGGTAAATACCGTGGACTTTTCGACAGCCCGAAGAAAGCGGGGCAAGGGAGATACCCCCGCCTCTTCAATTCAAAGAAAGAAGAAAGGAGATCAGCCCCCACCCTAAGTGAGAGGCTCAACACCCCTTACTCATTTACTAGGGAGCACACCAGAGAGTTGTTGGACATATGTCTCCAAGAGAATCTCATGACACTCCCAGAGCCCAAGTGCCTAGAAGAAGCAGCAATGGTAGACAAACCCAATTATTGCTCATATCATCGCATGCTGGGTCACACTCTAGAAAATTGTTATATGTTCAAAAATCGAGTAGAAAAACTAATTCAAGCTGTAATTATTGACATGGCTGAGCACTTGGTGAATCCACCGAAGCCACACCAACAACCAAAGCTCACGTTCTCTGCCAACGTGATCCATGTTATGGCCCAGGCTAGGTCCTAATGAAAACCAAGAACAAATGGCGCAGGCTAGATAGCTAGATGAGCTGTCCAGAGTTGCTGCATATCACTCCCGAGAGAGGTAGTGGAAGGTGCTATTCGGGCAACATTCCACCATGAGCAAGAAGAAGCTAGCTGGACCCTGATGAATATAAACAAGAGGCCAGCCCCTAATAAACTCCAAAGAAAGAGCAACCTAGAAAGTCATACCTCGGTGGCGTCGCCCCACCTAAGGAAACAACAAAAGAAACAATCCTCCAAGAATTGGCAGTCTTGAAAAAGAAAAAATCAAAGAAGAATGAGAAGAGGAAGAATCTACTGTTGAAATAAATAAGCCAATGTCCGTAGTGGCAATAAATGAGAAACCATCTCAAACACCAATTAAGGAGGGGGCAAAAGGTTTAGTACCCCTCGGAGCTGAACAACTTCCTCTAGAAACAAATGAGAGTAGGAAATGGGTAACAATGCCGCAATCCTCCCTTCACCACAGCCATGCAAGGGTTCAGCAAAAATGATGCCCCCTTAACAAGGCAAACAAAGGCAAAGAAATAATGGGGGCATCTCTAAAAAGAAAAGGAAAATTCACTGTCAATAAAGAAGCAACAACGACATTAAAGCTCAGCATGTAGTTGGAGGATCCTGAGCGAATGCCATTACAGCTGCATAGGCCCATTGTCAAGCTTGGAACTAATGCCATCAGCAAGAAGTAATAGAAGTTGGCATACCACTGCCATTAAGTCATATATTTTAACAAACGACAATCCACAGGAGGTCCACACACTGGAGCCTCTAAAATTCTTTTGTGGCCTACCATGCCGAAAGATAGCCAATAGTGTGCTATAAAGGGAAGCCTGTAGCAAACAACCTCCAGATAATTTTGGCTAAAAGATGCCAATATTAAATTGAATGAAATGGTCAAAGATCTGAAAGACATGCCAGAGCAAATAAAGGTAATATGCCGGAAGCAAAATATTCAAGTTCAAAGTCGAACGAGAGTCAAGTTATGTCAAGCAATGTGGTACCCTACCAATGTCATGGGGCCAACCATTCCCCCACAACGACACAAGAGGTCTTGGATGGGAGACACGGAAGGTCCCGCAGTTCACTATGTTGCAAATATCGTCAGCATAAAGCTTCCAATAATTGAAACAAGGATGGATGAGAATGACGCCCAGATGGACGAGGATTTCTCCACAAATAAAATAAGGGTTGTTCAAAATGTTGGATCGAAATGGCAGATTCACAGTCCTAGAGGGGGGTGAATAGGACTTTCTAACTTTTCAAAATTCTTCTGAAAAACACAACACTAAGTAGATGTGTTAGTACTGGTGTGGTGTGTGATTCAAGTGTGAACTTGGCGGAAAACAATCACACAGAAAATTACACAAGAGATTTATCCTGGTTCGGCCCTTCCCATATGGAAGTCCTACATCCAGTCCTCAAGCCAACCACTTGAGATTTCACTAAACTGCCAATCAACTTGGCCTTCTCTCACCCTTGAGAGGAAATTACAACACCCACTTGCTCCAAAGCAAGTCTTCCCTAAAACAGGGGTAAACAAAACTGCCTTATACCAAAGGCCTTCCCTTCACAACAGGGGCAATGCAGAATCAAATTTCTGCAGAAATTACAACAGAAATGAAGGAAGAAACTCTTGTGTGTTTGCCTCAAGAAAGAGCACAGAACACACACTTTCCAGCAGGATTGAAAGATAAGGAGTTCAATCTAAATCCTAGCTGAAGCTACTTGGGTGGACTTTGAAGTAAAAACAATTACAGTTGCCACCCAAAAGACAGATCTTCAGAACAGGAATTTCTAAAGAGATTCTCTCAAATAAGAACTTGAGCAGGAAGGCTTTTGAGAGAGCTTGAAGAACGCAAGATGAGCTTTCAAGGAATTGTCTTGAACACTATGCCTTGTTGTGTTTCTTCAAGAGCTTTCTTCATTTTTTTATAGTCTTCAAAAACTAGCCGTTTGGAGAAGATAGCCGTTGGAGTAAGATGGCTGTTGTCTTCTTAGCCGTTTGGAGATAGTCTTGGGGATCCTTTGGATCTTAGAAGTTTTATCCGAAGGGCCATGAATTTTGTCTCTTTCCAAGGTCTTCAGAAATAGGAGGAGTTGCCATAGCTAGAAGATAAGCTATTTAAAGTCTTGAGCTGAGCAACCCATGCCAGACATGTGCTCCAATAAATGCCTGTTTAGAAAGGACAAGACAAAGACAAAAGCATCTCCATACCTTTGTGGTAGGTGGGTCAGTGGAGTACAACAAATAGTATGGAACCTAGTATTCTTAGTCATTTCCGAAAATAAAGCAGACAGACAAAAAGGTAAAGTATGGGTCTGTCAGTGGTAGGTGAGATGGTCAGAAGCCATGCGTCAGAAACTTACATAAATGCTTTGTGTCTCTTAGAAGATATAGACTGAGGCAAAGGACACTAAGACTGTAAGACTAGAAATAAATTGCAAAGAATGTTTTGCATAATTTCGAATGTACTGAATTGTCAGAAGAAATATATTAAAATAATGATCATGGAATTTGTCACTGATTTTATACTTAAGAAGTTTAAGATTCAACAAAGAACTAATAGAAATATTTCCTGACAGATAGAACTGACAAGGTATAAGTACACAACTAACAGTGTAGTTGAATGCAGTAAATAGGTAATTCGACTTAGAAGTAAGCATGATTTGACTACAGTAGGAACTATGTAAATCGACTACAATAGAGCAACCATCAGTCGAATGTAGTGTAAGACTGAGTCGAGGTGGTGAGTCGAATGATGTTTAACTGTGAGTCGAAGTCTTGAATCGAATACAGTGTAAAAGAGTGAGTCGAAGTCATGAGTCGAAGACAGTGTAAAAGACATTCGACTGTATGAGTCGAAGTCATGAGTCGAATACAGTGTAAAAGACATTCGACTGTATGAGTCGAAGTCATGAGTCGAATACAGTGTAAAAGACATTCGATTGTATGAGTCGAAGTCATGAGTCGAATACAGTGTAACGTTGCGGACTTAGAAAGATTTTCAAGACTTATGACTGAGCTTCTGAATGAGTCGAATTAGTCGAATACATCAGTCGAATTCAGTAGGCTATAGAGATAGTCTGTGCCTTAGAAAATTTTGGGCATTGAATATGTCTAGAAATTTTTGTGATATATATATATTATGGAAAATACATATTTAGGGATTTTTCATGGTAGAAGCAAAATATATATTTAAAGATTTGTCATAGCAAAATCATTATTATTAAAAACTTAGGGGTAGTTGCTCAACAATCCCCCTTTTTGTTAATGACAAAAAAAATCTTAAATGGTAGCTGATAGCCTGATATATCATATAAATTTCTGCTATATTTTGAGATGGCTAAAAGACTGAGTAGCTACCTTTTCTTTTCTCCCCCTTTGTGGCATTAACATAAAGGATAGCAATCAGACAATGTAAAAAAAAGGATAAAGAGCAGTAAATTCATTCATGCAGAAAAAAATAAGTGTCTGAAGCAAACATTGAAGCAAATTACAGAAAAAAAAGGATAAACAACACAATGTTTTTAAGTTCTGGTAGAGCTGGGGAGATAGAGACCAGGGGGAATCTTAGCCAGGAATGACTCAATAAGGTTCCAAAGCTTCAGCTCATTGATGGGGAAAATGTGGTCAAACTTTGCAGAGTCCACATTGTAGGTTAGACTGGTGAAAGGCAATTTCTTCAGAGACTTGATGTGGCGCCTTCTGTAAAAAGAGCGCTTGAGGCTAGCCTTGTCTGGATCCATGATACATTGATCTGAAGGGGAGTGAACTTCTTAGTAGCTGCCAGTGAGAGGAACTCATGGAGAGTGATGTTCTAGTGGAGACCAATCGAGAGAGCTGCATCCTTGGCCTGATAGTAGTAAAAATATCGTGTGCTCATTTGAGGCCTATGTTCTTTTTCACGTCTAGGAGGCTCTTGGAGTGATACTCATTTAGAGTGAGTTTCATTTTCTGGCACTGAGCATGATGATCTGGATAAGCTTTCTCCCATTGATCAGGAGTAAACCGTTTAGACTCAGCAAAACTTAATTGGAGATCAAGAAGGTTCTTCTGAAATTTAGGTATGTGAAGAAGGATGAACCTCTGAAAACTGAGCTTGGACTTGTACTTGATCTTGAACCCTGTAGAAATCCAGAGGAATCTGTTATAGAGGGTGTCAGCAAAGGTGCCTCTATAGAAACCAGCTCCTACAAGGGGTGGATGGAGATCAGGTAACAAGGCTGCTGACATTGAAGGAACCACTTGCCTTTGACCTCTGATGAGCATATCATATTGGCCTCTTGAGACATCATGCAGACCAAGGTTGAACCTCTCAAAATTGTAGGCTTTCATTGCAGTATATTTGGCCTAAGAATCTCTAAGAAGAGTGGCAAAGAGGTCATGAAACTAGAGGGAGATATGTGTATAGATTTTGAGGTGGTGGTTCGGGATTGGGCTTCCTGAAATCTCATGGCTTCCTTAGGGTAGAGATCAACAAACTCTTGAGGAGTCAGACAGTGACTCTTCTGAGAAACAAATTGAAGTTCAGAGATGGAAACCTGGGAAGTTTTGATTAAGGTTGGAAGCCAGTGTTCAAAAGTGAAACTTGGCATGTTATGGATTTCAAGAAAGGCTCTAATTTGAAGGTATTCTCTGAATAGAGCCATGAACTGAGGAGAATGGTAGAAAAAGGCATACCAAAATGGAGGAAGAAGTAAAGCTGGTTTGTCTCCCAATTTGGGACCACGGAAAGCTGGTAGTTGGAGGCTGGGAAGCATTTCAATTATTTGCAAATGGGTTTTCTGAGAACCCGGTTTGGGAACAGTTGGTAGAGATGAATAAAACTGTGGAGGTTGGGTGGACAGGGTTATTGCAACCTCCTTGAGTGGCTTGGGTTGGTATTGCAAGGGGTAGATGGAGAATTGGATATCCTTCAAGGATGGATCTACTGGGATGCTTGGGGGAGGCATATCTGGAGAGGATACCTCAGGAACTGAGGTAGAGGGAGTAGTGGATGAGGGTGCTGCAGGAGTAACTTCTGGAGGATTAACAACTGGAGGGGCAGGTGAGCTAGGCCTGGAAGATGGAGAAGGAAGGATAGGATTGCCATTCTTGATCAGCCTTCTCTTTACTTTTCTCTTGAAGGTGTGGACCTCAAGAGAGGCTTCAAGGGGTCTCTTGCCTAGGGACACCTCTTCTTCTACTGCTGCTACTGCTGGCTGTTGATCAGCCACAGACTCTTGCTGCTGCTGGCTGCTCATCAGGGAGTTGATAAACCACCACTGCTAACTGAGGCTCAGAGACTTGTTGTTGCTGGTGTAGGGGCTGCTGGATTTCATCAGACATGTGCTGCTGGTCAGCCTGGATCTCTTGATCTTTTCTACTGTTTGCTCAAGCTCTTGATTTTCAGGATGTTTTTCTTGGGTTTGATCTTGATGCTGCGGCTCTTGAGCAGAAGGTACTTCTTCTTGCTGCTGAGAGGGAGCTGGCCCTGCTGGCCTGGGAGTGCCTTGCTGGCACACAAACTGAAGCATAAGATCTTTAATCTGCTTCACCTCATCAGCCAAACTGTCAAACTTGACATCTATTACTTCAACTTGTATATGAAGGACTGAAAGATTTTCTTGCTGGGTTCTGACAAGCTCTAGAATGGTGCTAAGACTGCTGCTACTCTCCCCCTGAGACCTTGGCCGGGTCTCAAACTGAGATGGGGAGTAGGAGGGCTCTCTCTCTTCAAAAATATGTTCCATTGGAGAAACAAGAACATCTTCAGATAAAATCCCTTTACCTATGAGATCTCTTAAGACTTCATGTATAGTCTCAGAGGAGCATCATGCTCAGAAAGGAGAGGAGGCAGGAAGCTGAGCATCTTCAGATGGTACTTCAGGAGGGATAACTGGTTGGGCAACTTGCTCTACAATGGGTTCAGGAGGCTGAACAAAAACATCTGGGATTGCTGGAACTGGTGGGGCTTTAATTTGAATACTTGAAGCAGGAGTATCTGGGTGAGCAAAGAGACTAGGGGCTCATCTGGATAAACTTCATGCTCACACTCCGGGACTGAATCCTTATACCATAAGTTCAAATAAAGGTAATATGCCGGAAGCAAAATATTCAAGTTCAAAGTCGAACGAGAGCCATGTTATATCAAGCAATGTGGTACCCTACCAATGTCATGGGGCAACCACCATTCCCCCACAGCGACACAAGAGGTCTCGGATGGGAGACACGGGAAGGTCCCGCAGTTCACTGTGTTGCAAATATCGTCAGCATAAAGCTTCCAATAATTGAAACAAGGATGGATGAGAATGACGCCCAGATGGATGAGGATTTCTCCACAAATAAAATAGGGTTGTTCAAAACCCCAAAGAAATTCAAGAAAAGGTTTATCCTTCCGAGAGCAATAATGGAAGGTATCACCTTACATAAACTGACAAAGAAAGGAGCCCCATTCATATGGGACGACGGATGTCAGAAAGTCCTTGACAAAATCATATTTGCAATCCTTCTATGCTGGGGGCACCTATCAAGGACAGCCTTTAATTGCGGCCATGTGCATCATTGGGGGTATTACTAGCTTTAAAAATGAAAAAAAAGGGGAAAAAGTGAGAAGAAAGAAAAGAAAAAAGGAAAAGAAGAGAAAAATAAAAAGAAAAAAAAGGGGGCAGCGCATGGCATAGTGCTTAACAACCCATCCAGTGCCAGAAGACTCCCCTCTGAATATAGAATTGATTGGTGAGGAGGTGCTTTCTGCTCAAGAAACTTATGAAGCACAAGAAACTCACCTTGAATATTGACAATTATATTTTGATGAGGCTGCACGGGCTTCTTTGAAGGCTGATGGCACATCGACAAATATGGTAGGGGCAGGAATTGTCTTCGTGACCTCAGAAAAAAGGGATATTGCATTATTCATGTGCTTTAATGGAATCCCTCACAAATAATGAAGCAGAATATGAAGCCCTCATAGTTGGCTTAGAAATCGCCCTAGAAATGGGCATAAGATGTATTGAAGTATTTGGCGACTCGTTGCTAGTCGTCAGACAAATGGTGGGCATTTTTGAAGTCCAGAAAGAAAAATTGAAAGTCTATTTTGAGGCAACTACAAAACTCCTACATGATGTTCTCCCTTTTCCCTGATCTATGAGACCGAAGCAGTCATTCTTGTTGAAATTGAGCTCTCATCTTATAGGGTAGCTCTCCACTACAGGCTCCCTACTGACGAGGGGAGCGAAATTGAAAGACGGCTTGAAGAGTTGTCAAATTTGGAAGAAAAATGTTTGGTTGCATACCAACGTCTTCAAAATTATCAAGCACGGATGTCCTGCCCTTCTGACAAGCCAGTGAAAGAAAGAGCTTTAAAAAAAAGGAGATCTTGTCATGGTCAAGCAAAAGGGCATCATGGCCTCCCAACCCAAAAGCAAATTCATAGCCAATTGCCTTGGCCCATTTGTGGCCGACAAAGTGTTTGAAGGTAGTCCCCACACAGTAGTCAACCAAAAAGAAAATGTTATGTTTTTTCCTTTAAATGGCAGATACATGAAACTATACCATACTCCCGAATGTGAGTACGTTTGCGCAATGCAACAAATGGATCTGAATCCAGTACATACCGGAGAAATAGAAGTGATCTCTCTGCAAGATCTTCCAAATAAAAAAAAAGAAGAAGAAAAAAGGGGCTTAAAAACGAGGTGCCCCAGTAGACTTGGTCTATCACCTCATAACGGTGAACTAAGGGCAAAAAGCCTTAAAACCTAGCTGAGGTGAAAACCTAAAAGGGCACCTCAGGCAAAAATAGGAAACCCTGCTGCATGAAAATCCAAAAAGGCGTGTAGGCAAAAGAAAGAAGGGGCTAATTGTGCTGAAAACCCAAAAAAAAGGCATCACAATTAGTATATCAAAGGAAAGACATGAGTTATCCCGCATTCCTTATAAAAGGAAAGACACAAGAGTTATCAATGACGAAACAACCTTTAAGTTCATTCAAATGAATAATCAAATTCAGGGGCTACAACCGAGACAATGATGATTGTGTCTTTCCGCCCTTATAAGAAGTGTGGGAAACTCAGACTCTGATTGAAGAAAGAGAGAGGAGGAGAACCCAAAAAAAAAGAGAAAAAGCTTTCATTCCAAAAAAAAAAGAAGAAGAAAGGAGTCAAATCCCGAGTTTCTTTGGCTAACAAGACGTCAAGGCCAGTCAAAAAGCTCAAAATCTAGACCTCTTGGCTAACAAGCCGTCAAGGCCAGTCAAAGGTCAAAACCCATGTCTTTTGGCTAACAAGCCGTCAAGGCCAGTCAAAAGTCAAATTTCGAGCTTCTTTGGCTAATAAGCCGCCAATGCCATTCAAAAAAGTTCAAAATCCAGACCTCTTGGCTAACAAGCCATCAAGGCCAATCAAAGGTCGAAACCCATATCTTTTGGCTAACAAGCCGCTAAGGCCAGTCAAAAGTCAAATCCCGAGCTTCTTTGGCTAACAAGCCGTCATGGCAAGTCAAAAAGCTCAAAATCCAAACCCCTTGTCTAAAAATCCGCTAAGACCAGCCAAAGCTCAAAATCCAAACCTTTTGGCTAACAAGTCGTCAATACCGGTCAAAAGTCAAATCACGAGTCCTAGAGGAGCCTTAATCCTCTAAACATATTCATGGCTCTCAGGGAAGCATTTAATTCCCTACCATACATGAATCCAAACTCTCAATCCACGACTTTCAGGGAAGCCTTTAATTCCCTACCGCACATAAACCCAAACCCTCGGCCAACACACCATCAAGGTCGGCCAAGTCAGCCAAAATCAAAATCCAAATTCTCACGCCCCCCAGGGAAGCCTTTAATTCCCTACCGACCATAATTCTAAGCTGTTAGCCAACACACCATCAAGGTTAACCAACTAAACCAAGAAACAAATTCAAATTCCAACGGCTCTCAGGGAGGCCTTTAATTCCCTACTGCACATAAACCCAAACCCTTGGCCAACACACCATCAAGGTCGGCCAAGTCAGCCAAAATCCAAATCCAAATTCTCACGGCTGCTCTTAGGGAAGCCCTTAATTCCCTACCATATACAAATTCAAATTCTAATGGCTCTTAGGGAAGCCTTTAATTCCCTACCGACTATAAACCCAAGCTTCTGGCCAATACACCGTCAAGATCAGCCAACCTAATTAAAATCCAAAATCCAAATCCCACAGATCTCAGGAAAGCCTTTAATTCCTTACCGCATCCAAAACCTCATGGCTCTCAGGAAGTCTCTAATTCCCTACCAAAAAAAAAAAAGAAGAAATAAAATAAAGAAGGGCTTAAAAAGGAGGTGCCCCGACAGACTTGGTCTACCACTTCATCATGATGGATCAATGGTAAAAAGGTCTAAAACCCAGCTGAGGTAAAAACCTAAAAGGGCGCCTCAGGCAAAAATGGGTAAACCCCTCAACGTGAAAACCTGCAAAGGCGTGTTGGAAAAAGCTAGAGGGGGCCAAGCTTGGCGAAAACCTGAAAGGGTGCTGAGGTTAGTAATGTGAACAAAAAAACCAGTCAAAGTCAAATCACGTGCCTGAGGGAGCCTCAATCCTCTCACTTAGAATCACGTGCCCGAGAGAGCCTCAATCCTCTCATTCAAAATACGAGCTCAAGGGAGCCTCAATCCTCTCAACCCAAATTACGTGCCTGAGGGAGCCTCAATCCTCTCACCCAAAATATGTGCCCGAGGGAGCCTCAATCCTCTCAACCCAAATCACGTGCCCGAGGGAGCCTCAATCCTCTCATTCAAAATCACGTGCCTGAGGGAGCCTCAATCCTCTCAACCAAAATACGTGTCCGAGAGAGCCTCAATCCTCTCACCTAATTCATGTGCCCGAGAGAGCCTCAATCCTCTCAACCAAGGTACGTGCCCGAGGGAGCCTCAATCCTCTCACCCAAATCACATGCCCGAGGGAGCCTCAATCCTCTCACCCAAATCATGTGCCCGAGGGAGCCTCAATCCTCTCACCCAAATCATGTGACCGAGAGAGCTTCAATCCTTTGAACCAAAATACGTGCCCGAGAGAGCCTCAATCCTCTCAACCAAAATACGTGCCCGAAGGAGCCTCAATCCTCTCAACCCAAATCACGTGCCCGAGGGAGCCTCAATCCTCTCAACCCAAATCACGTGCCCGAGGGAGCTTCAATCCTCTCACCCAAATATGCGCCCGAGGGATCCTCAATCCTCTCACCCAAATCACGTGCCCGAGGGAGCCTCAATCTGCTCAACCAAATCATGTGCCCAAGAGAGCCTCAATCCTCTCAACCAAAATATGCGCCCGAGAGAGCCTCAATCCTCTCACCCAAATACGTGCCCCAGGGAGCCTCAATCCTCTCATCTAAATCATGTGCCCGAGAGAGCCTCAATCCTCTCAACCAAAATACGTGCCCGAGGGAGCCTCAATCTTCTCAACCAAAATACGAGCCCGAGGGAGTGTAACGACCCTCCTTATACCGGTACGGTTATACCAACCCACATCGATATAATGAACGCCGCTACAGTGGGACATTTACCCAACATTATACGATAGGCTGAAATATACATAAATACATTCACATAACAGGGGAAAAGAAATAGCCCATGTGTACTTCTTATTCCATCATCCACATTCTATTCACAGTCCATAATTATAGAGAAAAGAAATCTAAACTTTTCATAACTGAGAAATGAAATAAATACATTGTCCACAACTTTCCACTAAATAAGTACACAATCCCAAAGGTAGAGCAAGTCTACTCTTATTACATATGAAAAATAAAAGTACAACACCAAGTCCAAAACAAGGTCTCCTACTCCCGTTTCGAGTCGCTCCTAACGATCTCCTCGAAGAAGTAGAAATCTCTGCACCTGTACGCCGAAGCAAGAGTGAGTTCAAATGAACTCAACAAGTAACACCAAACACACTAAACTTACATGCATCACATAACTTTCACATTTTCATGCTACACAATATCATATAAACATGGATTTAACATTAATTCGAGTAAAAATCCTAAACATGATGTCCTCACATGTCACATGGAAATTGTCTTATACAAATTTTCAATAACTTAAAGCCTATCACATGCTTTCTACACACTTTTCCATATATTCACTAAGCTCGTTTAACCACGTTCACACACTTACAAGCTAAACATTAGTCATTTAAACATGGAGTTTGTACACATAAATAAGAGACAATTCTAGCATGGATTCTATAATCATTTCACATGGATAACACATTTATACTCATGAAAAGGTTGTTGTTTTGCTATGTACATATTATAATCATTAAGAAGTTATCAATTTACATGCTGTCATAAGAATTCATATTAACACATGATCACTTACATAATTTCACAATTTACACATTCACTTTCACTTAAACACAAGTTCACATTTATTAAATGCCGTGACACATAGCCCAAACCACCTTTTAGAAGGACACACACTAATCACATCACATATCTATCTCCTAGGCATTACAGTGATAAATCTTAGTTACTGCGCAGAACCGAGAGAAACACTCTCCACCCTAACCAACCGGGAGAAGCTCTCTCCACCCTAACATGTATTTCAAAATTTTTTAATAATAATACACTTAACGAAATTTCACAGAAATTACACAACATGCTCCACTACACATATTACATAACATATAAAATTTACCATATATCCTCATGCACAGAGATCCGAAAAATAGCTTATAAAGGCAGACAATCCACTGTTCTTGCCTGAAGAACTCAACGGCAAGGGTATGGCCGTTTACTCATGTTAACGGCAACATAGTGTGCCGCCAACTCAGGATCTTAACGGCAAGGGATCCTGCCGTTAAGTTCCTGTCTGTGCAAAACACATACTGAATGTATGAAACTTGGTGAAATTGGGGTTCCAGGACTCGAAATAAAATCCGGAAAATTCCTTGGACTTACTAGACACATGTAGGAATGATGTGGATGTGGTACTTGCCTCTTGGAAAATCCACAAGCAAAGATTTAAGCTGGAGAAGCCCTCCTCGGCCAAAGCCAAAGAGTCATCAAAACTCCCTCTATCTGAGTTCTGTGTTGATATCTGCTGCACACCAGTGAGGGGAAGCCGTTCCCGGATGTTCAGAGCCCTCTCCAGTCATTGTAGAATGTCGGATGAAGCCTCAAATCGCTGGATCAAGGAGTTCCAAAGTCAGGGTTCGCACATAAAATGTTAGGATTTTTGACAAAGAGCCAAAAGGGTTAGATCTGGCCGGAGATGGGGTGTTTTTAGGGCTAGTGTCGGAGATGAAGTTGGGTAAGGTTGGGTTACAGTTGGGGAATGGTTTCCTAAATCAAGGGCAACATTTCCGGAGGCGTTTCCGGATCTGAAATCGCAACAGATCTGGGCGGTAAACGTCAACATCAATAGCCGTCAATTCTGAGTAGGCGTCCATCGATGTGGCCGCTGATTTATGGTCAACGTCAACTGATGTTGACGCCAACTAGCCGCCAGAACAGAACTTAAAACTGCAGAAACTTTATGTACACCACACAAGTATTTATATTATGTATATATATATATATATAATGTTTATATAAAATCTACAATGCACACATTAAAATAATACTTATTCATGCAATGTAAACAAGTAAGTACTATGCATAAAGTTTGTACATCGATGACATACATTTATACATACATAAGAAATCACCCAAAGATGAAAAATCAAGGGCCTTACACCCTCTCCCCCTTAAAGAAACTTCGTCCTCGAAGTTGGACCGACGCTACTCAAACAATTGAGGATATTTCTTCTTCATTGCATCCTCAAGCTCCCAAGTAGCCTCCTCTCGCGAGAAGTTACGCCATAAGACTTTCACCGACGCAATACTCTTATTCCGGAGATGCTGAACCTTCCGGTCAAGAATAGCCACTGGTTGCTCCACATAGGAAAGATCTGGCTGGATCTCCACTGGCTCGTGACTAATAATATGAGATGGATCTCTGACATACCTCTTGAGCATAGATACGTGGAAAACGGGATGGACACTAGCTAACGCTGGGGGTAAAGCTAGCTCATATGCCACGTTGCCCAAACGTTTGAGAATCTCATACGGGCCAATGAATCTAGGACTTAACTTACCATGCCTGCCAAATCTAACTACACCATGAGTAGGCGAAATCTTTAAAAAGACATGCTCACCTACCTCAAACTCCAAATCCTTCCTCCTGTTGTCGGCATAACTCTTCTGCCTATCCTGTGCCGCAACAAGCCTCTTCCTGATCAACTGGACCTTATCCGAAGTCTCCTGAACTAACTCCGGACCGATCAACGCCTATCGCATGTCTCCTCTCAACATAAAGGAGATCTGCAAGGCCTACCATACAATGCCTCAAATGGAGCCATACTAATACTCGCATGAAAACTGTTGTTATATGCGAACTCCACTAGAGGTAAATGACGCTCCCAATCATCTTTCCAATCCAGAACACACGCTCTCAACATATCCTCGAGTGTTTGGATAGTCCTCTCGGATTGTCCATCTGTCTGGGGATGAAACGCCGAACTGAGCTTCAGCTCCGAACCTAACGCATCCTGAAGACCCTTCCATAACCTCGAAGTAAATCTCGGATCTCGATCCGAAATGATCGACTTCGGGACACCATGCAATCTAATAATACTGCTAATATACAATCTACCTAAACTCTCTACTGACTACTTCTTCTTCATGGGTAAGAAATGCACAGTCTTCGAAAATCTGTCTACCACTACCCAAATCGAGTCATTACCCCGTCTAGATCGAGGCAAACCCGTAACAAAATCCATAGTGACAGCCTCCCACTTCCATACTGGGATCTCCATCTTCTGTATAAGACCAGATGGTCGCTGCCGCTCGGCCTTCACTTGCTGGCAAACTAGACATCTAGACACATACTCCGCTACATCCTTCTTCATGCCAGACCACCAAAAATATCTCTTCAAATCCTGGTACATCTTAGTGTTATCCGGATGAATAAGAATCTATACCTATGAGCCCCTGCTAATACATGCTCACGGACATCCACGATGTCTGGAACACAAACACGGTGACGGAATCTAATCACGCCATCCACATCACAAGTAATGCCTGCCTTGCCCACTAACTCTTGGAGTCTAGGCTCGGCTTTCTGTTGCTCGATCACTTCATCCAACACTGAAGACCTAATGGACAACTGAGCTACAAAAGCCTGGCACAATGATGGTTCTAACTCAGTCATCACACACGCTGCATCCTCCAACATCTTCCAATCCTGCTGGAGAGACGACCTCTTCCTGCTAAGGGCATCCACTACAACATTCGCCTTTCCAGGATGATACTGGAGGACGAAGTCATAGTCCTTCAGGAACTCACTCCATCTTCTCTGCCTAAGGTTTAATTCCTTTTGGGAGAAAAGGTACTTTAGACTCTTGTGGTTAGTGAACACCTCAAATCTGACACCATAAAGATAGTGTCTCCAGATCTTTAGTGCATGAACCACTGCCGCAAGCTCAAGATCATGAGTCGGATAGTTTCGCTCATGCTCCTTCAACTGACGAGAAGCATACGCTACTACCCTTCCTTGCTGCATCAATACACAACCAAGGCCAATCCGAGAGGCATCCGTGTAGATAGCAAAACCCTCTACACCGCTCGGCAAAACTAATACAGGAGCCGAAGTGAGCTTAGTCTTCAACAATTGAAAACTACTGTCACACTCCTCAGACCAGACAAACTTTACTCCCTTTCTGGTTAGCTGAGTTAATGGTGCGGCGATGGATGAAAATCCCTCAATGAATCGCCGATAATAACCCGCCAAACCAAGAAAACTCTGAATCTCCAAAGGAGTCTTGGGAATCTCCCAATCCATAACAGCCTGGACTTTCGCTGGATCCACTGCTACACCAGTACCGGAGATAACATGCCCAAGGAAATGAACCTCGCGCAACCAAAAATTGCACTTGCTGAATTTTGCATACAGCTTGTGCTCTCGGAGAACCTCTAATACTACCCTTAAATGCTGATGATGTGTGGTCTCATCCGGAGAGTAGACCAACACGTCATCAATAAAAACTACGACAAACTATCTAGATATGGTCTGAACACCCTGTTCATGAGATCCATGAACGCTGCCGGGGCGTTGGTCAGACCAAAAGGAAGGACCAAAACTCATAATGTCCATACAGGTTCTAAAAGCCGTCTTGGACACATCCTCACTCCTAATCCTCAACTGATGATAACCAGACCGCAAATCAATCTTAGAAAAGACTGATGCATCTTGCAGTTGGTCAAACAATCATCAATCCGAGGTAAGGGATACCTGTTCTTCACCGTCACTTGGTTTAGCTTTCTATAATCAATGCATAACCTAAGTGATCCATCCTTCTTCTTCATGAATAAGACAGGTGCGCCCCAAGGGGAAATGCTAGGGTGAATAAATCCCTTATCTAACAAATCCTGCAACTGCTTCCTTAGCTCAGCTAATTTCGCCGGTGCCATCCGATAAGGTGCCTTCGAGATATGAGAGGTGCTGGAAGCAACTCTAGGGTGAACTCTATCTCTCTAGCCGGTGGCAAACTAGATAGGTCACCAGGAAAGACATCTGGAAACTCTCGCACTACATCTATATCCGCAAGAGTAGGTGACTCATCAGCCTTGGGTACTAATACCACGCTGGCAAGAAAAGCGTCACAACCCTTGTTCACCATTCTCATCGCCCTCATGGCAGAGATGACAAACTTCCCTGCCAAGTTTCTTGGCAAAGGATGAGAAAATTCATCTTCACCAGGAATGCGGAAAACGATCTTCTTCCCACGATAATCTACTAACGCATAGTGCTCCTCTAGCCAATCCAGACCAAGAATAGCATCGTAGTCCTTCATCTTTAGCAAGAAGAAACACCCTTCTTGGACTCTATCCTCAATGCACACCGGTAAAGACGGAATACACTTCCTAGTCGATACCGTACCTGCAGGTGTGTGCACAGACAAAGGGACTTCTAAATCCTCAGACTCTAGTCCTGACTCTAGGGCTAACTGCCTAGCAAATGCTCGAAATGAACGAGTGGGTAGCACCCGTATCGAACAAAACCCGAGCATGCACACCTACGAACCAAAACTGTACCTTCGGTAACATGATCCGCCTACTCGGCGTCCTACGAGCTAACGCAAACACTCGAGCTGGGCTCGAGGTCTCCCTGGTCGTATGTCGCTGGCGCTGCTACTGCTGCTGCTGGGGGCTGGTGCCGCTCCACGCTGACCTTCCTGCTGTATCTGGGGCAATCCTTGATCTATGCTCGCTGCTCCCAACTTCAAGCACTTCCCGCCAACTTCAACATTCGTACCCATGTGCCCTCCCAATGAGGACACTCCTTCTGGCCATAGGGAATGCTGCGAAGGTACCTGACTGCGCCCGATGCCACGGAACGCGGCGGTGACTGAAAAAGCCGCTTCTTCCTCTCCTGCCTCTGGAAGGAGCTGCGGCCTCTTCTGAGAAGCCTTCTTCTCCTCCAAGTACTGCTCCATCTCTCCTTCCTGACGACACGTCACGCTGAGTGCCTGCTCGAGGGTACGATGGTCGAAACCCACCAACCTCGTCCTCAGCGATGGCCTCAGACCCATCACGAATTTCTTCGCCTTCCTGCGCTCATCAACTACAATATGAGGGGCATACTTTGATAGCTCGGAACCTGGCCTCGTACCCCAGTACTGTCATGGAGCCCTGAGTCAAGAGAGGAATTCCTGCTCCATCTTGTCCTGGGTGGCTCGGAACAAACTTGGTTCGGAAAAGCCTCACGAACTCATCCCAGCCAACCTCCACAGCACCATCCTCGAATGAGTATGTAACAACGAGGACCACCATACGTCGGCTCGCTCCTGCCAAAACCATCCATAAGGACTAACAAAATAATCTATACTTAAAGAAATAACACCGAATTAATTACACATACCTGTAGCATATAGTGGCTAAAGTGACCTTGTCATCCTCAGTGCACCTAATAGCCCGAAAGATCTTTTCGATCTCCCTCATCTAGCTCTCAGCTAATAAGGGATCGCTCTCCCCCCTTAAAAGAAGTGGCGACATCCTCTTGAACCTTTCCATGATGGAGGGTCCACCATGGTCCTGAGCTTGGGGAACTGGCACTTGAGCCTGCCACAACAAACATCATAATCAACACATATAGCATAGAAACATAGAAACAATCATCAATCAAGTAAACAGACTACCCTTTTTCCTTCTAACCTGAGCCTCCAGCTGAGCCTGGAGTGCAGCTTGAGTGTGGGCCTGCGTCTGCATGGCCTGCACTAAACCTTGCATGAACACTCCATAGTCTACTCGTGGCGGTGAGGGAAGCATAGGACCCTGGGGTGCTGGGGCCTGCTGTCTCACCCATATCCTCACGCCGAGGCTCCTCTCTCCTCTTCCCTCACCTCTCAGAACAGGAACACCACGCCTACCACGTGAAGCCATATCCTGCAAAATGATTTAATCACAAATTTAGAACTAGACTATCTAATTCTAACTATTTACTTATCTATGTGGACATTCTACGCAGACTTAGCATACAATGAAGATGATGGTATGTACATATTTATGTACAGTTTTCAGCCTGATGCTCTGATACCAATCTCTGTAACGACCCTCCTTATACCGGTACGGTATACCAACCACATCGATATAGTGAACGCCTCTATAGTGGGACATATACAATATTTATACGATAGGCTGAAATATACATAAATACATTCACATAACAGCGGAAAAGAAATAGCCCAATGTAACTTCTTATTCCATCATCCACATTCTTTCACAGTCCATAATTATAGAGAAAGAAATCTAAACTTTTCATAACTGAGAAATGAAATAAATACATTGTCCACAACTTTCCACTAAATAAGTACACAATCCCAAAGGTAGAGAAAGTCTACTCTTTTACATACTTATGAAAAATAAAAGTACAACACCAAGTCCAAAACAAGGTCTCCTACTCCCGTTCCGAGTCGCTCCTAACGATTCTCCGCGGAAGAAGAAGAAATCTCTGCACCTGTACGCGAAGCAAGAGTGAGTTCTAATGAACTCAACAAGTAACACCAACACACTAAATTACATGCATCACATAACTTTCACATTTTCATACTACACAATATCATATAAACATGGATTTAACAATTAATTCGAGTAAAAATCCTAAACATGATGTGTACACATGTAACATGGAAATTGTCTTATAAAAATTTTCAATAACTTAAAGCCTATCACATGCTTTTCTACACACTTTTCCATATATGCAACTAAGCTCGTTTAACCACATTCACCACACTACAAGCTAAACATTAGTCAATTTAAACATGGAGTTTGTACACAAATAAGAGACAATTCTAGCATGGATTCTATAATCATTTTCACATGATAACACATTTATACTCATGAAAAGGTGCTGTTTTGCTATGTACATATTATAATCATTTAAGAAGTTATCAATTTACATGTTGTCAATAGAATTCATATTAACACATGATCACTTACATAATTTCACAATTTACACATTCACTTTCACTTATACATAAGGTCACATTTATTAAATGCCATGACACATAGCCCAACCACCTTTTAGAAGGACACACACTAATCACATCACATATCTACACCTAGGCATTACAGTGATAAATCTTAGTTACTGCGCAGAATCCGGGAGAAGCACTCTCCACCATAACCAGCGATACTTGTTCGCCTCCAGGATTAATCCCAATGCCCGTGGGACATCACACACTATGAACCTTCCGTGGGGACTTTACCCCAGTACAGTTCCACAGCCCTCTAAGGTAGCAGTGTCACCCATTGGCACATTTACACATTTCTTAATTTCTAACACACACTTAAGGCATAATTTTTAACACCTCCATTTCATGCTCACACATTACACACTTCAGTATTACCTAGTATGGTACTACTGTTCTCATAATTTACACATTCAAAATAAGTCTATCATGCAGAATTTTGCCGACTTTAATACCACACTTAACATACTTTAATTTATCAATATCACACATGAAATTGAAATGTATAGCTACTGTCATCATTTCAATACAACATTTTAACCAAAAACCTATTACAGGTTAACCATCATGCATATAAATTTTCACATTTTTTTGAATTGCACACTAATTATGAAAATTCTAACAGTAGAATCACATAAGACTAAAATAACCAAACTAACATGGATTTTCATTGTTCGGATTCATAATTCATTATATACATGTATACTGATAGTTCTAATCATGTGCCAAATTCTAGAGATTTAACTATTTCCATATCATTTAATAGAATTTCTTCACTAATTAAGCATGCTCACTATTTTTTAGTTCAGGAAATCTAAAAATTTACACGGTTATCAGAAAATTCCCAAATTTTAACAACATGCTCTGACATCGATTTAAGCACCACAGAAAATTTCTGTCACTTAAATTCCACAAGGATAACATAAACAGTAAATTACAACATTCAAAACCTATTTAACATGTATTTCAAAAAAAATTAATAATAATACACTTAACGAAATTTCACAGAAATTACACAACATGATCCACTACACATATTACATAACATATAAAATTTACCATATATTCTCATGCGCAGAGACCCGAAAAATAGCTTATAAAGGCAGACAGTCCACTGTTCTTGCCTGAAGAACTCAACAGCAAGGGTATGGCCGTTTACTCATGTTAACGGAAACATAGTGTGCCGCCAACTCAGGATCTTAATGGCAAGGGATCCTGCCGTTATGTTCCTGTCTGCGCAAAACACAGATTGAACGTATGAAATTGTGTGAAATTGGGGTTCCAGGACTCGAAATAAAATCTGAAAAATTCCTAGGACTACTAACACATGTAGAATGATGTGGATGGGGTACTTGCCTTTGGAAAATCCACAAGCAAAGATTTAATCCAGAGAAGCCCTCCCAGCCAAAGCCAATGAGTCCTCAAAACTCCCTCTATCCGAGTTCTATGTTGATTTCTGCTGCACACCAGTGAGGGAAGCTGTTCCCGGATGTTCAGAGCCCTCTCCAGTCATTGTAGAACGTCGGATGAAGCCTCAAATCGCCGGATCAACGAGTTCCAAAGTCGGGGTTCGCACATAAAATGTTAGGATTTTTGACAAAGAGCCAAAGGGTTAGATCTGGCCGGAGATGGGGTGTTTTTAGGGCTAGTGGGAGGGAGAAGTTGGGTAAGGTTGGGTTACAGTTGGGGAATGGTTTCCTAAATCAGGCAGCATTTCCGGTTCCGGAGGCGTTTCTGGATCTAAAATCGCAACAGATCTGGGAGGTAAACATCAACATAATAGCCGTCATTCTGGGTAGGCGTCCATCGATGTGGCCGCTGATTTATGGTCAACGTCAACTGATGTTGACGCCAACTAGCCGCCAGAACAGAACTTAAAACTGCAGAAACTTTATGTACACCACACAAGTATATATATATATATATATATATAATCTATAATGCACACATTAAAATAATACTTATTCATACAATGTAAACAAGTACTATGCACAATAAAGTTTGTACATCGATGACATACATTTATACATACATAAGAAATCACCCAAAGATGAAAAATCAAGGGCCTTACAGGGAGCCTCAATCCTCTCACCTAAATACGTGCCTGAGGTAGCCTCAATCCTCTCAAACCAAATATGCGCTCGAGGGAGCCTCAATCCTCTCACCCAAATATGCACCCGAGAGAGCCTCAATCTTCTCGCCCAAATATGTGTCCGAGGGAGCCTCAATCCTCTCACCCAAATACGTGCCAGAGGGAGCCTCAATCCTCTCACCCAAAACCACAAGCCCGAGGGAGCCTCAATCCTCTCATCAAAATTATCGCCCTGGAGAAGCCTTAATTCTCTAACATAAGCATGGTATGGCCCCATAGGAGCTTTAATCCTCTAAGTGAAATACCTCATGGATTTTGGGAAGCCTTAAAACCCCTGTTATCAATAAAGATCACATGTTGACGGTGAAACTCAGAAGCACAATGTATATAGCAAATAAAAGTCTTGGTCCCAAGACAGGCCCTTAGGATAGCCCAAAAGGAGAAGTCAAAATGAATAGATAGCATACACTGATGCTAAAAAGAACATTTCTCAAGCAAGCCTATGCTCTGGTGTTGCCTGTCCTCAGAAGGTCGACATGTACAAAAGAATGGCATGAACAGCTCTGTCATGCATGAGCGAGGTCGTCATCTTATGCCAATTCATTGCTTGCACAATTTTTGTAGAAGTTCTAGCAGTCTCTACTTGCAAAATAGCCAACTGGGTCTCCATGATTTTCGGCTCCAAGTAATCTCCTTCAATGTCAGGTACCTGATCCAACTCTGCAAGGTCAAAACAATAGGAGATCATATTTTTGCCACAGAAGAACGAGAAAAGGAAAGGATAAGGCGGCTTATCGGAAGATATATCGCAACAAAGTCACAATTCTCAATGCATATAACAAAATTTTGGCATTGTTGTCATGAGATGATGGTCATTGGTACTGCAAGTCGAAAAGAAATGGAAAGTTTACAGCAAGTATGTCACAAGCTGTGACATATCAAATTCACAAGTATGACATCTCCAACATGGATATCAACAAAGTCAAAATGGCTGAAATGCATTGGCAGAATCAATGAAATGGGTCCTCTAAAGGGCAATATGTGCTAAAATACAATTGGAAATTCACACGAGACAGTCGCCCTATGCTTCGTTCTCAGACGCTAGTCTCGTAGGGGGCATTTGTTGCGTCGATTTTTGCCCAAAGAAAAAGAATAAGAACAGAAAATAGAAGGAAAAAGAATAAGAAAATAAAAGGAGGAGGCCTCACCTGTCGGTGCCTCCATCCCAGCACCTCCTCTGCTGCGCCTCTGCTTGGCTCTCCCACAATGAGAAGGGGAAGAAAGGGGGTGGCTGCCACCGGCCCCCACTACTGCTGCCGCCGTTGCCCCCCCTTGGGTGGCCGCCGCTGACTGCGGCCACCACCGCTGCTGCCACTGGCCCGCACCGCTACAACTGCCGCCGCCGCTGCTTGCTTCTGCCGCTGCCGCCTTGGTCCTTGCCGCCGCCGCCACCGCCATCGTCTTTGCCCGGGGAAGCCGCCGCCAGCCCCCACTGCTACTGCTGCTGCCGCTGCTCGTGTCGCTGCTCCCCCCTGTTCACCGTAGACCGAAGGAGGAAGAAGAGAGGAGGAGGAGGAGGAGGAGCGCGCCTCCTCCCTCCCAGGCATCTCTCTCTTGCGGCCTCTCTCTCTCCCACTGCCGACTAAGCGAAGAGGAGAGGAGGAGGAGGCCGGGTGCCTCCTCCCTCCCCGCCATCTCCCTCTCGCGCTCTCTCTCTCCCGATGCCCTAAAGGGCACAAACGCAAAAAAAAGAAAAAAAGAAAAGAAGGAAAAGTAAAAAGGAAAACAAGGGGAAATGAAAAAAGTCATGTGCAAATGACCGGAATGGGTCTTCAAATGGCCGAGACGACGTTTTGGCATGGGTGATGTTTATGGCTGGGACGGTGCAAACGGCCGGGACGGGGTCTTTTCCCCACTCTCTATAAAAGCAAGGGGGCGCCCCAGGCCAAAGAGGATTTTGAAAGCTCCAACCCAGAGCAAGGCTCTGAGAAAGACTACAAGGCAGTCTGGGAAAAGGGTCTGCAAGGCAGCCCTAAAGAACATTGTGCAAGGCACAATTTGACTTTTCTCAAATCTTAAGCAAGGTCCATTGGGCTTCCTTTATTGGGCCAAACTTCTTATTGGGCCTCAAATTGCTTATTGAGCCGAACTTGTATTTTTCATGCAAATGATTATGATGTTTCATGCTTAATGGGCCTAATGATGCTTAATTGGGTCGGCATTTGATGTACTCTCACATGTGATGTTTAATGGGTCTATTGGGCTAATTTTACTTATTTAATCACGCCTTATATGAATAAGTACACGTAGTGTCACGTTTATTTCGAACTTTTCACTACTTGGTTTCTTAATCAAAATCAATCAATTTTTCAACCAACCTTAACAAAATATTTCACAAACATTGTTATTTAATTTTCAATAACATAAAAGTAACAAACAAGTATGTCTCATGTTATTTTTGATCCACCTTAAGTTAATCACTTTTTAAATCAAATAAATAAATGAAAACATTAATTTAATCCACATAATCATAATTTAAATAAATAAATGATGAAAATAATTAAAAAAAATGAAATCAATGATTTTAAGATACTAAAAAATGAGCAAATGGATTTTAAAAAATCAACAAAAATGAAACAAATATCAAAAAATTTCAAAAAAATAGATTGCATGCTTGTAACTTTATTCTCTTTCATGTACAATTCATATCATTCAATTGTGAGTCACGCTCTTCTATTTCAAGGAGTTGTCTGATGGTTAATCAAGGGTATTCAGCCTTTGTGCTGATGTAAGTAACACTAACCGAGGTTAGTGAGGGAGGTCAAACGAACTAAATAAGACGATGTCCATGTAAATAAATAAAAGCCAAATAAATCAAATCCAAAGATAAATTAAAATTTTTAAAAGTTTAAAAAATATTCTCACATCCAACTCCAATAGCAAAAACAGGATGCCCCTGCCAAAAAGGTAAAGAACAAGCTTAGAATCTGGAAACAAGGAAAAAGGATACAAAATGTATTTATCTTGAACTTTTCTGTGAATTGTTTTGCAACAAAACATCTATAGAAAAAAAAAACAGGTGGTCTATTGCAGCTAGCTGCATCCATCATAGATGAAGTAGTCCCTGAAATCCAATAATAAAAGTAACAGTAATATACTACAGGATCAGACTATAGCTCTAAGCAGTGAAAAACTCCTCTTTCCGTCCATAGTAGCTAAGCCAAGATTTAGATCTTAGATGACTAATAGGTTTGGAAACTCTAAATGCTACATAATTTTAGTAATCCTTTTAGGTGCATAGCAGAAGTTACAAGTGAATACAAGCATATTGAAAATGGACTAGAAAGCACATGCAAATTAACTATTTTCTAATTCTGGCATGTCAAGAACCACAAGGGTGGCCAATTGGATGAAGCAGCTAGATCAACAGTAAGATGGTGCTAGACCATGATCACTGACCATGCAGCAGCTCAGGAAGAGGAAGGAATTGTGAAGGAGAATAATTTTATTGGTTATGATCAATTGGTTTTACATTTTCTGGTACAATGTATTGATTTTAAAATTTGCCTTGCAATATGAAATGTTATGGTTTTAATGTGCATGTTAATTTCATTTATGCTTATTTTTCTGAAATCTTGTGCCTTAGTGTTTCTGAAATCTTGTGCACCTATATAATTTTTAAAAAACACCTATTTCAAGTTCTAGAAGTTGTTTGAGCAAGTGTGTGTGCTTTATGTTGCATTGGAAATTAATCACAGCACACATTAGCTTCTTAGGTTAATGTAAAGAATGTGCTCCCCAAAAATAATGTTATGTGAAGAAACTAAGGTTAATTTGTTTTCTTAGGTTAATGTTTAGAATGTGCTCCCCTGCTTAGGAACGAATGCCAGAAGCCCTCCATTTCCCTTCTTCAATTAGCATCAGATGGTGACATTAAGAGATCAAGCATTACAAAAAACCAGTACAGAAATCAAGGATATGAGAGAGATTTAGATATGCTAACCAGTTGGAAGGGCTTATGTTAGCAATTATAATTGTTTTGGAGTTACCACCCAGGGAGTCCTAAAACAAGGACAAATGTACACAGTATAGTAAGAATGAACATTGGCAATAGAAAGATTAAACACAAACCATAATTAAATAAAAACCTATATTTAGAAAGGATGATAAGTCTGAATTCTCATGACAGAAAATTCAATATTTAGAAGGAGAAAGAAAAAACAATACAGAAAAAACACACATTGGCATGAAATATCAACACCAAACCATCCATTTGTGCTGCCGAGTCAAGTTGCTCCCATCCCAAAAGAGAAAAATAATAATAATCCACCAACCCGCATCCACATACACTGCCTAATCAGGTTGTCAAGCAATGCCATACTACTGCTGCCTCCACTCCCTATGTTTCTTTTTCTTCATATCTTTCCTCCATCTTCCCAGAATACCTTACAATTTCCTACCTATTTTGTTAGAGTGGGACCAACAAGGAGGCTGAAATGTAGAGGTGGCAAACATAGTTAAAGTTCAAAAACTAAAACTCCTTGATAGGCATGAAATGTTTACAAATTCATACCTTGAATCCCAATAAATTATTAATGGATGCCAAATATGGGAGTTGAAATTCCCTGAAGGTTATGGTGCATATCCATGAGAAAATGCTAAAATGTCACTTGTGGTTTTTTAGACAGGACAACAAACTAAAAGTCACTTTTTTGTCCATAGGATAACCTGGATTCTAATGTGTTACATACCTCATCTAAGACTTTCCCACCTATTTCACACTGAAATATTGCAGATTTTCTAAGCAGCATGAAAACAATTGGTTCATTTGCACAAAGAAATCATCAAATTTTTTATCTACCTGCAGAAGAAAAGTCATCTTTGAATCCCTGTAAGGAACATGTAGTGACTTTTGTTTCGACATAGTGACAAGATTCATAATCACAAGCCTGCAGTTAAATGAAAAATAAGCACAATAAATGGACAACAGAGCATATAAGAACAAAAAAAGGAAAATCATAAACATGTTCAAAGCTCCAATTACCCTAAAGTAGATAGAGACTTATTGATGTTAGTGGCTTCCTTAAGACGTTCACCTTCTGCACCAGAGCTCTTCTACCTGTAGTTATACAACACAGTAGATGTGTGCTAACTCAGATGCCAAGCTCAATGTAGGAGCCAGCAAAACATAGTGTCATTCTATTTGATGGGGAAGATCTTCACAACGACTAAGAGTGAGTGAACTGCATTAAGACTACTAGAAAAATAAGCATTTAACACAGCATCCTCAAGCTCCAAATATTATTCCACTTTCCACATCTCTATGTCACCACAATATCTAATAAATTGATTAAAGTCTACCCATCCTTCTGTCTGCCATAGCTTAGGAGACCTTTCTGGCCTTCAGCAAAGGGAAATCATCTAAATCATCCAACCACCATTGCCTCAATCGATTCCCTTTCTCCAACCAATCGATTGCCCCTTTTAAAAGCCTCAATCGACTCTCTTTCTCCAAACAATCGATTGTCTCCCTCCACAATCGATTGTCCCTTTTAAAGCCTCAATCAATTCACTTTCTCCAACCAATCGATTGTCCTTTTTAAAGATAACTTTTTTTTTGTTCTTTCAATTTTTCATTATATGTATCAGCAGATATCCATGTGCATTTATAATGCATAAAATAGATTGTACAAATTGGATGAAGCATGTGAAGCCATATATTTGAAAGAGGTAACATCCATTTTATTTCCAATTTATATTTTGAAAAGAGCCCAACCTAATATTCTTTATTGTAAAAATTTTGTTCAATTGTAGCTGCGCTACAGGAAGTTACTGTAGTGTTATAGTAACTCACTGTTTATTCAAATTGTTTCTTTTTTTTTCTTTCTTAATTTAATTCTTTTTTAAAAATCAAATTGGGTAATGTTAGTTGTTTTGATTATAGTTTTTTAAATAAACAATAACATAATTTTTTAGTTTTTATAAATAGTAATTACAATAGCACACTACAGTAACTCACTGTCAATAATTTTTTTTATGTTATTTTTAATATAGGAAATTAAAACAAAATTATAAATTATTTTTCTGCAATCCGAGTAGGCCAAAAAAGACAAACAATGGTTGGGTGATTATAGTAACTTGTATTTATGGTATGAGTATATGCCCAGTGAAATATATATGTGACTTTAAATTGACCCTCTCCATTATAGATTTTTTTTTCACCCTCTGCATTATAGATCTCAAAAAAATATTAAGATAAACAAAAAAAATTTATGTTATTCAAATTTTAATAGATTATATATCTTTATAAATAAAAATTATATATATTTAATATTTTTATAAACAATCGCCGTGCATTGCACGGGTATCCAACTAGTAATGTTTACTATAATAGGGTTGTATAGATTTATTGTAAATGTTGTAGGTCTACATTTCAGGGGGAAGATAAAAAGATAGAAATGGTAAAGTGGGAATTTAGAAAAATATTGACACCAAAAGGATGGAACTCATCTTTCGAGACTCATAAATACTGTGTAGGGACTAAAAATTAAACTGTATAGAAAATAAGATTTTGTAACTTCTGAAATTCTGACAGAGACTAGGAATTATGTCAGACCATCTGAAGGGATACCTAATTAATTTTCCCTATAAAATATCTAAAGAGAAAAAATTTTGGCAATCAATCTCAAACCATAAAACTCAATTACTGAACTTGATCTAATAGGTGAAAGCTAAGTTATTAAGTCGTGGCACATTTAAGAGTGTAGATAGTAAGAAAGGCTCAATAAGGAAAACACTTGGGTCTGTTTGGTTGAGTGTAAAAACCCATCTAAGAAAACATTTTCTAGGGAAATCTTAAAAAGTAGGTTGTTTGGTACCCTTGAAAAGGTACTTCATGAAAATGCAATCATTAAAATTGGGGGATTTTGGCATCTAAGATGAGAGCTCGTATGTCATTTTCCTCGGAGTTTTGTTTCGTTCGCCTGCCCCGCTCCACATACTTTGCCCCGACTGGAGTAGTAGCAGCAAGAGGAGGAGGAGGAGGAGGACGACGATGATGACGATGATGACGATGACCGCAGCTAGCAAGGTCGGTGTATCTCTTCCCTTATCGATCTTCCCTCCCCTTCCCTCCATGCTTCTTCGCAGTGGCTGCAGTCTGTGCCCCTCCAGGCGCTCCTCTTGTCCCCTTCCTCAGATCTGTTACCACATCTTCTTCCTTCGCCCCTACAAATAAACAGATCCATTACCCTCTACAACCTCTGTGTTACCCCTCTCTCTCTCAAATCTACTATCGCATGCCCCTCATGCAGTCCTACCTAGTTCAACGAATCGAGTTTGGTATGGGATCAAGCATTTCTACATCGTTGGGTCTAGTCTTAGAAAGCATTGAGATAAATGCTCCCAATCTCGACTTGTTGATATACTCTAGGCAACACATGCAATTATTTTTAAAAGATATCAACTTTAAAAGGAAATAGAGAAGTGCATCGTCAACTTTAAAATAGTCCTTGCCCCTTTAAATCATCTACAGGAACTTTTAAGAATCTGTCTACATGTGGATAAAGATGGGATATTTAATTTAAATTTGCATAAGCATCCTCTTCCATATAGACTTTTTTAACACTCTACATTTATTTTTTGATCAGATCAAGTTAAAAACTGCACCTGCTGACATATTTTGGGTACCATAGTTATTTGCATTTTGTATGTCAATTCACTTTACTATTTACAAGACTAAAATTGACAATTTACGCTGTTTCACCTTAAGTATTAGTATCTTTCTTTTTTTTCTGATCTATCAGAAGGTTACCTTGACACTTGACTCATGTATATGTGTTTTACATCCTATTTGCAAATTTTATGATGACGAGTATGAAGCACACCTAAGGCAGTTCTTTTGAAGTGATCCATGAAAAAAGTTGTGAATTTGAGTTTTATTTGTCTCTACTATGAGGATTATTAAAATGTTCAGTGGAGGCACATTTCTCATATATGTGGGTTCTATAAAACCTTGGCTATTACTTGTATGTAGTTAGTTTCACTTAGTTTAGAAGGCTTTCTATCATGTATAATGGCAATATGGTGCCTCCAAACAGAGAACAATTGCAAGTTGTTTTCTAGCACTTGCAACTTTTCATAAATGACTTTGCTTACTTTATTCTCGTTAACGTGCACAAGCATCTTTAAATGGTTCAAAAAGTTATTTAGAGTATTGTGTAATAAATGCATGTGATTTATGCTATAACATTATTCTGTTCTTTGGAGTGGTTTACTATCATCTGGAGCATTGATTCAACCAGAAAAATCACCATCTAAAGCATTAAAATTACAGTCACTATCATTGACACTCCAACTTGGATGCTTTAGTGTCTGCTTCTCTATTATTCTATTTAACTATACTTATATCAGGATAGATCTTACTTCATCAAAAAAGTCTCTTTAATCTACATGTTTTGGTCAAAGATCACATTATTCTTTATTTTTCAAAATAAGTTTAAACATGCAAACCCCCTTAAATCTTTGGAAGCTAGACAAGATCTTTTAGTTTGAGTAAGGGCTAACGCAGATGGTTAGACTTGTTATGTTGGATGAAAAGAGGAAGTAGTCTTTGATTGAGGGTTTTGTCTAATATTTAGGAGGCATATGTGGAAATAAGAGCAAATCAACACATATTTGAAAATCTTTTACACACAAACAAACATGTGAAAATGATTTCCTAAAAATATTTTACGGGAAAACAAACACTAGAAAATCTTTTCAGAGAAAACATTTACGTGGGAACCAAATGGACAATTATGTTTTGATTTTCCTGTAAAAGTTAATCCTTGGAAAAAATTTTCTCTATGAATATATTTTACAAGCAACCGAACAGACCCTTAGAGTAGTAACTTTGAAAGGGGCTAAGGCGAGAAGTTAACTTGGCTCACATCTATAAACTCATAACTTAAGAGTCCCTTAGCTCAGAAAATGAGGTTAATACAACAGGTCTTTAGCTCAGCTTGGTAAAGGCAAAGTAGCCAATACACCTACCTAATATTATCGTTAGTGGATCTCACTCAGATGATAGTTGCTCATGAAGAAGTGGAACTACAATGAAAGAGATGAGAGGTCATGCATGATTGCTCATGATCAGACTCACAACCTTCGCAACGTGCCTCAAGCCCTGTGGTGACCATTATCTTTGGAGGTTATGGATATGATCCGACCAAAATTGTCATCGTATCATGTGGAGCCATCTGTAAGGGAAATGACCACCTTTATAATTCCTTCTGATAGCCCTTCAAAAAGGTAAGGCATTTCTAAGTATTCAAATTGGTGGAGAACAATCTTGAATCACATCCCCTCTTGTTTGTGTTGTTGCCCACTCTAATTTGGGCATCGAAGGGTTATCCCTAAGATTCATCTCCTAGGACCCTTGATTCTTTGTTTTTTTTTGCAAATCCAATCTTAGCAAGCTCGAGTGCTTTATCCCAAGATCAACCAATGATATATGTGAAAATCGTAGGTCGACCCTCTTCATTTGGTGTCGTCTGTGAAAAATTAAAGCAAAAAGCTACCATGGTGTGCAAGAGTCACAACAATTGCAAGAGGGCCATCGGTGACAAGGGAATGCCCCTCTAGGAGCTATGGAGAATGAGGTTACGAAAGTCTCTGTAACGACCCCCCCCCCCCCCCCCCCCCGCCCTGTATGGTTACACCAACCTATGTCAGACAAGAGAGAGACGTCACAAGGGAAAAGACCTCTACAATAGTTACATAAGTTGAGACACACGAATAAAGAAGGGAATTATAGCGAAAATAACAACTCTTATTCCATCAACTTAATAATCTACATATCATTGTCTATATAGTCTAAATAAAAGAAATAGCATAATAAAAAGTATATAGCTAGTCTTCAAATACACAAAGCCAAAAGTCCATATTACAATTAACTCCACACACTAAGTATTAAGCTAGAAGTCTTCAACTAATCTACTCATTGCACTCCGTATTGGATCTAGCCAACTCCTCAACTTCACGATCTCCAACTCTTCTTGAATTGTTAGCAAGGGTGAGTCTATGTAATAAACTCAGCAAGCAACTTAGAATTACAAATCATGGCTTACCACACATGCTTTCTAATAAGTCAAACATCTACTAACTATCACAATCACAATTAACTTACTAACATTTAGCAAATTAACTTAACACGTGCTCATGCTCTTCTTTAACATTAAACATGGATAACTTAACAAGAAATTTATTAAGTATAGCTACACTAACTCATGTAAAGTAAGATCACTAAACATGATTAACTTCGAAACATGAAATTAATAAAATGTCAAACAATAACACTTGTACTTTCTTTTACACATTCACATACTTATACTCATTGCACTTACTCATGGCTTAAGATTAACACTTGGAATTCTATCGCATGGTCATTCTTATTGCCTAGTTAGCAATCCTAAAAGGGAGGGGGGGGGTTGAATAGGATTGCTTGAAAACTTCTACTGCTCAAAATAAATTTTAGATACAATTGTTAGTGTTAGATAAATGCAAAAATATAACACAAATAATTTCACAATGTGCTCATAGATTTATCCTAGTTTGACATTGAGTTCCTTCCCAGTCTTATGGCCAGTTCCCAAAAATACTTGGGATTTTACTATACAAGGGTACAGTCCCCCTCAAAGACTCTTACACACCAGCTCAACTGGCCTTCTCTTTACACTCAAAAAAGGAACATACAACACCCCGATACTACGGGTCTTCCTATCTACTAAGGGGAATGACACTTGTACAACAAGCCTTCTCTTCAACTGAAAAGGCACAACTTGGGATTTTGTGTAATATTTAAGAGTCCTTAGACCAAGCTCAAGGAAGCTACAATGACATGACTTGATCTGAGATGACGTCTAAGAGGAACAAGGTTTACAAGAAAGGCACTCTCTTAGACAAACACAATTACTCTAAACAAAGAATTCAGCAAGAACATAGGGAGAGAAATCTTGAAAACTAGAAGAAGAGAATTTTTCTTCGAGCACTCAATAGTTCTTCTCACTCAAATTTTTAAAAAATCTTCATGATTTTTGTGTTGGTTACTTCTATGATCTGCAGTCTTCATCTTTTTATAGACTCAAAGAAGATATCCATTGATATGTTCATTGAGTCATCTTCTTCTTTAACTTGTGCATGTTTCCAAGACAATAGCAGTGTCTAACGTTTGCTTCATGTGAGTACCAAATACATGTAGACATTTAATGCATAAAGGAGGAGGTTAGGTAAGAAAAGTTGTGTCAAACAACCATACCTCTTCTGCAACCATTCCCCTATTTCATTTGACAACCTACTATTCTAGGTAGTTGTTTTTTGATTGTCGGAAGGAGAGATGACCTTGCAGGATACACAAGGTAAGGAAACATATCTTGCGTTTGAAAGGTGTTACCGGCTACATTCAATGCTTGAGATCTTTTAGATATGCAGAAGATATGAAAAACTTTTGATTGCAAGCTAAAATGAATTTTGAAAAAGTTTATTTTATTTTTCAAGTCAATAGACTAAATGAAAGGCATCATCAATCGGATCATTATGTAATAACTGAACACTTTGTTCACTAATCGATGTATTCTATAAATCGATCTGTAAGTAACATTAATTCGAAAGAATAGTGATCCTTTGTTCATCAATCGGAATACATATACCATCAATTAAAATAAAACATGATTCAAATTCACCAATCGATGCGATTATCATTAATTGAAATGATAACACCAATTGGAATGATGTTCAACAATCGGAAAGCTTTACAACACCAATTGGAACATTGTTCACTAATCAAAAAGCTTATAACACCAGTTTGTATGTTGTTCACTAATCGGAACAACAATGATTCTAATTAGTATGTTGTTCACTAATTGGAACAACAATAACATTAATCGGTATGTTGTTCTCTAATCGAAACAACAATAACATTAATTGATATGTTGTTCACTAATCGGAACAACACTAACATTAATCGATATGTTGTTCAATAATCAAAATGTTATAGAAACTTTGTTTCAGTAATCAGTGTACCCTTATAACAAGAATCGATAGAATCGTTACAGTATCTTGTTCTACAATCTATATAGACTTAGAGAATTTGCGAAGTCTTTAGGACTGAGTTTTAGAGTACTTACTTTGAAGATTCTTGGAGCCATAATTTTTACTTTATTTCTTGTTGACAGAGTTAATAGTAATTGTATGTTAATCACATAATTTTAGAGTTTTTGTTATCACCAAATTTCACATAGAGAAGGAGACAAAAGGGTCAACAATCTCCTCATTTTTAGTGATGAAAACACTCTTAAGGAAATGCAATATACTTTGACATCAATCTGAAATTAAGTATGACCATGCATGATTCAGAGAAAATATATGTCAAAGTATAGTTCTCCCTTTTTTGTCTAAAACTAAAAAGAAAGAAAAGTGAATCAATCATTAGAAAGGAGAAAGGTGATGAGAGAGAGTTGGGATAAAGAGTAGACTTGATATTAGAAGAAGTAGTCAGAGATAAAAGAGATGCAAATCTTTCAATAATCTCTCAGGCCTTAAGTTCTTATGTCTCAAAGTAACTATGATAAAATTGCTGCTAATGTTGTACTCTGGACCCATATGTTGTATGAATCTGTGAATGTGCTTGGTTCTTTCCTTCTTGAGAAATTGTTGATACTTAGTCGGCTGCATGCAGAATGTATACAATCACCTGTTGGAAAAACTGGCATGCTTGACAAACTTATCAATAGTGAAGGATACCAAGCCTGCTTCTTAGCTAGCTCTTTCTTCAGGGCAGAATAAACTTGATATATGCCTACTAATATTGAGAATTGATCTTTTGCAAGTTGGATTGAGTTCATGTCCATGAACTATTTGGTGGTAAAAGTAGGATGCCTTTATCTAGCTTCATTAATCATCTCCAATTGCTCAAAGGCAGTGGTGTACATGGTGGTCTAGGCTATTGTAGTCAATCTCTTAGCTTCAATGAGAAGAGCGGGGGGGGGGGGGGGGGGGGGGTGGGGGTGTGGGGGAGGTCCTCTGAGGAGATAAAGCCTTTCTGGTATTCTTTGTGAATGAACCTGATGAACCCCATGAGACGTCCTATCTTCACATATACTAGAGCCTTGACCTTGGCATATCTATCTAGAATGGTTTTTCCAATTTCTGATTCTATTAGCAATGCATGTAGCTTAGGTAGTTTGCATACTAAAGGTGAAGAGTAGAAAACAAATTTGAGGGTAAGTGAAGTGGCTCCCTTATGCTTTTGGAATTCTTCACTAATAATTTCTTGAAACTGACTAAATTGGGCCTCTCATTGACCTTAAGAAATCTATAGTTATTGAATAACTAAAACTGCTTGAGAAGCCGTATTTCTTTCTGAATGGTCCAACCCCATTCTTCCTGATGCTAAGCATCAAACCAGGCAGACAAAGACAAAGTTGATTGTCCATGAGTTCTTGCTTGTTCAAACAACTTATATTTTGCTTGATTTGACTGGTCCCACTTATATTTAGTCTATGATTCAACTAATTTGAATATCTTTCGAGCATCAAATTTGGTAATGGCAGATAGAGTGACTAACAGATTTATGTACAGGGACAAATTAACTTGTGGCAATACAAAGAGCTCAGTATAGGCACATTTTCATAGAAATTCTTTGTAAAGAGGTTTCTTCCTGAAATGAATGGTCATGGCATACCATAGTGGAGGAGATTTTTCTTGTAATAATCGGTACGCTCGGATCGAGGTTTACAAGGTTTGGATGCCAGTGTGTGGCCCATTGTTAGACCATGGAGGTCTATGTGAATTTTTACAGGTTTTCTTGGTTAGGTAGGAGGTGGGAGGCAGGAGGGCTGGGCAACCCAGCCCAAATCGGCCTCTGTCGGGCTCTTTGAGAACGCGTCACATACAGACAACTCGTGCGATTAGTATCCTAGACGTGTTCACTTTATGGGACGCAATTTTGCACCGCCGTTACGTGGCCGTTGCTCATGCGCGCCGCGTGGCGCATGCAGGATGTCACAGGTTTTAGTCGCGTCAGCAAGTCGGATGCGTTGTGACGTTCCGACCGTTCAGATCGTCCTCCTGTGTGTATGGAGGCCAGTGTGTGGCCAATGACGTGTGTAGCAGGTGTTTTCCATAGGTGGTAAGGCTCTGTGGGCCGGAGATTTGGACCCAAAGTTCTCACTGATTCACTGTTTGTGAACGCGACAGTGAAGGGCGTCGCATTTTGAACGCGACATCCCAGGGCGTCGTGTTCATGAAACCGCTATTTTTGGTCTTCGTCTACATGTGCGCCACGTGTTGCGTATAGGGCGAGCTTGCTGTCGTCGACTTATTAACAGCGACGGACTAGTGTGTCGCGTTCAGGTTGCGACACAGTGTGGCGTCGCATTCTTAACTGTGAAGTGTTTTTATAAAACCCGGCAGAACAGAGCTCACATGAGCTCTGTTCGGCCAAGGGGTTATGCTGGAGGATTTCTTAGTGAATCGACTTGTTGGAACTTGGTTTGACGTGTTCTCGCCGCGAGGACACTGTGTGGAGCGGGGGAAACATCATGTGGGCTCCGTACTTCGCCTGCTTCACCAAGGTAGGGAGATTTCTCATGTTTGATCCATGGATTGCTCGTGTGTTGTGAATGATGTGTTTCTAGCTCTCTAAACAGTAGATAGCATGTGTAGGAACACATTAAAGCATGTAAATGGAATGGAAACCATAGATTATAGGGGTTTTGGGGGTGATCGGATGATGGATTCCGGATTAGGGTTTGCGCCTGTGAAGGCGACAAATGTGGGCATCGCAACAATGTCGCGACAGAACGATACGTCGCGTTCTTGTTTTTAAAGGCGACAAATTGAGCTGTCGCATTCTAAAGGTGACACTAAACCCTGTCGTGATCATAGCCGAGGCTTGTTCTATGCATGGGTACGCTAGTGTGATATTATCGGATTATCGTATGTGTAATGCGTGGCAATGGTAAGAGGTGCATTGGCACTCTCAACGCTTGGGGAGCGTGTGGTGTGTGTGGTTGGCGTGGTGTTCACGTGGTTTACGTGGAGGTTTCACGTAGCTTGTGCGTTGTGCACGAGGTTTCCGTGTACGTGGTGTGTAGTTTGATGCCTACTGTGGATACCTCTTCAGTTGGGAGCCCCAGATTTTGTGTGAGCCAGGCACGTGTGTGCTCGGGGCTTGTCCCGGTACTGAGTATCGTCGAGGTTTTGTCGTCTTCTTAGACACCCTCACTCTTGTGCTGAGTAGTACATTCGACTGAGGGAAAGACGGCAGTGGGACAGCGACTAGAGAGAGTTTGTTGTGTTGTCGCTTGCAGCGCACTCGTAGTTGTGGGAGACGGACACCAATAGACGTACTGGGCCCCAGCTAGTCCTGTTTTCCAGTGCCTCACTTTTGGGAGCTCGGGCCAGAGTCCCTAAAGGTGGCATGGGCCTGCGGGGTGTGTGACCTACAGGTTGTGGTGGTTTAGTTGGACTCCACAATTCTTTGTACTGGTTTAGTGGAGCGGCAGCTGGACCTTCCGTCCGTGGCTGCGAGACTGAGAGGTAGTCCTGTGTTGTTTGTCCGGGTCAATAGTTGGTGTCGCGAGCCGGTCCACGTGGCCCGAGTGTGGCATTTTTCTACTGTAGCTCATACACTTGTTCGGGTTTGCCGTTTATTTACTTATCATTATTAGTTCTGTTAAGCGGCAAGTGGTAAGTGGTATTTATAGTTTTATATCCTGCTATGTAGTTCTATGAATTGTTAGTATAATCTCCTACTTTACTATTTGTGTTGGTTTGCTCGGTTTCTAGGGAGTTTCCCTACCGAGCCAGTGACTCGAGAGGCTCACCCCCTACTCTTTCAGGTGAGGGAGAGTAGGAGACCTCACACCCATCGTCTAGTTCTGAGCCGCACCGTAGCGGAGGGTCTGCACCACCGGCAGTGTAATTTACTTCTCTGTTGTACACCTCAGGGTATGCCCCAGGTTGTTGTTGTAGTTTGGTTACAGTTGTGCTATGGCTATGTACATTTCTAATAAATATTTGTGAGATTGGCAAATCTTATATATATTTGAGTTGGTTCCTTTATATTCCTACGGACTAGTAGTTCGATATCCCTTGCGAGGCTTCGGCCCAGTCGCGGGAGGCGGACTCGTGTTAGGCACGTTATTGGGTTAACGGGTCTGAATAACGAGGGCCGCCACAGTTGGTATCAGAGCAAGGTCTATATGAATATAAAGGAATTGGAAATTGCATAGCCATGTCTCTATTGTAACCCACTGCTGGTAGCGACCTTGGTTTTGTATTAATTTATCGTATGTTGTGTCGATGAAATGATGCTTGTGCAGAGTTAGGAATGGCAAAAAGGAGAGATTGGGGAGGTGGAGGAGAGGGGTCAGGAGAGGACCCTACGCAGAGAATGATAGAGAGAATTTGGGAAAGCCTGACAGATATAAGGATGAGATTAGATCAGCAGCCACCGGTGGAGCCAGCGGCAGCACTACCACCACTTCCAGAGGAGGCAGTGGCAGTAGCCCCAATTCCACCACCATCCGGAGTAGAGGTACCTTCTGTAGTACCGACACACCCGACAGTTCCAGCGAGGCCAGTTACCGGAGAGGAGACTACAGTACTTGTGGAGCGGTTTTTGAGGTTACAGCCCCCTACATACTCAGGAGGCCACAACCCAGATACAGCAGAGCATTGGATACATGAGATTGAGAGGGTATTTGCGATAATGAGGTGTCCTAAGGAAGATAGAGTGATTCTTGCAGCATACCAGCTACGAGGATTTGCACAAGAATGGTGGCGGCTAAAGATGCAGACAGTTTTTACTGGCAGAACGGAGGACACTATCACATGGTCAGAATTTTTGTCAATTTTAATGATTCTTTCTTCCCAATACAGATCCAGCAGATGAAGAGGGAGCAGTTCAGGACACTCCGACAAGGGAATCTCTCGGTGCTTGAATATCAGATGAGGTTCATGGCCTTGAGTAGGTACACTCCATATGTGGTAACTGACAATACCATGATGGTGGAGTACTTTATCCGAGGTCTAAGGGCAGAATTATAGGATGCGGTGATTCCACTAATGTGTAGAACAGTGGAAGAGGCAGCACAACGAGCAGCAATACTTGAAAGGACTGTTAGGGCCAGGTAGGGGTAGACTCAGACAGGTGGTTTAGGCCCAGGCAGCTTTCGGCATCCACAGCCGTCAGGAGGAATCAGTAAGGGGAAAGCACCTTCCGAAGCTTCTTCGTCATCTGGAATAGCAAAGTGGGGCAAGAAGATCAAGAAATTCTTCCAAGGAGGCCATGGTAGAGGCAGGCAGCAGGGCTTTTAGCAGGGAGGTTTCCAGCAGCGTCATGGCTACAGGCCACGGGTTCCAGAGGAATCTCAGCAAAGTACGGCAAGGCAGCCTACGGCATACCCAACTTTCAGATGTTATAATTGTGGGCAGCCAAGACATTTAGCGAGGAGCTGTCCGTATCCTCGAGAGCAGACTTATGGTAGAGGGACTCAGCAGCAGCAGCCCTTTCAGCGGTCAGTAGAGCAGGGCAAAGGTGTACCATACCAGAGAGGAGGACGGGGCCGAGTGATGGCAATCACCCGAGCATAGGCGGAGGCATCCAATCTCATTGAAGGTATATTACCTTTCTTTGATTTTACTGCTAGAGTGTTAATTGATCCGGGTGCTTCGCATTCGTTTATTTCCAATTTTTTTTTGGATAGTATAGTACATCCTTTAGAAGAAAGGTCTTGTGAGTTAGTGGTAGAGATTCCTTCAGGAGGATATATGCTTACTTCCAGTTTTCTAGAAGAGGTCCCGTTAGTTATTCATGGAAATCAGATGCCAGCAAGGTTATATGTTTTGACATTGAAAGATTATGATGTGATATTGGGTATGGACTGGTTAGAAGCCTATGGGGCCATGGTTGATTGCAGGAAAAAGAGAGTCAGGTTTTGCAGACCCAGTGGTGAAGTGTTTGAATTCCAAGGTATGCCTTTTTACATTCCCAAGTTCATTATTTATGGACTTAGAGCTAAAAAGTTGATTAATGCGGGATGTGTAGCCTACCTTGCGTCAGCTAATCTAGTTGAGTCTAGTAAGTCTGTAGATTCAGTGCCAGTGGTCAGAGAATTTGCAGATGTATTTTTATAAGAGTTGCCAAGGCTAGCTCCGCACAGAGAAGTAGATTTTACAGTAGAATTGCGGCCAAGCAGTTTACCGATCTCTAAAGCACCTTATAGAATGGCACCAGCAGAGTTGAGTGAATTGAAGAAGCAATTGCAAGAGTTGATAGAAAAAGGTTTTATCAGGCCCAGTCAGTCACCGTGGGGAGCACCAGTATTATTTGTTAGAAAGAAAGATGACAGCTTAAGGATGTGTATAGACTACAGGCAGTTGAATAAAGTCACAATTAAGAACAAGTATCCTCTTCCTAGAATTGATGATCTGTTTGATCAGTTGCAATCAGCCAAGGTATTTTCTAAGATAGATTTGAGGTCAGGATATCATCAATTGCGAGTTAGAGAAGAAGACATTGAGAAGACTGCTTTTCGCACCAGATATGGGCATTATGAGTTTGTTGTGATGCCATTTGGGTTAACTAATGCACCAGCAGCTTTTATGAATCTGATGAACCGAATATTTCATCTGTATTTGGATCAGTTCATAGTGATATTTATTGATGATATACTGGTTTACTCAGCATCAGAAGAGGAGCATGCAGCGCACTTGCGAGTTACTTTGCAGATATTGAGGGATCACCAGCTATTTGCCAAGTTCAGTAAATGTGAATTTTGGCTGAAAGAAATTTAGTTTCTGGGTCATGTAATATCAGGTGAAGGTATTACAGTGGATCCCGCCAAAGTTGAGGCAGTGATGAAATGGGAAGAACCAAGGACAATGTCTGAGATCAGGAGTTTTCTGGGTCTTGCAGGTTATTATAGAAGATTTATTCAAGATTTTTCCAAGAAAGCAGCCCCTATGACTAGGTTGACAAGAAAATGAGTTCCTTTTGTGTGGTCCTTAGAATGCAGACGCAGTTTTGCAGAATTAAAGAAAAGGTTGACTTCAGCACCAGTGTTAGAAATACCGTCAGGAAGTGGCAGATTTATTTTGTTTATAGATGCATCCAAGAGAGGATTGGGTGCAGTTTTGATGCAGCATAGTAAGGTGGTAGCCTACGAACATGAAGAGAATTATCCCACCCATGATTTAGAGCTGGCAGCGATTGTTTTTGCATTGAAGATTTGGCGGCATTATTTGTATGGTGAAACATTTGAAATATTTACTGATCATAAGAGTTTAAAGTATATTTTCTCTCAGAAGGATTTGAATTTAAGGCAGCGCCGATGGATGGAATATTTAAAAGATTATGACTTTAGTTTGGCATATCATCCAGCCAGATCTAATGTAGTAGCAGATGCACTAAGAAGAAAAGCGGTTATGAATCAACTTATGATCAGAGAATGGAAATTGTATGAAGATGTGGCGGAAAATTCCTTATATGTGCTGAGTAGTCAGCGCAGAGCAATATTAGCAACCAGTGCAGTGGAGCCGTCTTTATACCAGCAAATAGTGGAGGTGCAGAGAGCAGATAATAGTTTAGTAGATATTATAAGAATGGAAGAAGTGACTTTTGGGAACGACAGTGTGGTTAGACTTAAAGGTTGACTATATGTTCCAGCAGATGCAGAAATCAAACAAAGAGTTTTAGAAGAGGCTCACAGATCAAGGTATACCATCCACCCAGGCAGCACAAAGATGTATCAAGAATGAAGAAACATTTTTGGTGGCCGAATATGAAGAGAGAAATTGCAGAGTTTATTGCAAGATGTGCAGTATGCCAGCAAATTAAAGCAGAACACTAGAAGCTAGGAGGATTGTTGCAGCCACTACCCATTCCACAATGGAAGTGGGATGATATAGCGATGGATTTTATTGTTGGTTTGCCCAGATCATCAGGTCACAATGCAATTTGGGTTTTTGTAGACAGATTAACTAAGGTTTGTAGGTTGTTTCCGGTCAGTATGACATGGTCAGTGGACAGATTAGCCAAGCTGTATGTAGAAAGAATTGTGCCTTTACATGGTATTCCAATCACCATTGTTTCAGATCGAGATCTTTGTTTTACTTCAGGTTTTTGGAAGAGTTTGCAGAGAGTCGTCGGTACAGAGTTAAGGTACAGTTCAGCATATCATCCACAAACAGATGGGCAGACAGAGAGGACAATCCAGACGCTTGAAGACATGCTAAGAGCTTGCTGTTTGGTGTGGGGAGGTATTTGGGAGCGCCACTTGGGATTAGTTGAGTTTGCTTATAATAATAGTTACCATGCAAGTATTGAGATGGCACCATATGAATCCTTATATGGTAGACCGTGTAGATCACCACTAAACTGGCATGAAGTAGGAGAAAGGCAAGTTTTGGGTCCAGAATTAGTTCGACTATGTGCAGAGATAGTAAAATTTATTCAAGAAAAATTGAAAACAGCCTAGAGCCATCAGAAAAGCTATGCAGACGTCAGACGTAGACCTTTGCAATTTGAAGTTGGTGACTATGTATTTCTAAAGGTTTCTCCTACTAAAGGTGTGCTGAGGTTCAGTAAGAAAGGCAAGTTTAGCCCAAGATATGTCGGGCCATTCCAAATAAAAGAAAGAATAGGTGAAGCAGCTTACAAGTTAGATTTGACAGCAGATTTCATTGATGCACATGATGTGTTTCATGTCTCAATGTTGAGAAAGTATATCAGAGATCCATCCCAAGTTGTCAGTTATCAAAGAGATGATCTGAAGCCTGACATGACAATGCCAGAATATCCAGTGTAGATCACAGGTCACAGAACTCAGAAGCTCATGAATAAAGAAATTGAATTAGTGAAAGTCAGATGGGAAACAGGCAAGGTGGAGAAGATACATGGGAATTGGCAGAAGAAATGATGAAAGCGTATCCATACTTGTTTGAGTAAGTTTTAATTCTTTTAGGTGATAGTGTTATATAGATTGAATTAAAAAGTTTTCAGTGTTCAAATTTTGTTTTAAATTTCGAGGATGAAATTTCCTTTTAGGTGATAGTAATGTGACGTTCCGGTCGTTCGGATCGTCTTCCTGTGTGTATGGAGGCCAGTATGTGGCCAATGACGTGTGTAGCAGGTGTTTTCCGCATGTGGTGAGGCTCTGTCGGCCGGAGATTTGGACCCAAAGTGCTCACTGATTCACTGTATATGAACACGACAGTGAAGGGCGTCGTGTTTTGAACGCGACATCCCAGGGCGTCGCATTCATGAAACCGCTGTTTTTGATCTTCGTCTGCAAGCGCGCCACGTGTTGCGCATAGGGCGAGCTTGCTGACGTCGACTTATTAAAGGCGACGGACTAGTGTGTCGCGTTCAGGTCGCGACACAGTGTGGCGTCGCATTCTTAACTTTGAAGTGTTTTTATAGAACCTTGGCAGAACAGAGCTCACATGAGCTCTGCTCAGCCAGGGGGTTATGCTGGAGGATTTCTGGGCGATTCGAGTTGTTGGAACTTGGTTTGA
This sequence comes from Colocasia esculenta, assembly GCA_014218235.1. Classification (NCBI taxonomy): domain Eukaryota; kingdom Viridiplantae; phylum Streptophyta; class Magnoliopsida; order Alismatales; family Araceae; genus Colocasia; species Colocasia esculenta. Next base: position 118,373,774 of record CM024754.1, read on the forward strand.
CGTGTTCTCGCCGCGAGGACACTGTGTGGAGTGGGGGAAACGTCGTGTGGGCTCCGTACTTCGCCTGCTTCGCGAAGGTAGGGAGATTTCTAGTGTTTGATCCGTGGATTGCTCCTGTGTTGTGAATGATGTGTTTCTAGCTCTCTAAACAGTAGATAGCATGTGTAGGAACATATTAAAGCATGTAAATGGAATGGAAACCATAGATTATAGATTATAGGGGTTTTCGGGGTGATCCGGATGATGGATTCCGGATGAGGGTTTGTGCCTGTGAAGGCGACAAACCTGAGCGTCGCGACAATGTCGCGACAGAACGATATGTTGCGTTCTTGTTTTTAAAGGCGACAAATCGAGCTGTTGCGTTCTAAAGGCGACACTAAACCCTGTCGCGATCACAGCCGAGGCTTGTTCTATGCATGGGTATGCTAGTGTGATATTATCGGATTATCGTATGTGTAATGTGTGGCAATGGTAAGAGGTGCATTGGCACTCTCAACGCTCGGGGAGCGTGTGGTGTGTGTGGTTGGCATGGTGTTCACGTGGTTTACGTGGAGGTTTCACATAGCTTGTGCATTGTGCACGAGGTTTCCGTGTATGTGGTGTGTAGCTTGACGCCTACCGTGGATACCTCTTCAGTTGGGAGCCCTAGGTTTTGTGTGAGCCAGGCACGTGTGTGCTCGAGGCTTGTCTCGGTACTGAGTACCGTCGAGGTTTTGTCGTCTTCCTGGACACCCTCACTCTTGTGCTGAGTAGTACATCCAGCTGAGGGAAAGACGACAGTGGGACAGCGACTAGAGAGAGTTTGTTGTGTTGTCGCTTGCAGCGCACTCGTAGTTGGGGGAGACGGACACCAGTAGACGTACTGGGCCCCAGCTAGTCCTGTTTTCCAATGCCTCACTTTTGGGAGCTCGGGCCAGAGTCCCTAAAGGTGCCAGACATGGGCCTGTGGGGTGTGTGACCTGTAGGTTGTGGTGGTTTAGTTGGACTCCACAGTTCTTTGTACTGGTTTAGTGGAGCGACAGCTGGGCCTTCCATCCGTGGCTGCGAGACTGAGAGGTAGTCCTGTGTTGTTTGTCTGGGTCAGTAGCTGGTGTCGCGAGCCAGTCCACATGGCCCGAGTGTGGCATTTTTCTACTGTAGCTCATACCCTTGTTTGGGTTTGCCATTTATTTACTTATCATTATTAGTTCTGTTAAGCGGCAAGTGGTAAGTGATATTTGCAGTTTTATATCTTGCTATGTAGTTCTATGAATTGTTAGTATAATCTCCTGCTTTACTATTTGTGTTGGTTTGCTCGGTTTCTAGGGAGTTTCCCTACTGAGCCAGTGACTCGAGAGGCTCACCCCCCCTACTCTTTCAGGTGAGGGTGAGCAAGAGACCTCACACCCGTTGTCTAGTTCTGAGCCGCACCGTAGCGGAGGGTCTACACCACTGACTGTGTAATTTACTTTTCTGTTGTACACCTCAGGGTATGCCCCAGGTCGTTGTTGTAGTTTGGTTACAGTTGTGCTATGGCTATGTACATTTCTAATAAATATTTGTGAGATTGGCAAATCTTATATATATTTGAGCTGGTTCCTTTATATTCCTATGGACTAGTAGTTCGATATCCCTTGCGAGGCTTCAGCCCGGTCGCGGGAGGCGGACTCGTGTTAGGCACATTATTGGGTTAACAGGTCTGAATAATGAGGGCCGTCACAGTTTATGAACGCATCGGGTATGTACGATGCAATTTGATTATGTTTTGTTAAGTGTATCTTCCCTTGACTGAATAGTGCAATTGCACTGCTCAGCCTGGGGAGATGCTGCTATAGCCCTGGAGGGAAGTTGGGGTGGTTTTGGTGGTTTCGGAGTCCGATTGGAGTAATTCCGGTGCGAGGATGAGCTACGGAGTGCGAGGAATCCTTTGGTGACTTCGAAATTGTGTCTCCTTCATAGGTAGGGGAACTTTACCTAGTTTTCTGCTCTATTTGCATGTTGTATGGTTTGTGTGGATCAAGAATTTGGGTTCTTCTTGTGGGAATTGCATGTGCATGGTAGCAAGCATGAGTAGGAACTCATTTGCACTGTTGCTTCCAGCTTAACATGTTTGTGGGACTGGGTGGTGTGATTTCTGGAATGAGCATATAGGGTGTGTTCCAGAACTCTAAAAGGCATCCAGTATAGTGGATGCGTTCATGTGAACGCGTCGCATATGTCCGACGCGATTCAGTGTTGAGTAGCGTCCTTTATACCCGACGCGTCTTTGATGTGGAATGGTGGCGTCTGTAGTGGACACGTTTAAGAAAGTGGCCACCCGAGCTCTGGTGTGCTGTGGCCAGTTTGTCTAGATTCTGTCCCACGTTGCTTGGGCTGTGCTACTAAGGCAACGTAGGGTCTATATGGGTTGTGTTGACCATGTCGTGATTGATATCGAGGTGTTTTGCGTGGAATTGTGTGCATAGCAAATTGGGTGTTACGCCTTCCGTAGTTACCTCTCCAGTCAGTTACCCTAGCACCGGGTGCTTAGGGCTTGTCCCGGTATGGGAGTACCGTCGAGGTTTGTGTTGTCTTCTTGGACACCCTCACTCATGTGTTTGAGTTGTACGCCTGGTTGAGGGAAAGACGATAGGGGACAACGGCTAGTGTTTGTGGGTGTGCGGCCATTTGTAGCGTGCTCTTGGTTGAGGGACGAACACCGGTAGATGTACTGGTCCTCAACTAGTCCTTTTCCAGTGCCTCAATTTAGGGTTCTCAGCCGGAGCCCCTAAAGGTGTTAGGCTTGGTCCTGCAGCAGTGTTGCTAGCAGGTGTGGTGTGGTTAGTCTCCACAGTTCTTGTCTTTGTTGAGGTGGAGCGGCAGCTGGACCCTTTGTCTGTGGCTGTGAGGCTGAGAGGTGTACTTGTGTGGTTTGTCCGAGTCTGTGGCTGGTGTCGCAAACCAGTTCTTGTGACTCGTGTTCAACGTACCCTTCCTTTAGCTTGTACACTTTTACGTGTGTTGCCATTTATTTACTTGCAACTATAGTATCATGTTTAGATGGTTACAACTGTTACATGATTTACAGCTTTGATATAAATCGTGTTTCTCGACTTTGGGGGAGTTACCCTACTGAGCCTATGACTTGTGAGGCTCACCCCTTTTTCTTCCAGGTGAGGGAGAGCAGGAGGATTAACGTCCCTCCTCTAGTTCCAGTTTGCGCCGTAGTGGAGTCGGGCCCTCGCCACCAGCAGAGTAAAGTTCTTACTTGTGAAGCCTTGGTGGTTTGTCCCGGGCTTTTGTATCTTGTATGATGACTATGTATGGAACTTAGTATGTACATTTCATGTGGACATGTGTGAGCAATGTATCTTATATGTGTTTAGTTTGTTTCTTTAATATTTTCACAGACATATGTGATTGGTATCCCTTGCGAGGCTTCGGCTTGATCGCAGGAGACGGAGTCGTGTCAGGCTCTTTATTGGGTTAACGGATCTGAACGGCGAGGACGGTTACATTTATGACTTACTACTTTGTGAGGATTGTTGGCCAACTTTTCTCTTCTTGAAGGTAGGACTGGCCAAAACTTCTGAGTCTTGAAGAGAGTGCCTAGAGATAGACATGACAAAATTAAAGATAGTCTCCTCCACTGCATCCTATATGGCTTCAAGGGTCCTAGATGGAGGATAGGATGGAAGAGGAATGATGGTGATTTATGATGGGAGCATTGAAGGGTAGAGAAAAGAAGATTGAGATGTTGGATGGGAAGAAAATGGTTCAGCAGGTGTAGATGGAGACTCCCCCTGAGGTACTGATCCATCTTCAGGTAGGTTCTTATCTTCTTCATCAACATCTTCAACAATCCCTTCAACAAGAGTTTCTTCTTGAGCAGGTAAATGTGACTCCCCCTGAATTTTTGCTTCCTCTCTTTGAGGGGCCTCTTCCTCAACTGACTGTTCCCTGGGCTCATCAATATCTATGTCCACTTCCTCTCTTAGCTTCTTCAGAACTTCTTGTACAGATATCCTGGGAGATGGAGCTAGAGGTGCAAAGTGAAAGTGAGAATCAGTGAGAGAGAAAGTCCTCTCACTTATAAGAGAGGCAATCACAAGAGACTTGGTCAATAATCGGTAAACTATTTATATCGATTATAGAAGAAAGAAAGGTTGAATATCGATTGGAGATTAAAAGATGAGTGCCTCTTCCGATTACTAAAGAGCTTCAAATGGTCTTCCGATTATAGTAGAGAAACAAGGAATGTATCGATTAGAAAAGAAAGATGAAGAACACATCGATTATTGACGAACTTTAAGTTGTGTTTTGATTATAGAATAAAAATGGGAAAGTGTATCAATTATTAAAGAGAAATGAATCGATTGGAGAAGAAGGACAAAGAATGCATCGATTACTGAAGAGTTTAAGTTATCTTTCGATTATAGAAGAAAAATGGCATGTAGGTATCGATTGATGACAAACAATGTAATAATTACTAAAGGAGAATCATAAATTGACTTGCATGACTCTGACACTTTAATATATTTCAATATTGCATATTTATCTTCTTCAAATTGCACATGCCCAGTTCCCTTCTAAGAGAGGTGAATCTCTCATCAGATAGAGCTTTTGTCAAGATATCTATTAACTGATTTGATGTATCTATGAATGAAATGTTTGTATTTCCTAATGCTATATGATCTCTAAAGAAATGGTACCTGACTTTAATGTGCTTGGTTCTTGAATGATGTATTGGATTCTTTGAGGTTTATAGCACTGGTGTTGTCGCACAACAGGATCTTCAGTCCATAGTCTTCAAATTGCTACTTAATCCATAACAATTGGGTGTATCAACTTCTAGCAGCAACATATTCAACTTCAGCTGTTGACAGTGCCACAAAGTTCTGCTTTCTTAAAGACCAGAAGATTAAGCACCTTGCTAGAAATTGACAATAACCACTAGTGTTTTTCTATCCACTTTGTATCCAGCATATTCAACATCAGAATATCCAATTAAATCAACCTTACATGATCTAGGATACCACAGTCCTATTTCACTAATATGAGCTAGATATTTAAAGATCCTTTTGACTGAAACTAAATGACATTCCTTAGGAACAGCTTGGTATCTAGTGCACATGCATATACTAAATAAAATGCTTAGTCTACTAGCTGTTAAATAAAGTAGTGAGTCAATCATACCTCTATATAATTTTTGATCCACTTTCCTACCTTGTGAATCACTATCCAACTTGGTTGAGGTGCTCATTGGTGTAGCTAGAGACTTGGTATGTTCGAATCTAAATTTTTTTAGGTCTTTAATGTACTTAGTTTGATTGATGTGGGTTCCTTCATTTGTTTGCTTGATTTGAAGTCCAATAAAGAAATTTATTCCCCAATCATACTTATCTCATACTCCCCTTGCATAAGGTCTTCAAAATATTTGCAAAGGAATTCATCAGTAGCTCCAAAGATAATATCATCAACATAAATTTAAACAATCATGATGTTTTGATCATTTGATTTAACAAACAAGGTGCTATCTACTTTATCTCTAATAAATCATATTTTAAAAGGAATGCACTTAGTATTTCATATCATGCTCTTGAGGCTTGTTTCAAACCATATAGTGTCTTATGTAGTTTGAAAATGTGTTTTGGAAAGTCAAAATCATCAAAACCCAGTAGTTGTTCTACATAGACTTCTTCTTTTATAAAACCATTTAGAAACACAAATTTAACATCCATTTGAAATGGCTTCAAATTCATTACTAATTTATATGCTAACAAAATTTGAATTGCCTCTAATCTAGCCACTGGTGCATAGGTCTCATCATAATCTATGTCTTCCTCTTGAAAGTAGCCTTGAGCAACCAATCTAGCTTTGTTCCTTGTGATCACACCAGCCTCATCCATTTTGTTTATATACACCTAATTGTTGTCAATAACTAGATGGTCTGATGGTCTAGGCTCAAGAGGTCAAACTTGCACTACAAGAAAAAGTGGCTATAGCGACTGATTTTGCGACTTATATTATCGGTCGCTAATCGGTCGCAAATAGCGACTAATATTATTCGTCGCATACGTGCGACTAATTAGCGACTGAATTAAGTTCGGTTGCTAATATTTAGCAACCAAATTTAATTTGGTCGCTAATCGGTTGCAATCTGCGACTGATTAGCGACCGATATTTATCAGTCGCTAATCGGTCGCTGATGCCCTAACATCTCCCTATTTTCTCTTGCACCAAACACTCCCACGAAAATAATGACGCCTTTCCTTCCTCTGCCGAGGACGTTGCTACCATCGCCACCCTCGCTTGCTCGCCGTCGTCGCCCCCACTTGCTCGCCGCCGCCCCTGCCTGCTCGCCGTCGCCTTCACTGCCCCCGCCTACTCACCATCGCCGCCTGCTCGCTGTCGCCACTTGTTCCCATCGCCGCTGTGCCTCCCATCATCACCGCCACTGCATCTGGCCGTCTTTGCTGCCCAACCTCCTGTCGACACCGCCGACAGCCCCTCGTCCCCAGTAAACCCCTCTCTCCCTCCCTCCCTCCCTCTCTTCCCTCTCTCTCTCTCTCTCTCTCTCTCTCTCTCTCTCTCTCTCTCTCTCTCTCTCTCTCTCTCTCTCTCTCTCTCTCTCTCTCTCTCTCTCTCTCTCTGGGCGCCCCCCCATACCCTTGATGTGTTCCCCCCCATCCCCCATCCCCCTATTGCCAATTTCTTGAACTAGCTGTCTTGAGGGGTCAGATGCTTAAGCTTAAGTTGTCTTGAGGGGTCCGTGATTGCAATGTTTGATTTCTGTTGGGAAATGTGTGAACATGGATAATGGTCGTTAAATAAGCCTGTGAAACTTAAGCTTTCATGTTGAATGAATAGAAGCTGACTATTTACTACCATTTCCTCTTCTCTGTAAGTTTTCGTAAAGAGAGGAAGGTGGCCCGTGATTAAGAGTTCCCTTTTGGCTTAAGTGTATCTACCATATTTATCTTAATGAAATGGCTTTTTCTACCTTGTACAGAATATTAGTTTGAGATAAAAATGAAAAAATGGAAGTTATTGAGCTCCACTGTCTTGGAAAACAAGACAATTAAAGCTATCAAGCATCATATCCTCAACGTGGCATCTTAATCCAAGTATCCAACGAAAAAAGAAAAAGAAAAGTGGCATCTTAATGAGAGGAATGCAGTCATCGACATGATGATTAAATAATCAATGTTGCTATGCTCCACTATCTTGGAAACAAAAACAAAACTACGGCTGTCAGGAGATCACTACCCCATAATTATTTACAATTTGAGAGAGCAGGAATATGCTTTTGGAAGCTCTCCTCGAAATCTCAGAATATGATAATGCAGCAAATGATGTAATAGTGTTCAAATATGTTAAAAGAGAAATGATTACTATTGTAGCAGTCCTCGTCATTCAAACCCGTTAACATAATAACGAGCTTGACCCGACTCCACCTCCCGCGAACGAGCCGAAGCCTCGCAAGGGTTACCATTCACAAGTCTGTAGAAATATAAAGGAAACATCTCAAATATATATAATATTGTCACATCTCACAAATATTTACATGAAATATACATAGCCATTTCTCAACTGTAACTAGACACAAGTACAACAACAACCTGGGGCATACCCCGAGGTGCACAGAAAAGAAGATTACACTACTGGAGGTGCAAACCCAACTCAGCTATGGTGCGGCCCTGAACTAGATGAAGGGCGAGAAGCCTCTTGCTCTCCTTCACCTGAAAGAAATAAGGGTGAGCCTCACCAGTCACTAGCTCAGTAGGGAAACTCCCCCAAAAACCGAGCAAAACCAAACTCACAAGTGTAGAAGTAGGAAGCTATGCTAGCAATTTATAGAACTATCTACACAAGATATTAAAGCTGTAATACTAATCACCACATACTATTAACAGAAATCAACCTTTAATAAATAAACGACAAAACTCGTCCAAGTGTATGTGCTAAAGTAGAAAATGACACACTCGGGCCATGAAGACTGGTTCGCGCCACCAACAACCAACCCGGACAAACTACACAAGACTACCTCTCAGTCTCGTAGCCACAGACGAAAGGTCCAGCTGTCGCTCCACCAGAACAAGCCAAGAAACTATGGAGACCAACCAACACCACTCCTACGGACCACACAACCGCAGGTCCATGCCTGGCACCTTTAGGGACTCCGGCCTGAGCTCCCTAAAGTGAGGCACTGGAAAACAAGGCTAGCTGGGGTCCAGTATGTCTAATGGTGTCCGTAACCCCCAACCACGAGCGCGCTACAAGCGACCAAACACAAACTCTCATAAGTCGCTGTCCATCTGTCATCTTTCTCTCAGCCAGACGTACAACTCTACACAAGAGTGATGGTGTCCAAGAAGGAGACACAGACCTCGACGATACACAAGTATCGGGACAAGCCCCGAGCACTAACGTGCCTGGCTCACGCAAAACCTGGGGCTCCCAATTGGAGAGGTAACCACGGTAGGCGTCGTACTACTCACCACACACACACAAACTATGTGAACACCTCACAAACCTCGTGAACACCACGTCAATCATGTGAACAACACGTTCCTCGAACTCCACAAGTGCCACTGCACCGCTTACCATTGCCATGCACAACAAATAACGATAATCTGATAATCACGTAACCATGCACAAGTCCATTGCCATCGGGAACCAGAATGCAATGGAGTCCACTATCGCCTTCAGAATGCGACGCCTCGATATGGCGCATTCTAAAGAAGAATGCGACGGGTTGGGTTGTCGCATTCTGAATGCGACAATCAGGTCCGTCGTCTTCACAGATAGTGACCTAAATCCGGGGTTCCATCTCCGAAATCCCCATGCAAACCATGCTATCCACCATGAAACCCACATATACAAGCTCTAAGCATTACACTAGCATGGTATCTACTGTTTACAACATGTAAAATAAGCTAAACATGCTAAACATGCAATCTACAATGAGAAATAGGGCAGAATCTCCCTACCTTCGCAAAGAACGCGAAGAACGGTGATATCCCGACATTTCCCCCGCTTCGTACCATGTCCTCATGGCGAGACCACGCCAAAAACAGCTCCAAATCCTCAATTCGCCCAAAACCCACACAAAATCTCCTTCCCCTGGCCGAATAGAGCTTGCTAGGCTCTGTTTCGCCGACCTAGGTTAAGAGCATTTCGCAGTTGAGAATGCAACGTACCCTGCCATCGTGACCTGAACGCGATGGAGAAGGTTGTTGCCTTCTCAACACTGACATCAGAAAGCTGCTCAGCACGCGACACGTGGTGGACATGCAGACGAGAGACCCTCCAACGGCGGTAACTAGAACGCGACGCCCAGGACCGACGCGTTAAGAACACAATGTCTAGCCCTATCGCGTTCACAAACAGTGAACCAGTGAGCGCTTTCGGCCCAATCTGTCAGCCCACAAAGCCCCAAACATGTGTAAACACCTGAAACTCAAGCCACAGGCCACACACTAGCCTCCACAACCATTAAGCTACCAGTCGAACGGTCAATACGCTACAACTATGGGTTGGGTAGTAAAACTTATGTGGATTGTGGACTCATGGTTTTCTTCTATGTTAAAAAAGAAATACTTATTATCATATATGGGTCAAGTAGTAAAACATGGGCAATGCTGATGACTTGATATATAGGTCGCGTCATATGCATATCATCAAACTATACATAACCTTTGAGTTAATTCATTAGGAGTACTAAACATAAGAAGAGCAGTTTGGTGACTTGATAAAGGTGTTTAGTGTAGAAAAAGTAAAGTGTGTTTTATTCTTGCCTTGTTCAGTGAGGACACCATCAATTTCTTTACTTGCCACTTTCTCTCTGTCTCATTAAGCAAAAGAGGTGTTGTACCTAGCTTAGATTCCAACTTCGCATAACCTTCTTTACTCTTCCGCCTGGCTGGTATGGTTGCTTTACAAAAGTGGGAAAGAAAAATTTAAGATAAAGCTGGCTAGAGCTTAAGCTTCTTCTAGGAGTAGCCTCCAATGTCCTAATTGGTATGTGAAGAAGGGTGGAGGTGAGTGATGATTTAAATTGGCCTTCTGGTAGCTTGATGAACATCATTAGCTTGAACTCGAGGTTCTATATACGTTTGCACTGGAATGATGAGTACCTTTAATTTACTCTTCGAAGTTGATCATGTCACTGCAGGGGGATCCCTAGAGGGGCGCCAGAAGCTTGATCAGATTACAACTGTGCAGCGAGACTCGTGTCCAGGTCTCAGCTCTAACTCAAACTTCTCCTTAGTCAAAGTGCATGTGTAGTATTGATTGTTGGAGATTAGGTAGAGAAAGAGCTAGCTAGCTAGTGAGAGTGTTGTCGTCTACTCCATTTCTTCTGCTCAACAATAGAATCCTACTATATTTGATTTTCGCATAGCTAGTGAGAGTGTTGTCTTTAGGCTCAATAGCATCCTGCTATATTTGATTTCTGCTCTATGAATGTGTTGGATGTTAAAACAAAGTTCATGTTTTCATCGTTACATGTATTGTCAATTCACATGTTACTAGTGCTTTTGTAAATGTGCTTTCTAGCTTGGTTGTTAACTATGTTTTCTAGCTTTATTGTTGAACGATCATCAGCACAAAGTCAATCTTACTTATTTTATGTGCTTGTTGATATGTATAGAGTTTTTAGAATTTTTTTTGTTTGTTTTTAGAATGTGTTATTTTCTTGTCAATATTTAATTAGTTGGGTGTTGTATGTGAGCTGAGATGCGTGGATGCAACCTAACATTGCACGCACTTAGAAGAGTGTGTTAAGCCCGTATCAATCAACCTACCCGTTCAAGACTTTGGGATGATGTGCACGTTCTCATAAATGATGAGAACTTGTATATCTAACTCAAAGTCTTGAATTGTCCCGTTTGGACAGTCTGTGAATATTGATCGCACTTAGGTGGTTAATTACTATATGTGTGTTGTTTGTTAAAAATTTTGGTTGCATCTTCTCACTCCTTTCTGATATACTTTTATTGATTTTCATTATTTTCTTAACCACTTACTAGTAAGTGTTTAAGAAAATTTCTTACTCAATAAATATTTGTGGTATATCGGAGAGGTATGGAGAGATACTACCGAAATTTTTAGAAAATAACACAACACATATAGTAATTAATCGTGCGATCAAACCTTCATAGATGGGTTAAAAAGTGAAAATCTAAATAATATTTTCTTCCTATTTAAAATGGCAGAGATGGACGATGTGAGGAAAGGGTTGGACTTCTTTTTTTGTTAAACATGTTAAAGTTTTATGTGTTAACATTTAATTTGCACAGGGAAAATGTCTGAAGATTGTTCATGGATGTACCCTAGAGTAGTTGATCAGGTGGTGTCTATGGAATTTAAAAATGGAGTTGAGAGATTCATTTAGTTTGCATTGAGAAATCCTATTGAAACTGTAGATTGTGAGGGTCCTATCCGATGTCCTGTGTAGTCTGTAAGAACTTGAAGTGGCTTGGACTAGAACATGTGATGTACAACGTGATTTATAAAGAAAGGGGTTTGTTAAAGATTATACAAATTGGACATGTCATGGTGAAACATTGTGGTGCTATGAGCCTGCCAATATTGGAAGTGGAAGTTCATACGTTGATAGGTCATAGATGCTGCTGGTTCAGGATTCAATGTTCATGAGGAGCATGTACACAATGAAGAACTGTCAACAAGACACTGAAAGATTTTATCAGCTACTTAAGGATGCTGATGAGCCATTGTGGAATGGATGTCAAAATCACTCTCGACTGTCTGCAGTCTCATAGTTATTGAACTTGAAATTGAATTTCACATCAGTGAGATTTGTTTTGATCATTTGTTTCTCATTATCAAAAGTATGTTGCCACAAGATGAGAAGTTACTTGAAAATTTTACTGTGCAAAGAAGATAGTCAATGACTTGGGGCTTGAATATGAGAAAATAGATGCATATCCTAATCGTTGCATGCTATATTATAATGATGATAAAAATAAGGTATCATGTTCCATGTGTGGTCATGATAGATTCAAGCCTAAGAAATGGGACAATTCAAAGCAAAAAGATATACCAGACATGTCATTACGGTATTTTCCCCTCACACCGAAACTACAAAGAATGTATATGTCATCAAAGATAGCTCAACATATGAGATGGCATGCGGAAAGAGTTTGTCGTGAACATAATGTAATCAGTCATCCTGCAGATGCCAAAGCTTGGAGTCACTTCAACAGTGCTCACCCTAGTTTCTCAAAAAAGTCGCGTAATGTGAGGCTAGGTTTATGTACTGATGGTTTCAATCCATTTGGAGGTTCAGTGACTTCTTACTCCAGCTGGCCAGTTTTTGTGACACCATACAACCTTCCGCCAAACATGTGCATGAAACGAGAGCATTTATTTCTATCCTTATTGATCCCTAGTCCAAAAAGTTCTCGAAAAAAAACTAGACATATATCTTAGGCCGTTGATTGATGAGTTGAAATTGTTATGAACGATGGGGTTACTACCTATGATGCATCAAGAAAGTAAAATTTCACTATGAAGGCTGCATTGATGTGGATGATAAGTGACTTTCCTATATATGGAATGTTATCTGGTTGGAGCACTCATGGAAAATTATTATGTCCTTACTGTATGGACAGTGCCAAATCATTTGTACTTAAGTATGGTGGCAAGTGATGCTGGTTTGATTGTCATCGACGATTTCTACCAAGGGACCATCCTTTTAGAAGGCAAAAAGATGCATTCTTAAAGAACAAAATTGAATTGGAAGAAACTGATTTTTAACGGTTGTTTGGTCCACATTTAGCGGAAAGGGTACAAAACTTACCAGATATAGCACAATTGTCGAGCAGCATAAGACAACTCCCTGGATTTGGGAAGGATCACAATTAGGTCAAAAAAAGTATCTTCTGGAAATTGCCTTATTGGTCAACTCTTCTTATACGACATAACTCGACGTCATACATGTTGAGAAGAATGTCTTTGATAAGTGTTCAAACCATATTATGGAATAAAAGGCAAGGACAACGTGAATGCTCGTTTAGACTTGAAAATACATTGTAAACGTCCAAAATTGGAACTTCTTGATAGAAATGGTACAATAGTTAAACTTAAAGCAATTTACACTCTTGGAGCTGCATAGATTAAAGAAGTATGCTTTTGGCTAAAACAATTGAGATTTCCATTTGCCTATGTGTCCAACATTGCTCTTTGCGTGAATACAAATGAGGGGAAAATATATGGATTGAAAAGTCATGACTGTCATGTGTTTATGCAGAGGTTGCTACCTATTGTATTTTGTGATATGTTGCCGAAGTCGATATGGGGAGTAGTGACTGAGTTAAGTCAAATTTTCAAGATTTTATGTGCAATAGAGCTCTGATATCAAGATTTGGAAAATATTGAGCAGAATGTGATCACGACAGTTTGTAGATTGGAAAAGATATTTCCACTTGCATTCTTCGATTCGATGGAGCACCTGCTTATACACCTACCATACGAGGCTAAAGTAGGAGGGCCAGTACAATTTAGATAGATGTATCCATTTGAGAGGTAATTTGTATATTTTTTCCCTTATAATTCTATCTCATGTGATATGTTTTTCGTTATCCTATGAACCTTCTGGTAGGTGCATGCATGAATTGAAAATGAAAGTTTGCAACAAGGAAAAGGTAGAGGGTTCCATTGTGGAGGCATACATTATGGAAGAAATATCAAATTTCTATTAACTATACTTTCAACCTGAGACACAAACTCGTCATACTTGACCACCATGTAATGATGATGGGCGAGACTCCGTTCAGTCTGATCGGCTCTCTAGATTTAAGTATCCTAGACGTGCGTATGGATGCTCTTCGAGTCGGATGCTAAATAATAGAAAATTGTAGTGTGCAGAAATTTATATTCTTTTAAATCGTATTGAGGTTGAATCTTATGTTGCGTAAGTGCTCTGCTCACATTACGTTATGTCAATAACTTGTTATTTTTCATTCCATCTATAATGCTCTAATGTTCGTAATACAGACAATTTGACTCAGAATTAATCCAAAGATGTCCATATCTCACTGACATGGAGGTTGAAAAAGAACGAGAGAAATCATTTGTTTCTTGGCTGAAATATTGTGTAAGCATGATTACTCTTACTTCTCGTTAGGCCAATGTCAATTTCTGACTAGTGTGTTGTCCATATGTAGGTTGAAAACGGTTTTATTACTGATCAAAGAATTCGAGAGATAAGTTATGGCCCATCGAAAGTTGCACATACATATCCAGCATTTATTGTGAATGGATATAGATTTCACACAAGATAATATGAGCAGAATAAGTCAGCAATGAACAACGGGGTATGTGTGAAAGAAAGTACATCATCATCATCATCATCAGAGCCTTATCCCATTATTTGGGGTCGGCTACATGAACCTTTTCCGCCAAATTTCTATCAAGTGCTATAGTCGTGTTTAAATTCAAGAAGTCCAAATCCTTCTTAATAACATCGCACCATCTCATTTAGGCCTACCCCTAGCTCTTTACTAGCATCCACTAAAATTTGGTCACATCTTCTAACCGGCGCCGAGTTAGGGCGCGATACACGTGTCCAAACCACCTAAGTCTATTTTCTCTCATTTTTCTATCAATTGGAGCTATCCCCAAATCCTCACCGAAATGCTCATTCCTAATCTTATCTTTCTTAGTCTTACCCACATCCATCTCAGCATCCTCATCTCTGCTACACATAATTTGTTAACGTGTTCCTTTCGCACTGCCCAACACTCGGTACCATATAATAAAGCAGGCCTCACTGCCGTTCTATAAAACTTTCCTTTAAGTTTCACTGGTATACGATGATCGCAGAGGACTCCTGATGCACTTCTCCATTTTAGCCAGCCTGCCTTAATCCTGTGTGCAACATCATCATAAATCTCTCCATTCTCTTGGATGATAGATCCCAAGTATCGAAAGCTACTACTCTTAGAAATATCTTGTCCATCAATTTGAACCATATCTCCTTGAGGCACCTTTGATTACTATAATTATAGTGCATAAACTCAGACTTACTCCTACTAATTTTAAAACCTTTAGACTCCAAAGCATGTCTCCAACTTTCTAGCTTAACATTTAAACCATCAAAACTCTCATCAATTAAGACAATATCATCTGCAAATAGCATACACCAAGGGATATTATCATGCAAATGTTTTGTCACCTCATCTATAACCATAGCAAAAGATATGGACTTAGGGCAGAACTTGATGCAAGCCTATAGTGACGGAAATTCACGAGTCTCTCCAGCAATAGTTCTCACACTAGTAGTAGCACCCTCGTACATATCCTGAATCAAGTCAACATATCCTGAGAGACTCCCTTCTTTGTTAATGTCCACCAAATCAAGTCTCTCGGTACTCGATCAATCGCCTTCTCCAAATCAAGAAATGTGAAAGAAAGTACATATAATGAAAATGAATGTGATTATTATGGTATTATTGAGGAGATCTTCGATTGCAATATCTCAGAGATGGCATCAATATTTTTGTTCAAGTGTCATGATTTGATCATAATTCTATTCGAAATGACACAACATATGGGATTGCCGATATCAGACATAAGTCCAAATTGAATACTTATGATCCATTTATTTTGACCACACAAGCTCAGCAGGTCTATTATACAAAGTATCCATCATCTAGAAATAAAGAAAGAAATGATTGGTGGGCAGTTTGCAAGGTTAAGACAAGGCTTTTCCCGATTATGAGTTGGATTTGACTGAAACAGTGGAGTTGGATATCAATGCTGAATTCTTTCAATCAGACTTAGTTGATGATATAGAGTTGCGTGCTTCTAGTGATGAATCTGTGGAACCACTTTCTTTATCTAAAGGGAATGAAGTGGAAGAAGTCGATCCACAACAACCTGAAATACAGTTGGGGGACTCCGATGAGGAGGAATATACTAGTGATCAAAATGAATTTGATAATGAAGATGTCAATGCTGAATTTGATATATCCCCAGCATCTGAAGATGAAATAGAGAATGTTTGATTAATGGTGGACAATTTTACCAGAAATTCTAATATTTTACATCTTTCTTTCTTCCACTATTGATGAATATGCATGTATTTTATTACCACTTGAAGATATGGTTTGAGGATGACGTGCGACTTCTTCAGGTGGAGGGGAGAGGGTAGTGGGAGGAGATTTACTTCCTTTCTACACCTCCACCACTAGCCGGAGGTATGTTATACTTTGATTTGTATGCATTTGCAGTATTATTTATTTATATAATTCTATGTCATGTGGTTATTATTGCTTCCTTTACAGAACCTACGACCTCTGCACCTCTACCACCGACAGTAGGTATATATGTCATGGATTAGTATGCATGTTGTATTTATTTAATATAATTCTTTGTCATTGTGGTATCTTATTCTATCCTTATAGGACCCACAACCTCTGCACCCCTACCACTGACGGCCTCTGCATCTCTATCACAAATGGCGAGTAGATCTACACCTCCTCCATGAGAGCCAGGTATGTTCATTCACATTTATAAGTATATTTTTGATAGTTTGTTTTATTTATGCTAATTAATTCGTATAGTACATGCTGATGACGAGACTATAGACACCGCCGCGAGACGACGATGCGTACAAAGAGGGACGATAAGAAAACGGCGGAAAATAAAAAGAAATGTGATTGCCAGGCACGTGAGGGTGCCGAATGGAGAATGCATGCGCGAAGGGGTGTGGGTGGAAGAGGTGTGCGCGTGCTGCGTGGAGGGCGCAAAATAAAAGGGTGATCGCGAAAAGTACCTTTTGGAGCGTGGGGAGATTGCGCGGGGGATGTGGGTTTCCTCTTCTTCTGCGAGCACGGCCAGCCGTGGTAAGAAGGCATTTTCCTCGTTAATTACCCTGACAAGAAAGACAAAGAGAAAGGAAGGGGATTAGCCACGTGTGTAGTATACAATTCTTAAAAATAAAGAATAAATGAAATGAATGGCATAGAGAAAAACTTATCGCGTGGTGGCTTTTAAACCCCTAAATGTAGGTGTTTGTGTATGCACGCGTGTGTGTATATATAAAAAAGGAGTATAATGGAGCTACGTGGGGCCCGAAGGGAGATGATGTTAAACAAATAATAAAAAGGGAGAAGGGGGTGCTTCCCCAAACGTTGGTAGGCGCGAAGGCACTGCCGATTGGATGGACGGAGAGGAGGAAGATGCTCCTACCTTGCTCCGACGCACATGGAGGACGACGTGGACGATGGAGGGATGCTCCTTGGTCGGAGCTGAGCTGGGAATCTGGCAGGGCTTCACTACTTTTTGGACCCCCTAGAACAACTGACCCTCGGGTCTGTATTTATAGGCAACACAGACTTAAATCATGTCGGCTACAGCGGACGCGTCTCTGATTGGAGTCGCATCTGCCACGGCCGCCGTGATTAAGAAGCGCCACATTTGCCGCTTGATTTAACAATAGCATGATGATTATAACCTGCAACCACCTTCAGAATCGCGTCAGGACGGCGCGCCTCGATATTGAAACGCGTCGACCTTCCTAGACACGACTTCATTTTGACACGTGGGCTCATAAATGTGATGAATTTTGGGGGTCTAGGGTTCAAGCCTAGGATCTAATCGCGGCAGCTCAGGCGGACGCGATTAGAGATTTCCCGGGATTCGAGGTACGGGCGCTTGAGTGCGACGACTTTTGGGGCCTAGGGCCTAATCACGTCGGCAAGTTTCGATGCATTTCTGATTTAAAATGCGTCAACACGACATGATGCGATATAGTATTTCCCTATTTTATTTATGAAAATCCTTCCAAAACCGACATTAGAGTCGCGTCGCCGATAGCGGATGCGTTCATGAAGTGGTAATGGGCAGTCCCGTAAATAAAATAAGTAATCTCTTTATCGCGTCATACAAGGCCGCCGCGATAAGGACCATTTGGCCTAGTCGCGTCCCCCAGACCCAGCGTGACTTGAAGAATGCATCCGCTAGACCCGTTACGACTTGAAATGAATGCCTATGACCTCCGGCCAGCCTTGGAAATGGAGGGGAAGCACCGGGGAAGAATGGGTGAGATCCAAAAATATTGAGAAAACACTATTGCAAGGAAAAATGAGGGCCATTTGTGCCATTAAGGCGCAATATGAAATTTACCTGCAGTGGAGTCAAATTCGCGTGTCTGTAGTTGCCACTCTTGGCGTTTGCTTTGCAGGGGAGCGAAGCGAAGGGACACGAAGTGGAGTGTAATGGAGTGAAATGAAATGAAATGGAATAAAGTGTAGCAAAGTGGAGTGAAGCGGGAGCGGACTCAAAAGTAGATGCCAAGGTGAAAAATAGACACGCGTAATCGATTGGGTGACTACCACCTGATGAGAGTCTTTCACCAATACCCAAGGAAGTCACCACCAGAGAAGAAGACCTAAAGAAACAAATGTTTGGATCAGAAAGAAGAAAGTGTGCACACGAGGGGCACGACAGGAAATGTGTACGTGGTACACGAAGGAAAGGTGCCACGTGGGGCACAAAGGAGAGATCAACTTCCAGCGAAGGGGAAGTACCTAAGGACACAATCCGTTAGGTTGCACCATTGGTGGCGTCTGCCACGGCCGCAGGTGGATCTATGGGAGTAAAGACAAAATGTAGAGGGATAAATCCAAACAATGGTTCTTAAGGAAATCAGCCCTGAGGCGACAACAAAGGGAGTTGGGTATTCGACCCGGATTGGAATATTTCTAATTGCTTTGGCATTGAAGCGAGAATGGCTCTCAAATTGCATTGGAAGAGAGTGGTTCCTATTGTGATTTCAATATGCATGTATGTTGGGCTAAAAGAAAAATAGGTTAAAAGGAATAGAAAATAACCAAGGATAATATTGTCACGATGGCGTTGAGTCAGGATCGGGTTTTATGCATGGGTCTGTCGTCCTCACATGCCAAGCGTAACGACTTATCCGTGCGGCTAAGGGTCCTCTGTGATAATCATTGTTTTTGTTAAAGGGGAACTCAAATCCCAGATTCCTCAGAGCCACAAGGTCCTTGGTATGCTCATAGGGGTATAACATATAGATAACTTGATGGTGGGGGCAGCAGTTGCAGCTTGATGTAGCACCAGATGAGGTAACTCGAATCCTGCACTCAAAACTCATTAGCGAAGAGATAACAAATATCATGGAAAAAATATAATTCATTCATAGCATGGAGCATGGATAAAGTTGTCAACAACAGATGCAGCTCACTCAATTTGTTTGTTTAAACCATGAGGATAAGTGATCTTTTGGCCAAAGAGATTGGAGTTTAGGATGGGAGGAACCCATGAAGGGGAAGAATTGCATTGATCTGACGCAGACAATAGGCAATGTGCTTGCCTTGTGCAATACCATCATAAAAATTTTTGATTTTTTTGAAAGTATTTGAATTTTTATGAGGTTTTGAAAATATTTGAACTTTTATGAGTTTTTGGAAATATTTGAATTTTTATGGATTTTGGAAATATTTGAATTTTTTGTTGTTTTTTTTGAAAATATTGATTTTTTTTTTTGGAATTTTGAATTTGGAAATATTTGATATTTTGTGATTTTGGAAAGTATTTACATTTTTTGTGATTTTGGAAAGTATTTGGGTTTTTTTGTTGGTTTTTGAAAACATTGCATGCTATGGCGGCATTGGAGTTATGAAAACTGACTGGCGAGGGTCCTTGTTTCCTCCCGTGTCATTAAAGAGTGCCCAGAGTAGGGCGTGCATTTTAAGTGGCGCCCAGCGGCTAATTGCGCTTGGCTAACAGTGCCACTACCAAAGCCATGCCTGAAGAGGCGACTAAGTCTGGCAAGAAGGAGGGAAGAAAATTTGGAGATAAGCTTTGTATGGGTATTGACGAGTTTGGGTTAGACTTCTTCCTTGGCACAACCGTCAGAAGATTCAGTCTCATTTAAGCATCGGAGCTTTTAGAATTGATTTATGACCATTTATTTGTAGGGACATGCGTACGACCGGGTCCGTTTAGATCTCCACGGGGACTTTGTCACTCTTTGCCATGCCCTATTATACTGATTTGATTTTGATTTTTTCATGCATACGGCCAGGTCCATTTGGATCTCTGCGGGGATTTTGCCACTCTTGACAAGCATTTTGGCTTTGATGTTTATTGGTCATTTGATTTACCCATTTTTGAGACATCCTCTCATGATGGGGTGCTTTGGGTTGGTTGCCTTGCCCAGACTACCTCTACTACCCATATTTTGACTGAGTAAGAGGAGAAATAGAGTTGGTGCCTTTTGGGCATGGTTGTGATGGTGACGTGTCTACCGGGGCAATCGGCTTAGGGCACCATGCAGTGTGTGTAAAGTGCCCATGCTAAGGGTAAAATTTAATGACCCGGGAGGGAATTTTGGACTCCTAGCTCGGAATCCTCATAACGGCGGTGCTGCGATAGCATGGCAACATTGAAATATTCATATTTTTATGGATTTTTGACACTGATAAAATATAGTAAGTTGTCAACATAAGAGTTTTGGAGGGTAAAAAGGGGACGAATGCCCTGCACTGGGGCGAGACTCAGAGGTTTCGGAGAATGTACAAATTTATTTATAAATTAAAGTGATACATGGGGACTGAAGCCCCAAAAATAGTGGGAGAAAGGTCGGATGACCTGATTGAAAGTGGCGAGGAGAGAATGGCGGGAACAGGAGAACGAATGCCCTGTGATGGGGCGAGACTCAGAGACTATGAAGAATGTACAAATTTATTTGGAAATTAAAAAAATAAGTGGGGGCTAAAGCCCCGAAAATAGTGGGAGAAAGGTCGGATGACTTGATTGAAAGTGGCGAGGAGAGAATGGCGGGAAGACTTTGGAGACTCCGGCGGGGCCGGAGGGATTTGAAGAAGAAGTAGGACGCGGTGCCCTGAAACAGGAAAAGAATCCACATGGGTCAGAGGAGAGAAAGGAAAAAGCGGGCCGTGAGGGGCCAAATAGGGAGGTACGCTGTGTGGGGCGCGAAAGGGAAGGGTGTCGCGTGGGGCACAAGAAGGAGATGTGCCGCATGGGGCACAGGATGGAGAGTAAGGGGTACAAAATGGGGCGCGATGCCCGGTGCAAGAGAAGAAAAGATGAAAATAAAATGCCTCCCATGGGGAGGGAATGTGGAGAACCCACGGGAAGGTGTTGAGAAGACAAACGATGGTTGAAAAAGAAAGGAAGAAGTGGCGGAGATCCCATTGTCTTTTGCCTTGCTCAGCGTTTAGGCTCCCGCTTGGGAATCGACGTTTTGACCCTCAGGTACTTCCTCATAAATTTTGCCCAGTGGGCAGATGGCCTTGCTCTTCTCGCAGGGATTGAACGGCTCTCAATGATTGGATTGTTGACTTCCATCGGAGTTTCAAGTGATAGTGGCAACTCCCTTGGAATCTAATTGAATGAAAGGGTGGGGAGTTCCACTGGTAGAGTTGGAAGCAACAAAGAGGGCACCGTGCCTAAAGATTGTAAAGCATGTGATATGGAAGGGGGCACGTCCCCTTGAGTAATTGATTGTGCCAATGATTTGGCTTTGAAATGCGTGAGCAGAATCTGTATGGTTGACCCCTTCACTAGAGTGGGAAGGTTCACAATGATGGTGTGAGGGGTCATGAGAGCTTGGAGGGAGAGATTCCATATGAGTATTTTAAAATGTGTGCAATTGGCAACTAACATGATTGACATATCATTAGAAGGCCTCTTGATGACCATGATTGGAGAGGAGGACTCCCGCTCAGTGAATGTGCCCGGTATGAAAATGATGACCGACATGCGAGGAATGTAATCTTGGATTTTGAATAGCATGCCCGGTCCCAAGGCTTCCTTTTGCTGACTGGGCTTGTTGATCCTTAAAAACTTACACCCGCTCCATCGGATGGGGGTGGATGTGGAGGTAGTGGAAGGCTATATAGCCGGTGGAGGTGTAATGGGTATGATGACAAGGGTTTGCTCGGGTTTGGTTGCCAATGGTGTTGGCACAGTGGGAGGTGTAATGATTGGTTTAATGGTGGGCAGAGGTTTAATTATGGAATGCTTAATGGTAATGGATAGCAATGTGGGAGGGGTAGGTAAATGGCGTACGAACATGACCTTGGATGGTTCATCGTCGTAACACCAAGTGGTTTCGCAGATGGGTTGGGCATTAGCAACTTCGGCCCGAGCAACGGGCTGCGGTGGAGGTGGAGGCTGATGAGGAGGTAGTGGTGGTTGTATGGGAGTTGGCATGGGAGCCGGAGTAGGTGCAGCGTAGGGCACATGAGCTTCTTCATGCATGGGGGTGTCGTATGGCCCAGTTGGAGGTTGTTGGGTCCGAGGAGGACAAATCAGTGGACACCTGGGTGGAGGCATATTGTGGTAGATGGGAGTTTGTGGAGGTATATATGGGGTGGGTGTTGTATGGTGGCGAGGTAGATGGTGGATGGGGTCCACTGATCCATTCTTTCTCAGATTAATTTGATGAAAAAGATCTACGATCGGGGTGTCCATTAAATATGTCTGGATGTAACGTCCCCGCTCGTAGAGCTCTTCCATGGTTTCGATCTGGTTCATGGCCAGGATGTGCCTGAACCTCAGAGTAGAGTTGGAAATGATGATTTTAATTTGCTCTACTCCGAGAGCACACACTGCATTCTTGTGGCCATTGACCTCCAACGGTCAGCAAATTGTACAAATGCCTCGTCGGCCCTCATCTCCTCGGATACTAGATCCGTGATAGAGAGATAGGGGCTGTCGCGGTCTTTGTACCTCTGAAGAAATTTTTTATGAAGGGGGCACAAGTCCGCTGCCTCGCTTAGCTCTAAGGAGTAGAACCATTCGAGCACAGGGCCGTCAAGAGATTTTCTAAATAAATATGCCAAGGTAATGGGGTCTCACTTCCAACGAGAAGACTCATAGAGGAATTCCTTAACATGAAGGTAGGGGTTACCCGTGCCATTGTACAATCGGTACGATGGCATCTCCGAAGGATGGATATAAATTTGAGGGAGAGCTGGCATGGCGGCGACGGGGTCACCCGTAGGATTGGAAAGTTTATTTATTTGATTCTCCATATTGTTCAATTTCTGGAGAAGAGCGTGTTGGAGTGGAGTAGGTTGCCGCTGGGCAAATGAGGGAGTATACGTGGGTAGCCTTGAGTTAATGGGCCCTCCCAAGGGTTGGTCCGTTCGGATCGGAGCACGGGAGTGCAAATGGCCAGGGGGCCGAGGTGATGAAGAATCTACAGGGGTTTGTGGCGAAGTCACCGGAATATACAAAGGCGGGTGCCTAGGGGAAGGAGAGAGAGGAGGAGTCACACCCTCACCAAAGACTATATCAGGTTGAGTTGTTGAGGGGTGAGTTGATCAATAGCATGCAGGACATTTTGCACGATAGGATCATGGTGGGGGGAAGGCTCGCGCTGGGTTCTGATTGGAGGTAAGTGCGAGGGGACATCAAATTGGTTAGTGCGCAGTGTGCACACATAACCATAGGAAGTAGAAGGTTGTCCCTCACGGTGGTGAAATGGACGGACATGTGATTGAAATGATGGGGAACTGATATTATCTTCACAGTTCATATTAAAATTAGCAGGATAGCATTGGTCTATTTTTAACAAGGTAAGTAAACAAACAAGGTTGAACAAAGATATAATCAGTCAATGATGGTTCAAACAAGTTGTGATGTTTACACTTGTTTTAGGAGTTTCACAATTATTAGATGGAATGAAAATATTGTGTCACTCCAGGTGAGATCCTAGTTGGGTAGAAGATGGATACTTCGGGGTGCAACTAGAATCACCTCTCACCACACAATGGATATCTAAACCCGGGTCAACAGAGGGGTACCGCCAGCTCGGTTGCCGTGACGGAATCCACGAGGTACGGAGTCTTATGGGGTTCTTGGTAAAGGTCCCCTAGTCTAATGAGACGGAATGCCCAAAAGCGAGGTTGCCCTTACCAAGAAAAGTGTGTGGAGCCTAGGATATGAGGGAAGGAGGTCCCCCGACCGATGCAATATGCCCTGTATGCAGCAATTTATAGCAAAAATGGCAAAGAGGGGTGCATTTCTGTCAGCAGTTTGAATCACGTCGGGTACAGACGCCGCGACTCAAACTGAATCGCGTCCAATCACCTGGACACGGATCTGACAGCCCCAGAAGGCTGCCAGAGCCGTGCCTGGTCCCTGTGGATGGACTGTCAGACAGAAACGCATCGGTCTTAGCCGTCGCGACACAACAAAAATGCATCGGCTCAAGCCGCCGCGACACAAAGCAGAATGCGATCGACTTGCATGTCGCGTTAACAGTCACTGAATCGCGTCCTCTGTATCGGACGCACTTCCAAAGGCAACTCGAGAACAGCAAAAAAAGGCAGGAAAGTAGGAAATAGCAGGATAGATGTACAGGAAAGAAAACTTAATACATACATAAACGGGTCGGACTTAGCCGCCGCGATAGAGAAGTGAAACGCGTCCGGTTAGGCGGACGCATTAAGAAACACTGAATCACATCCTTTGTGTTGGACGCGATTCCAAAAGGCCACCCGAGAAATGAAAAAAAAAATGCAGGAACAACATGATATGTGTATAGAAAAGGAAGAAAAAATAAAAATAAAATGAAACACACAGCATGCTTTCAAGGTATAAAGTAAATGTAAAAGAAGGAGGGGCACGCGAGGGCGCCAAGGATAGTTCACGTGGGGCACGAAGGAGGGAGGGTAATCAAAAGGAAAATACAAAAAAGAGGTCCCACCGTTTTGTAGACACCGCCGCGAGACGACGACGAGTACAAAGAGGGATGATAAGAAAACAGTGGAAAATAAAAAGAAACGTGATTACCAGGCATGTGAGGGTGCCAAATGAAGAATGCACGCGCGAAGGGGTGCGGGTGTAAGAGGTGTGTGCGTGGTGCATGGAGGGCGCAAAATTAAAGGGTGATCGCGAAAAGTATCTTTTGGAGTGTGGGGAGATTGCACGGGGGATGTGGGTTCCTCTTCTTCTACGAGTACAGCCAGCCGTGGTAGAAGGCATTTTTATCGTTAATTACCCTAACAAGAAAGACAAAGAGAAAGGAAGGGTATACAATTCTTAAAAATAAAGAATAAATGAAATGAATGACATAGAGAAAAACTTACCGCATGGTGGCTTTTAAACCCCTAAATGTAGGTGTGTGTGTGTATGCATGCGTGTGTGTATATATATAAAAAAGGAGGAGTATAATGGAGCCACGTGGGGCCCGGAGGGAGATGATGTAAACAAATAATAAAAAGGGAGAAGGGGGCGCTTCCCCAAATGTCGGTAGGTGCGAAGGCGCTGCCGATTGGATGGACGGAGAGGAGGATGACGCTCCCGCCTTGCTCCGACGCATGTGGAGGACGACGTGGATGATGAAGGGACGCTCCTTGGTCTGGAGCCGAGGTGGGAATCCGGCAGAGCTTCACCGCCTTTTGGACCCCGCAGAACAACTGACCCTCGGGTCTGTATTTATAGGCAACAAAGACTCAAATCGCGTCGGCTACAGCGGACGCGTCTCTGATTGGAGACGCATCTTCCACGACCGCCGCGATTAAGAAGCGCCGCATTTTTCGCTTGATTTGACAATAGCATGATGATTAAAGCCTGCGGCCACCTTCAGAATCGCGTCGGGACGGCACGCCGTGATACTGAAACGCGTCGACCATCCCGGATGTGACTTCATTTGGACACGTGGGCTCATAAATGCGACGACTTCTGGGGGTCTGGGTTCAGGCCTAGGATCTAATCATGGCAGCTCAGGCGGACGCGATTCAGAGATTTCTTGGGATTCGAGGTACGGGCGCTTGAGTGCAACGACTTTTGGGGCCTAGGGCCTAATCGCATCAGCGAGTTCCGACGTGTTTCTGATTTAAAATGCATCGACATGACACGACGCGATAAAGTATTTCCCTATTTTATTTATGAAAATCCTGCCAAAACTGACATTAGAGTCGCGTCGCCGATAGCGGACGCATTCATGAAGTGGTAATGGGCAGTCTCTGTAAATAAAATAAGTAAATTCTTTATCGCGTCATACAAGGCCGCTGCCATAAGGACCATTTGGCCTAGTCACGTCCCCCAGAGCCGACGTGACTTGAAGAATGCGTTCGCCAGACCCGTCGCGACTTGAAATGAATGCCTATGACCTCCGGCCAGCCTTGGAAATGGAGGGGAAGCACCAGGGAAGAATGGGTGAGATCCGAAAATATTGGTAAAACACTATTGCAAGGCAAAATGAGGGCCATTTATGGCATTATGGCGCAATATGAAATTTGCCTGTGGTGGAGTCAAATTCGCATGTCTACAGAGACGAGTCATCACGAGGGGGAGGGCAGTTATAGTGAGACGATGCAGACAGTGTGGATAAATGAAAGGTATGTAATGCACTATTTTTGTTATCTATTCGTCATTGTGGTATTAATATTTTCAATTGTAGGAATAAAATAGAGCCAGCCCAAGCATCACAATTTATTACAAAGACAATTCAAGCACATTTTCCTGGCCCTATCCATCAATTTTCTGATTTTTCGATGGATGTTCAGGATTATTGTATGATATGTTCATGGCATGTATCTTATTTTATCAAACTAAGTCTTTTTCAATTCTTAGTTTAACACACTAATTCTTATGTTGTATATAATTCATTTTTTGTTAATATGCAGAGGAATCATCGATTCATAGAGCATTCAGATGAGTTACGTGCTAGATCTACATGGACAACCACTGCAAGAGCAAATTTCAAACATCTTTTGTATAATGTTAGAAGAAATCCAGAAAGAGTTTGTGCAAGCATAGATAAGAACTAGTGGAAGGAGCATGGGCCTGTTTGGATGGAGCTGTGCGTGATAAGGGAGGGGAGAAATGGAATGAAAATTCTATCAAAGCAAAGCTAAACAGAGCTGTGCATCCTGAGGCAAATGTACACACAAGTGGCTCTGTCTCTTTTGCAACGCATAAAGCGCGATTGGTAAGTACACTTCTACATTCTTAAAATTTTGTAAATCTAATAATAAACTGTGATTTATTTGAAAAACAAGAAGCATAGCTCAAACGGCCACCTCAATTTCAAGAACTTTTTTGATCAAACTCATAAGAAGAAAGGGGGAGATGATTACATAGTCAGAAAGCTCGGGAGGTAGCGGTAAGTGTATACACTAATACTTTTCATTTAAAAGTAAAATGTAGAATTAAGAATAATTTTATTTTGTTTTTTGTTTTTTGCAGGAGTCATATAGTAGAGGAATGGATGAGAGGTACAGGGACGACAATCAGCGTCCAGAGTTGGATCCTGACATTTGGGTTGCAGCATTTGGGGCACCCAAAAAAGGCCATGTGTATGGTTTTGGACATAGCTTGAGCATGGCCAGGGGGATATCATCATGCTCAAGCTCCGTATCACATGCGACCTCTCCATTTACCATACCTGCAGCCCTAGGTGGTTCTTCCAGTGCCGCCCCGACCATGACTCCGGCTCAGTTTAGGGAGATCATCAACAAGACCGTCTCTCAGAATATCTCAACTATCGTCTCTCAAACTGTCTCCCAGACGCTCACACACTTGGGGTTTCTTGGTGATAGAGCACCTCCTGCACAGCAACCTCCAGTGAGTATTTTATTTGATTGATTTTTTATTTCTCAATTCTAAATATCATCTTATAAAATGCAAGAACGTCGGTTGATGATGGTGATTTATAAACACTTTCTAAAAGAACTTAGTTTATAGTCAATAAACACAGGTTTAGGGGGGTCAAATATATATATATATATATATATATATATGTGTGTGTGTGTGTGTGTATGTGTGTGTGTGTGTGTGTGTGTGTGTCCGATTAATTTGTCAATGATTTCAACAAGACTGATGGCATGGACCCCTCCAAGAGGGTAAAATAGGACCTTATGGGAAGGACAAGGCAAATTTTCCCCATCGCTAGACAAAACGGGGGTTTTGGAAATATAACTCATGTATTTTTTTTATATTGGTACATGATTAAATTAAAATAAAAACTAGATTTTTTTTTAAACTATAGAGCCCAAACAAATAAGAGTAGTCATTCTATTACAATGAGAACGTCAGTGAATATGATTCCATTTCTGGGTGGATGTGCAGAAGCGGGGGGGTGTTGTTGTTGTGGTTTGAAAAGTGAATGTTTGTGAAAGTTAAAAGAGCTGTTCACAAGAAAATCTTTCTTACAATGGTTTAAAAAGTGAAGATTGTTACATTTATGGTGCTTCACCGAGATAAGTTCATTGTGCATTCATTCATAAAATTATAATGAAGCTTGATGCAATATCAGTTGCTCAAACATATATGATATGTTTATCCCTAGAGGCCATAAATTAACTCATTCAATATGGAACGCCATTGGTGGTCATGTACCATTCCCTTTAAAAATTATCAACTCAAACCAAACTAAAGTGTCATCATATTTCCTTTTCAATAACCAATTAATATTTTTCATCACTGTTTCATGACAAAATTGAAGGGGAGAAAAATTGACATCGACCAAATCAGGAGAAAAAGAGAACTTACAACCCAATTTGGAAGTAATGCCAATATTGTAAGAGAGAGACCACAGTACATCCCTCTGAAGCCTTCATTTTTTATTATTTGTTGTAGGCTAGAAATAATGAGGCTACCTGGTTACAACACATGAAGACAATGTTTTAGCATTTTAGGTATTAGTAATCCATGATTTACAAGAAATGAGCATTAATATAACATAGCATCCAATAAAACATGATTATGATATGGAGTTAGATATGATTGTGTACATTCACAGTTCATATTGAAGTTAAGACCATAGACCTGATGAAAAACAAATCTATCGATTGTTCCAACACGACTTGGGGGGTGAAAGTAACTCATATTAACTGACGGAGTCTAAACTAGACTCCAGATTTGAGCTCGATGATCAAATTTACATCTTCTAAAAGAACTTAATTTAAAGTCAATAAACACGGGTTTAAGAGGGTCAAAATAAAAAATGTAGGTCTGATTAATTTGTCAATGATTCCAACACGACGGGGAAGGTGAGAGTGACTTGTACAAACTGACGGAGTCCAAATTGGACTTCCGATCTAGACTGGGCAATCAATTTTTCATTTTCCTAACTAGTTTTATTTAAAATCTATGAACTTGGGTTTGAGGGTCCAAAATTTAAAATACAGGTCCAATCAGCCTATTGATTGTTTCAACATGACTTGGGGGGTGAAAGTAACCCGTAGAAACTGACGGAGTCTAAATTGGACTCTAAGTTTGAGCTCGATGCTCAAATTTACCTCTTATAAAAGAACTTAGTTTAAAGTCAATAAACACGAGTTTAAGAGGGTCAAAATTAAAAATATAGGTCCAATTAATTTGTCAATAATTCCAACACGACCGGAAAGGTTAGAGTGACTTATAGAAACTAATGGAGTCCAATTGGTCTCTCGATCTAGAATGGGCAATCAATTTTTATTTTCATAACTAGTTTTCTTTAAAATATATGAACTGGGTTTGAGGGTCTAAAATTTAAAATACAAGTCCATATGCCTATGATTGTTCCAACATGACTTGGGGGGTGAAAGTAACCCTTAGAAACTGACAGAGTCTAAATTGGACTCTAGGCTTGAGCTCGATACTCAAATTTACATCTTCTAAAAGAACTTAGTTTAAAGTCAATAAACACGGGTTTAAGAGGGTCAAAATAAAAAATATAGGTCCGATTAATTTCTCAACGATTCCAACACGACCGGGAAGGTGAGAGTGACTTGTAGAAACTGACGGAATCCAAATTGGACTCCCGATCTAGACTGGGCAATCAATTTTTTATTTTCTTAACTAGTTTTGTTTAAAATCTATGAACTTGGGTCTGAGGGTCCAAAATTTAAAATATAGGATTAATTAGCCTATCGATTGTTCCAACATGACTTGGGGGGTGAAAGTAACCCATAGAAACTGACGGAGTCTAGATTGGACTCCATGTTTGAGCTCGATGCTCAAATTTGCATCTTCTAAAAGAACTTAGTTTAAAGTCATAAACATGGGTTTAAGAGGGTCAAAATTAAAAATATAGGTCCGATTAATTTGTCAATGATTCCAACACGACCGGAAAGGTGAGAGTGACTTGTAGAAACTGATGGATTCCAAATTGGACTCCTGATCTAGACTGGGTAATCAATTTTTTATTTTCTTAACTAGTTTTGTTTAAAATTTATGAACTTGGGTTTGAGTGTCCAAAATTTAAAATACAGGTCCAATCAGCCTATCGATTGTTCCAACATGACTTGGGGGGTAAAAGTAACCCGTAGAAACTGACAGAGTCTAAATTGAACTCCAGGTTTAAGCTCGATGCTCAAATATACATATTCTAAAAGAATTTAGTTTAAAGTCAATAAACACGGGTTTAAGAGGGTCAAAATAAAAAAAATAGGTTTGATTATTTTGTCAATGATTCCAACACGACCGAGAAGATTAGAGTGACTTATAGAAACTGACGGAGTCTAAATTGGACTCTTGATTTGAGCAAAATGCTCAAAACTATTATTCATCAAATTAAGTTAAATGAAAAACATCTTGCTATCAATTTTAAAGAAAAAATAATTTATTTATTAAATATTTGATTTTATTTTTTATAAATGATATACAGGAGCATCCATTGCGAGGCGTTGGGGGAGATGAGGACCAGGATGACACATACGGAGAGGATTTGTGATTTTCTGATGGGTATATTGTGGTTTGCGATTTCATGTTAGTTGTGTGGATGTTGTAATTTTATGATAGATCTATGATTGGTTTGTGTATATATTTGTTGTAGTTTACATGATAAGATATTATGATTTGTGTAGTAGATGTATTGTGGTTTTATTTTATTGTCGTTTATCAGGTGATTTATTGTCATTTACGTTTAATTATTAAAAAAATTTATAATAATAGCGACCGATTAGCGACCAAATAAATCAGTCGCAATTCAGTCGCTATTTTTGGTCGTTCACAGATAGCGACCGAAATTATATTAGTCTCTAATTGGTCCCTGAACCAGCGACCGATCAGTGATCGTTAGATATCGGTAGCTGTTAGCAACCGATGGTGCGACCGACGGTCATTGGTCACTATAGGCGACCGATATAGCGATCGATGGACATCGGTCACTTAATAGTGACCAGAATATAGCGATGGACTATGTCAGTCGCTAATCTGTGGCAATTCGGTCGCTAAACTCTATAGCGATAGAATGACGACCGATTAGCGACCGATTTAGTCGATCGCTATTGACGCTTTTCCTTGTAGTGTTGGTTTCTGTTAAACTAGTTAAGTTAATCTTACATGGATAACATTGAAGATTCATCAGTCAGCGCTTCATCGATTGTCTTAGGCTCAATTTTAAGAAATGAATACTAAATAATCACAAGGGATAACATTACCTCTTTTTCTTACCCCTTGACTTGGATCTCTTGATGTTTTCTTTGGGATGGTCCTTCTGATATCTCCACTCCCTAGGAGATCTTCATGAGATGGTTCATTTTGATGTAGTTCCTCTAGAGGTGGTTCCTCCTTATCTTTTTGAGGGTGATATCTTTCAACTTTTTGCTAGTTCACCTGTTTCTTCATCATCACTGGCAATATCCTTTTTTAAAGAATGGTTAGCTTTATCAAATATAACATGAACAATTTGCTCAATTAATAAGATTCTTCTATTGAAGACTCTATAACCCATAGGTTTTGAAGTATAGCCAAGGAATATACTTTCGTCGAATTTTGCATCTAACTTACCAAGATTTGACTTGCCATTACTGAGAATGTAGCACCTGGATCTGAAAGGTTTGAGATGACTGACCTTTGACTTCTTATTCTTGTACAATTTGTAAGTTGTTTCCTTCAAGATGGGCCTAATCATGGCTCTATTTATGATGTAATATGCTGTGTTAATAGTCTATACTCAAAAGTATCTTGGAAGGTTATATTCAGACAGCATTGATCTTGCCATATCCAATAGTGTTCTATTCTTTCTCTCAGTAACTCTATTTTGTTGTGGTGTTCTTTGTGCTAAGAAATTATGTTCTATTCCTTGATCTTCACAAAAATTGATAAATTTCTCATTTTGAAATTCTCCTCCATGGTTCGATCTGAGGGAGATAATACTAAACTTTTGATCTTTTTTAACTAGTTTACTAAACTTCAAAAATGCATCGAAGGGATCTTCTTTTGATTCTAGGAATGATACCCAAGTATATACGGTGAAGTCATCCACTATGACGAATCTAAAGTTTTTGCCACCAAAATTTGTTGTCCTCATTGATCCAAATAGATCCATGTGCAATATAATTCGAGAGGTTTTGAAGTTGTAATTTGAGTTTAATTTTTGAATGTTGTCCTTGCTTGTTTTCATTTTGCACATGGTCTGCAAATACTGCTGCTCTTTGTGTTAATTTTGGAATGTCCTTCTACTAGGTCATGTTTTATTAATTTCCTAATCACATCCATGTTTGCATGACCCAGCCTTTTGTGACAAAGTTTTGCATATGTATTTTTGTTTGCTGCTAAACATATATCTTGATCTTTTAGATCTTCTAAATGTAGTACATATAGATTCTTTTCTTGAAGGGGTTCAAATATGATTTCTTTTTTTTTTATTTATTATTGTGCATTTCAACTCGTTAAATTGCATTTGGTGTCCTTTGTCGCATAGCTGGCTGATACTTATCAAGTTGTGTTTCAATCCTTGACATAAGGAACTTCTTCAATTAGATTTTTCTTCTTACTATCTATTGTGCCACATCCAATGACAGTACCATTTCTATTATCTTCATAGGTGACTGTGCCTTCTTCTGATTTGATTGATATGAATAGACTTCGAACACCTATCATGTGCCTTGAACACGCACTATCCAATTACCACTTGAATGTTCTAAGGCTAACCTTTAAGGAAATCATTGTGATTTAAGTACTCAAATCTTTTTGGGACCTTGGAGGTTACTTCCAAGATAATCTTTCTTGGGAATCCATTTTAAATGTTTTGTGGTGCAATTTCTCACAGTGTGTCCTAGTCTGTTACAATGTGTGCAGCAAGATATGTCATTTATATTTTTGTTTTCTTTTAACATGTTGTTTTCTTATGTGAATGTTAACATTAGTTTTCTTCAGGTATAAATTTTGGTAAAGGATATGTTTCAGGATGTATTATATTTTCTTCATTTTCAGGTAGTGTGTATCCTACATCATATTTCTTTTTACTACTTTTTCTTGCTCGTTTTAATATAAGGGATGATTTTCCAGTAGTTAGTTTATCTAAAGCACCTTTTACATATTTATTTTCTTTTTTTAAGGTCTTTATCTCATCCTTTAGTCCTTCAGACTAATTTTCCTTTTCTAACGATTACATTTTGTTCTTTTCTTTTAAATATTCACATAAAAGATTATTTCTATGTTTTAGTTCTTTAATTTGATTTTCAAATTGTTCTATTTCAAATTTTAAATCAGAGTTGATGTTTTCTAAACATGCAAAATTGTTCTTTAATATTTTCAACTACTTAGATGCATTTCTATATTTTTCATAAAGCTCAATAAATGCTTCTTCCAATTGTCATAATCTGAATCCGAATAAGAATTAAATGAGGACCCTGAGGTTACTTTGTTATCAATGTTTGCCATTAAGACAAGGTTGTTGAACCTCTATTCAAAATATACATTGCACATTCACAGATTCAAACCATAACATATAATAAGTTTTGAAGATGACAAAATAATCAGATATTTATTGATAAACAAAATATGTCAAATATTTCATTTCTCTCTCTTACATATCATATAATGAAATCTCTAAAGCATACCTCATCATACAAGTTATTCCTCTCAGAAATCTTAAGTATAACTTCATTTGCCTAAAGAATATACGAAGTCCACTTCGTCATATATGAAGTTCACTTCGTCATATCCGAAGTAAAACACGAAGACTTCACTTCGACTGATCATGTTGAAATCATAATATACGAAGTTCACTTCATCATACACAAAGTCCACTTCGACATATCCGAAGTTCACTTCGTCATATGCGAAATAAAACACGAACACTACACTTCGACTGATCACATTGAAATCATAATATATGAAGTTTGCTTCATCATATCTGAAGTTCACACGAAGATTTCACTTCTACTGATCATGTTGAAATCGTGATATACGAAGTTCACTTCGTCATATCTGATATGTCACCTCGACTAATAACATTATATCGTTATCAGATAAAATGAAGAATGAACTAATTATATGATATCTTTGCATCATTAACATTTTTCATTATATTCATGACATTCTTCATTTATGGAAAATTGAATTCATGATTGTATGATAAATTCCTGATTTCAACTATATCCTGAAATACTAGTTTTTAATACAAATTGATTAAAAGTCAATTGTTCAGTATTTCTGTAACGACCCTCTTTATAACGGTATGATATACCAATCCACGATGATATAAAGCACGCCGTCACAGTGGAACATGTACCCAACACAACACAGTAGGTAGAGATGTACATAAATAACAAAGGAAAGTACAACGAAAATGAAAGAGATTCTTATTCCATCATCATTACACACATTTCACATTCTATATAGCAATAATGAAAATAAACAAAGTCCATAATTAAACAAGTCCATATAACATCATTGTCCACGTACTAGTAAATGAAAAGTACAATCTATAAGACAGTCCTCCAATATCTCCATTACTCCTCTCTCTCGGAGTCACTCCTCACAACGTCCTCCTCAATCACAGGAACACCTGTCTCACCTGTATGTTAAAGCAAGGATGAGTCTTCTCAAACGACTCATCAAGTAACCTATTGGCACATCCTTACACATATCACAAGCATGCTACTCAATTTAATAAAACGAGAAATTTTACCACATGGTTCATGTCATAACAAACAAGTACAAATGAAAACCTATAACATGCTATCTACACATGGTCTTTAGCTTGAATCATGGTATCAATTGCAACTCATTCATAAAATATTTCCAAACAACTTGATCATGGAATTAAACACATGTTAACTAATGAATCTAGCATGATGTCTAACACTTTTACATGCTTTTATAACACATTTTCACATATGTTTCTTGCTGTTTTGACATAAATATAACAAGATCACATGGTTTCACATTATTCCACAATATAACACATTAACACATCACTTTCACATGAACACTTGCCACATTTACACATATTTACACATTATTTGCCATGACACACAGTCTGAACCACAATAAAGGAGGACACATATATCACATAACACATGCCCGTCACCTAGGCATTATAGTGACAAATCTTGGTAACTGCGCAGAATCGGGAGAAACCCTCTCCACCCTAACCAGTGGTACTTGTCCACCTCTAGGATTTCATCATGATGCCCACAGGATATCACATACACATTGAGCCTTCCCATAGGGACTTTTCTACAGTACGGCTCTACAGCCTTCTATGGTAGCAGTGTCAATTTTAGCACAAATTTCACTTAATCACATTATTTCACTTAATCACATGCTTAGCAACATTTTACATGTTCTTAATGATCCATTCACATGCTTATAATATAAACACATGTCTTTCGGGTTACAGAACTTATTATATCTATCTAACAGTAAGAAAATATACTTAACAGTACCTAAACATGATACTAATCACAACAAATACCGTTTCTTGATTAATCATTCTTAATATGCTCTTTTAATACTTTTACAATTACAAACAGTATCTGAAGATGTCAGAATAGACTCAAATTTTAACCATAAATTCTATGCATAAAATTTATCATGTGGTTAATTTTTTAGAATTTTCATGACAGTGTATCTATTTTTAACATTTAACAAAGATCTCATGCAATTTAATAAGATAATTCAATTTGGCCTGATAAATAGTGAATAGTCAGATCTAACAGTTTTAAAACATATATACAGAAACCCTATGTTCATGGAAAATTTTTACAACAATATCATACATTATACCTATTTATTTTGAATTTAAATCTGTCAAAATATGCATAATTCCCCATAACAGAAACTCTATAATTCATAATTATTATCAAAATTTGACAAGAACTCATGGTTCGACCTAATAAACATACCTGACCAACCAGAAATTTATAGCATATGCAAACATCCACAAATCTCTG
This sequence comes from Colocasia esculenta, assembly GCA_014218235.1. Taxonomy (NCBI): domain Eukaryota; kingdom Viridiplantae; phylum Streptophyta; class Magnoliopsida; order Alismatales; family Araceae; genus Colocasia; species Colocasia esculenta. The sequence continues at coordinate 118,409,878 of CM024754.1, forward strand.
AAAAATCACACCACATAGATTGAAACCATTGTTCTGTAAAACTAGATGAACTTGACGGCAAGGGGCTTGCCATCAGAGTGGGTTAACAGCACAATCGATTGTCGTTAACTTAGGAACTTGGCAGCAAGAAGGTTGCCGTCAACTTCTTGTCTGCAGAAAGTGTAGACCGAACACAGAAAATCGATGAATTTGGGGGTCCAGGACACAAATTAAAAATCCAGAAAAATACCTAAACTCTAGGTGATAGGTCTAGGGAGGAAACCCCTAAGTTACTTGCCTCTCTAAAAATCCCTAAAGATCGAATTTTGGCGATGAAGCCCTCCTCGGCTAGGCCAAAGAGGTGATGTTCCCCCCCTTGATCCGACTTCCACGCTTGTGCAGTTGATCCCCAGGCGTTAGGAGAGCTCCTCCACCTACAGTAGAGTCTCCCAATTGCAGAAGATCACTGGTGAAGCCTCCAAATCTCCAGATCAATCCTCACAAGCTCTCTCTTTCTCTCCCCGAAACCTAAAAAACCTCTCTTCTGAACCAAAGTCCTCTCCTACCGAGATGTCTAGGATAAATAGGCAATAGAGTCAGGGGAATCCTAGGTCATAAGAGTCCTGACCATTGGGGGGACAGTTTCAGATCTGGAATCCCAAACACAGCCAGGGAAGTAAACGACCACATAGCTGCCATCGACCAGAAATAGGCGTTAATCGATGTTGACATCTAGATCTTCTGACCATAAGGTAAACGACACAAGTGTTGTCTTCAACTAGCCCTTAACGTCAAGGGATGTTGACGTTAAGAAGAAATTTCGGGCAAAACAACCAAGCATCAAAACAGTTATAAAATGCACAGAAATTAAGGGCCTTACAATATCACTCTCAGTTTTCATTAGCTCTCAAAAATGTAATATCATATATCTTTGTCTCATGAATCTAAAAATATTTGTATCCTAAAGCCTTAGTCAAAGTCTGCGAAAAAGGTCTTCTGACATCTGCCACAAGAACATCCACATTGTCTTCCGTCAGAACTACACTACACGATCTATAGCTACTACATATTCTATAGTATCTTTGTTTAGAACTTCGTTCACAGAATATTAATTATGAGTGCGCAGAAGATAGCCGTCAATATTTGAAATATCTCATAATTACCTATGGTCATATCCGTAGCTAACATACTTGACCCAGTCTAGTATATCTTACAACTTGCCTTGTTCAGAATAAAGACAAAATAGCATCAACACAAGGACTGACTGATCATTGTGAATGTAAAAGACATGCATGTCGCCTTTGGAAGAATACATGCACGTCACCCTCAGAAGGAAACATGCAACGACTACTTCTCCAATGGATAGATTCAAACAGATCAAGAAACAGCTACAAAGATGAAGCCTATAAAATAAAGATAGCTGAAAGAAGCACCATACACACAGTGAAGAGGTGAAAAAGTTGCAAGTTTGTAGTGTCAAACTTCCTCTACATAGACATTGCATGGGCACTGCGTTAAAGCCTTGCCTGTGCATGCAGTGAAGCACCTGTGCCAATCTTACCTTGTAAATGTTCTCTTCTTAGACTCAATAAGTCCTTATTCAAACTATAATTTCTCTATCTTATTCTTCCATCCTGGAGTCCTTTTAAAGTCTAGTTCTCCACATAAGGAGTTTGGCAAAAGTAATTATATCCCTTGAGAAAGGGAAGACGTGATGAGTAGGGTGTGTACTCCTCTGGAAGAGGGAAGGCCAAAGTTGTCTTGGCAATTGGTTCCCCTTTGTAAAGGGAAAGCAAGTTGTAGCTAGTGGGTTATCATTCCCCTTATATAGAAGGGAAGACTGGTAAGTCTATGTCCTCTATGGTTTGACTAACATAACTAACATGTGTTGTTAAGTTATTGTTGAAATTAGCTTCCGCGATGAAAAACACCTATTCACACCCCCTCTAGGTGAAAAGCTCTATTGTCAACGATCCAACAAGTGGTATCAGAGCGAGGTTTTCTCAAAAGAAATCCTACAATTTTGAGAAGATGGTAGTTGAGTTTGGACAAGAAGGTCAATCAATCAATCGCCCTCCTCTCATTGATGGACAAGATTACAACTATTGGAAGACATGCATGGAATTCTTCATATAAGGTATAAATGTTGAACTTTGGTTAGTTATAGAAGATGGTGATAAAAATCCTAGTACAGAAGATAAAACTAAATGGACTGCTGATGATAAGAAATTAATATCTTGAAATTATCATGCAAAAAGTATTATATGTGTGCATTATCTAAAAAGGAACTTAATCACGTTTTAGCTTGTAAAACTGCCAAAGAAATGTGGGACACTTTGAGAGTTACTTATGAAGGAACTAACAAAGTAAAAAAAACAAGAATTGATATACTCATTACTAAATATGAACAATTCAAAATGGAAGAAAATGAATCTATAACACAAATGTACACTAGATTTACTAATATAATAAATGGGTTGAATGCATTAGGTAAGCAACTTAGTCAAAGTGAAACAGCCATGAAAATATTAAGATCACTCACCATTAAATGGACCCCTAAAGTAACTGCTATTGAAGACGCTAATGACCTATCAACATTGCAAATGGAAAAATTGATAGGATCCTTAATGACTCATGAAGTAAATATGGAAAGGTTAAATGAAAGATCATCTAAAAAAAGAATTACAAGTGTTTTGAAAGCATCACCACCCTTGTCTAGCTATGATGACACAAGTTCATCGACCTCCGAAGACACTGATGAAGAAGAAGCAATGTTGTCAAGAAGGTTACAAAGGATTCTCGCCAAGAAGAAGAAATATCAACCCAGGAAAAAGTACAAAAGGAATAGAAGCAAAACAAAAGAACCAGTCTGCTACAAATGCAAACAACATGGACACTTCAAAATGGATTGTTCAAGATTAAAGAAGAAAGAAGTAGAAGAGACTTCAAGAAAAGGTAGAAAGCATAGTCAACAAAAGTACAAGAAAATGTCAAGAAAAGCAATGACTACAGTATGGGAAAATGAACACTCAAGTTCTAGTTCCTCAAGCTCTGAGTCTAAAATAGAAGAAGCAAACTGTGCCTTTATGGCACATCTTGAAGAAAAGGTAATATCCAAAACTTCTTATAGTTCATGTTCAGAAATTGATGATGATGATCTTGAAAGTGCCTTTAATGAACTCTATGATAAATATAAAATAACCTCAAAAGAGTTAAAGAAAACAAGCAAGAGACTAGAACAATGGGAAGAGGAAAATAAAAAATTAATGGAAGAAATATTATCGAAACACAAAAATATTAAGAAATTGGAAGATAAGGTTGAAGAACTAAATATTAATATAAAAACAATTGAAACAAAAATGAAACATAGAGAGGTGGAACTAATAGACACAGTCAAACTAAATGAAGAATTGCATGAACACATCATGGACCTGCAAGAAGAAAGCAAAAGTATAAAAGTGCAAAGCAATATAGTTACAAACCTTAAAAATAAAAATGAATATCTAAAAACATCTTTAAGTAAACCAACTAATAGGAAAACATCCTTAATGCTATGTCTAAAAGGTTGTAGAAAAGGGAAAGAAAAATATGGTCTTGGATACATACCAAAGAAAGATGACAAAAGAACTAAAAATCCTAAGGAATATCCATTACCAAAATTTGTAAAAAAAACAAGAAAATCAGTGACTGAGAAAGTGAATCTACCAAACAACCAAAAGAATGAAAACTTTAAAACACAAGATATCAACTGTTGTTCACATTGCAACAAACTAGGTCACACTCATGCTACTTGCACCACTAGACACATGTTATGGATACCTAAACAATGTTCAACTAACTCTTCAAGACCCAAGATAACTTGGGTACCTAAAAGGTTTCAGTAGTTTTATTTTTCAGGAAAGCCTTAGAGTATCTAAATAGATTTTAGATAGTGAATGCTCAAGGCACATGACTAGAGATATGAAATTATTCTCTTCAATCACATCTGATAAAGGGAAAGTAATCTTTGAAAATAATCAGAAAGGAAAAGTAGTTGGTCAAGGAAATATTTTGACTAAATCAAAATTTTTTATTGAAGATGTACTATGTGTTGAAGGCCTGAAGCACAATCTTTTAAGCATAAGCCAACTATGTGACCAAGGTCATCAAATACAATTTTTAAAACATAAATGTGCATTGCCAAAGGAAGTCAAATTTTTTTTGAAGCTATCAGACATAAAAATCTATACATATTACACTTGGAAGATTTAAAAAGAGAAGATATCTGCCTATCAGCTAAAGATTCAGAAGACATTGATCTATGGCATTGAAGATTGGGACATGTTAGTATTTCAGTAATAAAGAAACTTCAAAAATATGATCCTGTCAGAGGACTTGTAAATTGAAAGACAAACAACTCAAATATCTATTCTGCATGCATAAAAGGAAAACAAGTCAAGTCCTCATTCCAGCAAAAGAACATAGTGACAACCACCAAGCCCTTGGAATTATTACACATGGATCTCTTTGGACCTATGTGAATTACTAGCCTTGGTGGAAAACTATACGGATACGTAGTAGCAAATGACTATTCAAGGTTTACATGGGTCTCCTTCCTAGAGTCCAAAAGTGATACATTCTCTGCATTTTTAAAGCTCGGCAGACTTTGGAAAAGGATAAAAAATTCAGCTTTATCAGTATTATATCACATCACAGTGGAGAATTTCAAAACGAAGAGTTTGCTGATTAGTGTGAAGAAAATAGAATATAACACAACTTCTTAGCTCCCAAAACACCTCAGAAAAATGGAGTGGCAGAAAGAAAAAAAATATAACATTACTTGACATGGCAAGGACTATGATGTCAAACTACTGTTTGCCAAAATATCTCTGAGCTGAAGCTATCAACACTACATGCTACATCATAAATCGTGTCATGATAAGACCCATACTCAAGAAAACTCCATACGAACAACTCAAAGGAAGAAAAAGAACATGATAGTCATGCAGAAAATCTAAGCAAGGAACTCAAAGGCACATCCCTGGACGATGAAGAAACAAAGCTAGATGATTTTCAATAGACAAGAACAACTACTGATTATCTACCCAAAGAATGGAAATTTCTCAAGGATCATCCTTAAAACAATATTCTAAGACGGCCAGACGGCAAGGTAAGAACAAGAGGTATGTTAAAACCGTATGAATATAGTGCACTTGTTCTCTAATAGAACCAAAATCAATAAACGAAGCCCTTAGTGATGCCTCCTAGATTATGGCCATGCAGGAAGAACTAAACTAGTTCAACTGCAACCAAGTTTGGACTTTGGTTCCTAAACCTCAGGATGTAATATCTGGTACTGTAACGTCCGAAATATTTTATTTAATTGAAAAATATTAATATTTTGACTATTAAACACAATTACTTTCACGAAGTGTAATTAACTTTAATTTAGGATTAATTTGTACTAATAAATGATATTCCAGTGTCGTACTCAGAGGTGTGTGTTCTGACAGGGCGACGCCGGAATTCTGTAACGAAAATGAAATTCGAGAATACCATAATTTCTAGAAAAATGTGCTAATATCAGAAATATAAATATCCGAAATTGTTGATGTGCAGATTTCGAGATTAAGCCGACACAACTATTTTCCAGGTAATATTTGCTGGGTGAAAAATAAATTCTAAAAATTAAACTAAAATTACCATAATTTGTAAAACCTTCTTATTAGCTTATGGTTGAAATTTTAACTTGAATGGACATCATTTGGGTATAAAAAGTTAAGGACAAATGAGTCAGCTGATTACTACCCAATTACGGTAACCATTTTTCTGGGTAATTATTTGCTTACGGAATATGGGCAACGTAAGCTCATATCGCTTGGGTTAAGCTGTGTTACACGTTGCCTTATACGTGTAAGCCTTAAGGGGAGTGCATGGTGAACGTGTTGATGTAAAAACCAAAGAGTTTTTACCGCAACACATGGGTAGCTGACCTGTCATGCATGCATGAGAGCTGAAGGGTTATAAAAACTCTCCTTTAACTACTCGAAGGAGTTTTTACTCTCTTGCCCCAAGCACCTTGCTGTTTCCTTTGCCTTGTGGAAGTTGTTGCTACTGCTCTTGCCATAGGTGCTGCTGCAGCTTCTTCCTCTTTTGATTGATGCTTCTTCAACGGCATCGGCTGGAGTTGCTGTCCCTGTAGTCTTCTTGTTCTTCTTCTTATTGCTTCTAGTTCTGCATGGTGGAGAAGAAGGGCCATCATTTCCTTTCCAGTCAAGTAGGATTCCTTCTTCCTTCTATCTTTCATTCTTGCTTCTTATTCTTGCTCAAGAACTTCATGTTTAAGTGTTCAACATGTACACACACTTGACTCTAATTCTGGAAACACCCATAGAAGTGTTATTCTATTCCTTGTAATCATGTTTTAGCTAAAGCCTACGTTATGATTCAAGCATATTATGAAACTCATCCCATTAGAAGCAAGAAAATGTTGTCAGGAGGTGTTGCACTACTAGTTAACATCTTGCCTTAGATTTCCATGCAACAGTATATCACTATTGTTTTACTTGTTTCCCTCATGTAAAGTGATGTTTAGAATTGGAAACAAGACCCTTTTGATGTTGTCAATCATGTAAGGATTCATAGAAACACTTGGTAGAATTTCTTGTGGTAGTTTTACAACATTGCTGGAGGTTTAGATTACACCTGTCGATAGCCAGCACTTACCTATCGACAGGGTTCCTGCTTCTAGAACCCAGACAATGCAAAACCAGTAGTAGCTGTCAACAGATGACTTTAACCTATCGATAGTTGTTTCTCACCTGTCGACAGCCGACCCTGGTCTGTCGACAAGTAGTGTTCAGATCCTAGAAATTGGTTCTGGGAGGACAGTAGCTATCAGCAACCACTTCCTGGCTGTCGACATACACCTGTCTGATGTATTTAACTTGATTTGTTTCATGACTAATCAAGGGTAAGACACTATGGTATTAACCCAACCAGTGGTTTCTTTGATTTCCTTCGATTCTAACTACTATGTATCTTAAAAAGATCATTCAAGTGTCATCCATATACCATTATGAATTATCTTTGAACTCCTTAAGTATACTGGATACCTACTTGTCTACAACCTTTTGTTCTATAAGAAATATTGAGAACTTGTGTACCCCCACTTGAAATGTTTTTACAAGAATAAATTATGATGACAATTTGTGGGTCTTTGGACTTATTTGAGATATATGCCTGTGCAAATAGGGCTGGTCCAGTCCTGGGAGGAGCACCCGAATTCGTTTAATGGCCATACAGAACGATAAAGGGTCTGTGGATGTTTGGCATTGCATCAATACAAGTTTGATTAGTCATCATGTTATTTTATCATGAGTTGGACATATTTGAATCAGAACATAATTATTGTCTTGAATTCTTGATCATGTAATCTTAGTTCAGTATTCCTGATTCACATTTGTTATCTATTTGTCATGCTCATCCAGTCATCTTTGTTGTCCTGCATTATTAATGCAGATAAATTTCTTATCCTGTTCCTGATTATCTTAATCTTTTGATTAGAAGATTGAATTTTAGTGGGTCAGTTAGCTCATCAAATCCTACCATTTCAGGTAATCAAGATGATGGTAATGCTTAAAGGGCAGAGTGTGCTGAGCGGGACAACCAGTCCTCAGAAGTTCAACAACTTTGTTTTTCTTTAGTAATGTAGTAATGATTTGTAAATAAGTTTTCTTTTTCCCTTGCTCCTCTTATAGACAGTAATGGGGAGTATTATGTACTTAAGCTTCTGCTAGGACGATATTAGATGAATAAAATAGAAGTTATATTCTCAAGCCTGTTTTTCTGTCATATCTGATAAATAGACATTTATTAGGACGTGACAGATAATTTGGTATCAGAGCCTTAGGTTCTGTAAACCTAGGGAATGACCGGTGAGATGGGGTAGAAACCTGGGAGTAGTTATAAAGGTAATAGTTGTAGTGCCCTAGAATTTTATTGAAAATTTTATTGCAATTATATGTATATTTCTGCATGTAGTTGTAAGCTATTTTGTGTTGAACTTGGCGTCAACATCTGCTGGCGTTGACAATTTTTAGCGGCATGATCTTTTACTTCTTGTTAACAATAGGTTCTTGTGTCGTTTATTATTTTCTAGAATATTGGATTTTTTGGGCAAGGATGTAGACGACATGATCTATGGACGTCTACATCAAGGCTGACGGCTACTAAGATTGACGTTAACCTGACTTGCCTATTTTTGATGTTACCATTCTAGGGGAGATAAATCGGCCATTTCCAGAGTGTTTAATGGGAAGTTATGATGCGTTTCTGATCCTAGGGCTAGGGTTAGGTCTGGGCAAGGCGTGAGGAATCCTTTTAAGACCTGGATTGGCAATTGAGAGAGAGTTTTCACACTGGTTGAGAAGAGAGAAAGGAGGGCTAAGAGAAAGGGTTTGCAGAGCTTGTTCGTGCAATTTGAAGCTCTCTGGACCTAGGAGGAACGTTCAGCATCGAGGTCAGGGGCTTCTCCAAGCGGGGGAGCTGCGCTAGAGGTGGATTTGGAGTGATTAAAGCCGGAGAGGAGGATGCCTTACTACAAGGTGGGCTTCTTGATCTCTTTTGTCACTCCAGAAGGAGGGTTAGAGGCAAGTGACATGGGGGATCGGTTTAGGATAGATAGTCTTTAGTTTTATCATTTTTATAGATTTTTAAACCATGAAAATAACGTGCGGGAAAGGGTTGAAGTCCTGTCATTTTATGTGAAGTTTCTGTGTTTTCTGGGCGCAAGAACTTAACGTCCAGATCGTTTGCTGTTTAGTTTGTGTAAACGACAGTATCGACTGCCGTCTATTTCTTGTAAATGACATATTTTGTGACCGTCTACTATATGTTAACGGTGCTATGTGCTGCCTTCTACTGATGTTAACGACAGGATGTGTGGACGTTAACTTGATGTAAACGCCACATATTTGGTCGTTAAGTTTATCAGTGCTGTAAATTCCTGAAATCTGATTTTTCTTGCTTATCTATGATTCATGCTTGTATGAGGTTTCGGCCAGGTGATGTTTTGTGTGTTTTAGTAGTGTTAAACTATGGACATGTCAATACAATGATGTGTAGACTATATGTACTTATGAATGGTTATTCTTTTGGATTCGAATGGAATTGATAAAGGAAAAGTGAAAAGATGGCAAACATGATTCATGTTAGAACTTTAAAATTTGAGACTGTAATACTGTGAGATGAAACTACATACTTGCTGTATTCAGTTCTAGAATAGAAATTGTATGATTTTCCTCACTGTTGTACCATGTTAGTTAGCTTAAATTGATAGAATATAATTATGAAAAATGTTTACAGAGCTCAAAGAATTATGAAATTTTCATGAACATGATATGATATGAATCAGATTTACTATCAAAATATTGGGATTTTTAGGCCTTTGTACATATTTCTATGATTTTCTGAATAGAAGAATGCATATAAAATTTAAATAAACATGAAAATATGTGCATGAAGGGATGTGATTTAATTAGTACCATGCTAGGTTTCTGTTTTACAGTAAAGTTTAATTTCAGAACTGAGAAAGGCATGCTATGTGATATTGCATTGTCATTTTGATAAATTATTCATGAATGTATGAAAGAGCATGATAGAAATGTATGAAAATGTATATTGCATGATTTTATACATTAAATCATCTGAAACGAATTGGCCAAAAAGGACATTGCTATGATAGGGATAACTACAAGGAACTACACCATGGAATGCCCCTATGGTAATGGTTCACCTACATGAATTGACTACAGGAATCCGCGGGCAACGGATTGAAATCCTAGAGGTAGACATGTTCTACTAGTTAAGGTGGGAAGGGCTTTCCTCGGTATTGCGCAATGACCATGACTTCATCACTGCTTTGCCTAGGTGATAAGTGAATGACTATATGACTATATGATCTCTATTCGTAGTGTGGGCTATGTGTTGGCAACTACATGGACCACTTGTTATACGAACTACATGTCTACATAATAAATGTCTACATGTTACATGTCACATGAACTACATGTCATTTGTTTTACATACTACATGACTACCTGCTACATAATGACTAAATTGCATGTTACATGATATGAGTCAAAAGTACTTGAAATTGTTTACATGTTGCATAACAGTAAGCATATACCATGAAAAATTTGATTGCATGCTATGCATAGGAATATGTTTAGATCAATTGCATATTTTATGAGACGTAAGTTATATGCATTACATGAAATGTTTTGTTTCCATGATAAATAACCATGCTATGTAAAGATTAATTGCCTAAGGACTTAGAATCATGTTAGTAAGAAGAGCTATATGATATCAAGAATGTGAAAGAAATATGTTACCATGTTTTAAACCTATTATATACATAATATCTTGAACTGTCTTTCATGTGACTTGCTGGGTCTTGTAGACTCATACTTGCTTAATATTTCAGGAGAGACAGAGGACACCCAAGAGTTAGTGCACTCTGACTCGGAGCATGAGGACGTGGAGGTTTAGTGATTTGCTTGAGAGTACTAGAGTGATTATGTATGTGAGGGAATTATGTATCTTTGATTTATGCATTTGAAATTATGGATTGTAATAAATTGGACTATTGTTATCTTTTCTTATGCTTTAGACTTAACATCTAAATATGATGTTGATTACAAAGAATTTGGTTCCATATTCTGTTGCATATTATTAGAATAAAGTGTCATTATGTATATTGCAATCTGTACCATCTATTGTTGGATATGTTCCACTGTAATACCTCTGTTAGATCCAATGTGAGTTGGAATAACTGTACCGGGTCTAAGAGGGGCGTTACAATAGTGATTTTGTAATTACGTAGGTACATAACTTGTTGTTTGCTACAACATGGACATGAATGCTCAAGAACATCTAGTGGCAGCAATGGAAATGCTCCATCAAGACTTGGAATTGTATGCTCAGGCCCAAAGGGAGGCGCATGTGCAGATCAAGGAAGAGATGTTGAACTTGACTGCGGGCGCATTTCTGGCGGGTAATCCACGTGCCTCTTTGGAGACCATGACCAAGATCATGAGTAATCTAGACAGTTTGAAGCTGGGGCAGGACATGTTGCTCCATCAGGTTGAAGGATATTGGGAAGTACTGACTGAAGCGGCAAGGGAACTATACCATGGGCCTGTGGAGTCCGCTGTTCAGATTTGAAGTTAGTTAGAGAATGAGGAACTCACTTTTTTAACCTCTCTTTTTGGTTGAAGTAATGACTATATATATAACTCACATGTATATGTGAAGTGAGAGGTTAAAGGGTGTTGATGCATTGTAAATATTTTCGACTTATTAGGAATGTTGTAACTATCTTTCGGTCTATTAGAACAAGAATTCTAATGTAATGTAAATATTTTGACTAGTTGATGAAAAGTGGTATGTTATGTGAAACTGAAAATTTGTATGTGATGAATGTGAGCATGGTTTGGTTATGGTATAAATGTATGCATTGTTGGATGTCTCAAATAATTTCCCAAATTAATTATGGAAGGAAGTGATGCAAATTGGAAGAAAATGGAAAACTCGATGCATGATTTGACATGGGTAATGAGAACTGTGGCCAAGAACGACCGCCACCATGGAACAAGTTTGTTTAAGGATTTCTGGAGTCTTGATCCTCTAGATTTGCAGGTAGCACAGATCCGGATGAGGCTGAGAATTGGTTAAAGGATATTGAGAGAATCTTTAAAGTGATCCAATGTACAGAAGAGGAAAAGATACGTCTAGCAACATTTCAATTAGATCGTGATTCCTGAGCATGGTGGGAAATAGTAGAATCTACTCTAGAAGATCCAAACCAGGTGGGTTGGGAGGAGTTTGTGGAGTTGTTTAATGATCAGTATTTTTCTGAGGTAGTTCAGGAGAGGAAAGCTAAGAGTTTGCTGGTTTAAAGCAACTCAAAATGTCAGTATCGGAGTATGAGGTGCAGTTTGCCCGATTGTCTATGTATGCTCCTCATCTAATGGCAACAGAAAAATTGAAAGCAAAGAGATTTATGAACGAGCTGCGTCCAAATTTTATCGCACAGTTAACACCTCACTTGATTACCACATATTCTGAAATGGTTAAAAGAGCCTTGGCATTAGAAGCTGCAAATGATACTGTGGAGAAAATTAGAGGAAGTTCTGGTGAAGGTTCTTCTGATCGAAAAAGGAAGTTTGAGTCGGGGAATGCTCCTAAGGTACAACAGTCCACTAAGAAAGCAGGGAAAGCTCCAGTTGGAAACAAGGATGTGTGTCGGCATTGCCACCTCAGTGGACACAAGACTGAGAACTGTTGGTGTAGGTTGGGTGCTTGTCTCCAATGTGGAAGTACTCAACATCAGATTCCAGATTGTCCTATGATAAAGAACACACCAGCAAACCAGAATCCCTGAGCCAAGCAGGGACGTTTACAAGCTATTCAGGAAGTGGAACCTGAATCTCCGAGTGAGGGCGGACTTATTGAAGGTACACTACTAGTAAACTCAAAACCCGCATATTTATTATTTGATTAAGGAGCTACACATTCTTTCATTAGCTGTGAGTTTGCTAGATCCTTGGGAATGCAATCAATTCCACTACCTACACAGTTAGAGGTTGTAACTCCTTTGAATGAGGGTAAGAAACTTAAGGAATATTACCCTGCCAGTCAAATTCTAGTCAAAGAACATAATTTGCCAGGTGATTTGATATGTCTTGAGATGTGGGATTATGATGTAATCCTTGGGGTAGATTGACTATCTAAACATCATGCAAATCTGGATTGCCAATTAAGACAAGTAACCTTTTTAGGTAAGGAAGCTTACTCCATGATTTTTTATAAACCACGTACAAGAAGAATACCCATAATCTTGGGAGTTAAAGCATGTAAGTTAGTGCAAAAGGGATGTCAAGGGTATTTGGCTTCTGTGACATTAATAAATCAGAACACTACTGGGTTAAAGGATATTCTGGTAGTAAAAGAATTTCTTGATGTTTTTCCGAAAGAATTACCTGGTTTACCACCTAGTAGAGAGGTAAAAATTTCAATTGAACTGGTTCCAGGAGCCACACCAATTTCAAGAACGCCTTATAGAATGTCAATGGAAGAGTTGAAAGAATTAAAAAGGCAATTGATGTAATTGATATAGAAAGGATTCATTAGACCCAGTACATCTCCTTGGGGTGCTCCAGTACTATTCGTTAATAAGAAGGATGGGACTATGCGATTATGCATAGATTATACATAATTGAATCAGTTAGCGATTAAGAATAAGTACCCACTCCCTAGAATTGATGATTTATTTGATCAGTTGTCTGGAGCTCAGTATTTTTCAAAGATTGATCTTAGAGCCGGGTAACATCAATTAAGGATTCAAGAAGAGGATATTCACAAGATAGCTTTTTGAAGTAGAAATGGGGACTATGAATTTGTAGTGATGCCATTTGGATTGACTAATGCACAGACTGCATTTATGCGTTTGATGAATGACGTATTCAGATCATATTTAGATCAGTTTGTGGTTGTGTTTACTGATGACATATTAATTTACTCTAAGAGTGTAGAAGAACATGAAGCACATTTACGGATTACTTTGCAACTCTTAAGAAATCATAAGTTGTACGCGAAGTTTAGTAAATGTGAATTTTGGTTAGAACAAGTGATGTTCTTAGGCCATGTTATCTCTAGAGAGGGATTGTCAGTAGATTCCTCTAAAACTGAAGCTATAAAGAAATGGGGACAACCAAAGAACCTTACTGAAATAAGAAGTTTTCTGAGTATGGCTGTTATTACCGGCGGTTTGTTAAAGATTTTTCAAGGATTGCTTCACCTCTCACACAACTAACTCGAAAAGGAATTGCATTTGAATGGAGTGAGAGTTGTGAGCAAGCATTTCAAATATTGAAGGAATGTTTATCATCCGCACCAGTTTTAGCCTTACCAGTAGAAGGAAAAATATTTGAAGTTTATACTGATGCATCAAACATCGGGCTGGGATGTGTATTAATGCAGGAAGGAAGAGTTATTGCCTATGCATCTAGACAATTAAAAACTCATGAGAAAAATTACCCAGTACATGATTTGGAATTGGCTGTGGTAGTTTTTGCTCTTATGCTCTGGAGACACTACTTGTATGATAATCAATTCATAGTGTACTCCGATCATAAAAGTTTGAAGTATTTATTTTCACAGAAGGAATTGAATATGAGGCAAAAAAGATGGATGTAATATATCAAAGACTATGATTTTAAGATTGAGTACCATCTTGGAAAAGTTAATACTGTGGCTGATGCTCTTAGTAGAAATCCTATGGCTAGAATATTCCAATTGCAAATCAAAGAATGGAAATTATTGGAAGATTTGTCTACTTTGAGTCTAAAAGCTGAACCACAAAAAGATAGGGTTGTGATAGATAATTTGATAGTACAATCAGATCTATTAAGACAAATTGAAGAACAACAAGACAATGACCCTATATTGATAGAAATAAGAGAGAATCTGAATTCCAGACCTGACTTTAATGAAGATGCACATGGAAATCTTCGGTTCCGAAACAGGTTATGTGTACCGGATAGCCCAAAAATCAAGAAGAAAATATTAGAAGAAGCTCATTGAGCACATTATACTATCCATCCGGGAGCTGCCAAAATGTATCAGGACTTAAAGAAAAATTTCTGGTGGTGTAACATGAAGATAGACATTGTGGATTTCATAGCCAGATGTTTAACATGTCGAAAAAAAAAGGCTGAACATCATAAACCCGCAGGAAAGTTAAAACCTCTTGAAGTACCAAAGTGGAAATGGGATAGTATTGGTATGGATTTTATTGTGGGATTACCTAGAACACGTAGTGGATACGATGCAATATGGGTAATAATTGATCGACTTACAAAGTCAGATCACTTCTTGGCTATTAAGACAAGATGGTTAGTCAATATGTTAGCAGCTCTGTATTTGAAGGAAATTGTTCGGTTACATGGAATCTCAAATGACATTATTTCTGACAGAGATGCAAGGTTCACTTCACATTTCTGGAGAGAATTACAAGATGCATTAGGAACCAAGCTAAAATTTAGTACTGCATTTCATCCTCAAACCGATGGACAAACAGAACGAGTAAATCAAATTATTGAGGATATGTGTCGTGCCTGTTGTCATCACAGGGATTGTACCCCCCCTCGACACAAACATGGAAGCTAAGACTAATGGCATGGAAACATAGATGTGATCGCCACCTAGCAAGTCGCCTAAGAATGAAAATGAGATGATGGCTGACTTAAACTAGGAAAAGGAGAGAGAATAGGAACAGACCTGGTGTCGCGGTCGCCATGGGCGCCGAGATAGACTGATGTCACGTCAGCTTTTGTCGACGCGTCTCTGGTCGCGTCACCTTCGGCCGTCGCGTTCTCTGAATGCGGGAGAAATAAGATAAGGACCTTCTTCTCGTCCTCCAGCCGGCCGGAGAACCAGAGCTCCTCGTAGATCTTACCTGCCTGCTTGCCAACCAAAGAAAATCACAAAGAAACGCCCTATTAGAATTCGTTAAGCATAGTACCTTTAGAAAATAGGGAATCATGGTGGGAACGCACCTGGGGTGGTTTTAAACCCCTATGGGTGTAGGAAAACGTGGGTGAATAGTGGATGTGCTCTATCTAAAATAACATAACAAAATGCATGTAGAAATGGGGGAAAGAAAGGAAAGAAGAAATGAGCCCCATTGGGGCGACTCCCTGGCGTGGGTATAGCTCCAAGGATGTGCAAGGACTCCAGGAGATCGTCGGGGTCGCCCTCTTCACGTTCCGCGCTCCATTAATGGTGAAAAGAGTGGCTTCGTAGAGTGGAATGTGAAGGAAAAATGGCAAAATGAGAGGCTGTGGTGCTAAGTATGGATGAGAGGAAGTTTCGGCAGCCCTTCGGGGTGGTAATTGAGGCTCCCCTCGTCCTTGAGGAGGGGCCCTTGCTTATATAGAGCTTGGAGTGAGAATAATTGATATTATCTCTTCAAAATGGGTTAGAAATTAAAATGGGAGATAAAAGCCTATCAAAATCGGATGGAGAGTCCTTAGGGATCCTCACAAGAGTCCCTAGGGCCGAAATCTCACCCCAAGGGGCAGAGATAATCCCTAGGATTAAGTTACATTGACAGGAGGATAAATAGGGGGTAGTTATGGAGGCCAGAAGATTCGGTCATTGTCGCAACATATCGTAAGACCGCGACTCAGAAACACGACGGTGCGGGTGGACGCGACAGCATTACCCACGTGCATGGATAATGCATGGGCTGTCGCGGCTGCCCGAACTGTCGCGAGTAGAGACGCGGCTCCACGAGGCGTCGCGACAATAAATCCGGATTATTTGAGAATTATCAGCCAACTACATGATAGGACAAGAGTTATTATGCCCCAAGGACTCTCTCAAGTGATAAATTGCGGGATTTCAAGGCATTTTAATGGCTTAAAGGGCTCAAAACAAGGCAAATGATGGGCTCAAGGTGAGTAACCAATTAGGGGCCCACTAAGACAACAAGAAAAGTGGTTCAACCTATTAGTCAAAACCGGGTGTCTACACCTGTGTTCTAGAATTTGGAAATGACTGGAGTAATCATTTAGCAATTATGGAGTTTGCGTATAACAACAACTACTAGTCTACTATTCAAATGGCACCATTTGAAGCTTTATATGGACGGTAGTGTAGATCACCATTATGTTGGGTGGAGTTAAAAGAAACACATATTCTTGGACCTGAAATGATCCAAGAAACGATAGAAATTATAAAATTGGTGCAAGATCGAATGAAAGCTGCTAAAGACTGATAGAAAAGCTATGCTGATCGACAAAGAAGAGAGCTAGAATTTCAACAAGGTGATCATGTGTCCTTTAAGTGTCACCCCGAAGAGGAATTAAGAGGTTTGGTATCAAAGGAAGTTGAGTCCAAGATACATTGGACCGTTTGAGATATTGAAAAGAGTTGGGGAGATGACATACCAGCTGGCACTTCCACCTCAATTATCTAATATACATGACATCTTTCTTGTGTCAACATTGAGGAAGTATGTTTATGATCCAGAGCATATTATTGAATATCAAGATCTGGATGTACAAGAAAACTTGGCATATGAAGAAAGACCTGTGAAAATTCTTGACCGAAAGATCAAGCAATTCCGGAACAAGGAGGTTCCATTATTAAAGATTTAGTGGTATAAGCAAGGACAAGAAGAAGCAACATGGGAATTGGAAGATGCCATCAAAACCGAGTATCCAGAATTATTGCAGGTCAGTATTGCATATAGTACCCTCTTATTTGTTAAATTTGGAGGACCAAATTTTCTTTAGTGGGGGAGAGTTGTAACGCCCTAAAAATTTTATTTAATTGAAAATATTAATATTTTGACTATTAAACACAATTACTTTCACGAGGTGTAATTAACTTTAATTTAGGATTAATTTGTACTAGTAAATGGTATTCTAGTGTCGTACTCAGAGGTGCGCGCTCCGACAGGGCGACACCGAAATTCTGTAACAAAAATGAAATCTGAGAACACCATAATTCCAAAAAAATATGTTGATATCAGAAATATAAATATCTGGAATTGTTGATGTGCGGATTTCGAGATTAAGCCGACACAACTATTTTCTGGGCAATTTTTACTGGGTGAAAAATAAATTCTAAAAATTAAACTAAAATTACCATAATTTTTAAAACCTTCTTATTAGCTTATGGGTGAAATTTTAACTTGAATGGACTTCATTTGGGTATAAAAAGTTAAGGAAAAATGGGTCAACTGATTTACTACCCAATTACGGTAACCATTTTTCTGGGTAATTATTTGCTTACGTAATATGGGCAACGTAAGCTCATATCACTTGGGTTAAGCTGTGTTACACATTGCCTTATACGTGTAAGCCTTAAGGGGAGTGCATGGTGAATGTGTTGTTGTAAAAACCAAAGAGCTTTTACCGTAACACATGGGTAGCTGATGTGTCATGCATGCATGAGAGCTGGAGGGTTATAAAACCTCTCCTTTAACCACTCGGAGGAGTTTTTACTCTATTGCTCCAAGCACCTTGCTATTGCCTTTGCCTTGTGGAAGCTATTTGTAACGACCCACTTCCACCCCGTACGGTTATACCAACTCACATCGGATGAGAGCAAACCGCTACAGGGGAGAAAACCCCAACGATAGACAAGTGAGCTGAGATATACACGAATAGAAAACACCATTGCAGTGGAATTTAAATAAACTCTTATTCCATCAACTTTAATCCACATACCACAATCTATATAGTTCAAGAAGGAAAGGACATAACATAATATCCACTAACATATAGCCAGTTCCAATTACATAGCCATAGTCCAAATTACAATTTACATCACATACTAGTAAAGGAATTACAATCTCCAATCTATCCTTCGCGCTCCTCTTCGAATCTTGCCAAGTCCTCAGCTACTAAATCTTCTGAAATGTTTAGCAAGGGTGAGTCTACACAATAGACTCAGCAAGTAACTTAAATCTCAAACCATATACTTATCTCACATGCTTTCTAATAATTTAACTAACACATGTTCATTCTAAAACATGGATAATAAACATGGAATCTATTTAGTAAAACTATACTAACACATGTGAAACAATAAATCTAAACATGGATACTAATAACATGCTATCATTAACATAAGCACAATCATACAATCACATGCTTTCATATTTACTTCACACTAACACTAATACATGGCTATTAATTAAATCACAACATGATACTAAGCACATGCACATCAAGTAATTCTAATTCATGAATATGATAACATACTCTTGCACGTGTTGCTAAACATGAAATCACAATTAATATAAATCACATTAGCACACAAAGGACACGAATATATGCACTTTTACTTTGGTTTTCACATGAGCTTACTTTCACATTATCACGTCACTTTGCACATAACATGTGCCACATTCACATATCACTTGCACATGCCTTGTGCCACATTCACATGTTATTTTACACATGTTCATTTTTACACGTTGCCAAGACACAGCCCAAACCACCACTAAAAAGATCACGGAACACTTACATGTACACTTACACGTACTTAATCACTAGGCAAAGTGATCAAGTCTAGGTTCCTGCAGAAACCTGCGAAAGCCCTTCCCACCATTACCAGTGGAACTTGTTCACCTCCAGAATTTTCACAAGACCCTTGCCTCGGGTATCACATAATATGTTTGAACTTTCCCGTAAAGGCACTACTACAATACAACTCTAAGCAATCTAGGGTGGCAGTGTCTTAGGGGCACAATTTATTTATCTTGTCACATTAATCATTATACACACACAAGCCACTTGTTCTCTCACTTTCCATGCGCACACACACACACATATCATAGAGAAATTATGAATCATTTCTGAATACACACTTAACCATGAACAGTAAATAACAGAATTGAATCAAGCTGCTAATAATGTTTTAAAACATAATTGAAATCTATCCATAACACATGGTACAAAAATCTTCAGTAATTCACAACTCTCTTTACAGTTATCAGAACATGCTGAAATTTTAACTACATAGTACATACGCATCACAAAATACATCACTAATTTTTCATAAATTTCTGAGCAGTACAACTACTTTTCGTATTTAACAAGGATTACATGAAATTTATCACAATAAATTAACTAAACATGGTAGATAGTGAACTAATGGTAATAGTTTTGAACCATGCATACAGTAATACTGAGTTCATGGAAATTTTATAACATCATAACATGCATCGATTCTAATTACTATGAATTAAACTCTATCAAATTATGTATATTTTATCATAACAAAAATTTATAAATAACAATTATCATTGGAAAATCATCAATATTTCATGGCATGATCTAATGAACATATTAGACAGGACCACATTTTCTAAACACATACATGCATTCACTTTTACCTCGAAAAATTGCATCACATGCAGTCACACAATGTTCTGGGAAAAGTAGACGAACTTGACGTTCAGGATCTGGACTCCAACAGTGGTAGACGGCATGATCGACTATTGTTTACCTAGGATTTTGACGGCAACAAAGTGGCCGTCAATATCTTGCTTGCACAAAGTGTAGACCGAAACATAAAAACACAGAATTTTGGGGGGTCCAGGCATGGAATTATAATCCGAAAATTTATGAAATCCCTAAAGGATGGGTCTATGGGTTGAACCATTAAGTCACTTGCCTGGAAAAAAATCAATTGAGGGATGATTTGGTCGAAGAAGCCCTCCTCGGCCAATGCCAAGAAGGTGCTCAAAATCCGTTGAGATCAGGTCCTCCTATCGATGAAGGTCGCACACCGGAGTCGGGGATGATTCCTCTATCCAAGTTGCAGCTCCCAATCGAAGAAGATCACCGGTAGGAACTCCCAATCGTCGGATCCAATCTCGCCAAGATCGGTTTTAACCACAGAAAACCTTAGGTTCTCCTTTGGGCAAAAAAGACTTCCCTTGGCCAAGAACAGATGATTTTTATAGAGCTAAGGGTTGGGTACGCATTAGGGTTATGCCATCCTCTCGTTGGGACAGTTTCCTAATCAGTTAACCTGGAAGAAATGCCAACGTTTTCAGATCTGAAATCTATAATGCATCCAGAGAAGTAAACGACCAACATGCTGTCGTTGACCAATAGTCAACGTCCATCAATGTTGACGTCAGAAGACAGTAAACGGCACAACTGTGGCCGTCTACTCACTCTTAGCATCAAGAGATAATGACATTAAAAGGAATTTCGGCCAGAACATAGAAATGATTAAATAAACACACATACACAATATAAATACATACTATATGCACTACATTATTTAAATACACTATGTACAGAAATAAATAAATATAATATACACACAAGAATAACATATATTTATACACATGCACATAGGTAAGTAATTACTTATAATATGCACCAAATAAACAATATGAAATGCACAAAATTCGAGGGCCTCACACTGTTGCTGCTGCAACTTCTTCCTCTTTTGATTGCTGCTTCTTCAACTACATCAGCTGGAGCTGTTGTCCCTGTAGTCTTCTTGTTCTTCTTCTTATTGCTTCTAGTTCTACGTGGAGGAGAAGAAGAGCCATCATTTTCATTCCAGTCAAGTAGGATTATTTCTTACTTCTATCTTTCATTCTTGCTCAAGAACTTCATGTTTAAGTGTATAACATGTACACACACTTGACTATAATTCTGGAAACACCCATAGAAGTGTTACTCTATTCCTTATAATCATGTTTTAGCTAAAGCTTGTGTTATGATTCAAACATATTATGAAACTCATCTCATTAGAAGCAAGAAAATGTTGTCAGGAGGTGTTGCACTTCTAGTTATCATCTTGCCTTAGATTTCCATGCCACAGTATATCCTTATTGTTCTACTTGTTTCCCTAATGTAAAGTGGTGTTTAAAACTGGAAACAAGACCCTTTTGATGTTGTCAATCATGTAAGGATTCATAGAAACACTTGGTAGAATTTCCTGTGGTAGTTTTACAACATTCCTGGAGGTTTAGATTACACCTGTCGACAGCCAGCACTTACCTGTCGACAGGGTTCCTGCTTCTAGAACCCAGACAATGCAAAACCAGCAGTAGCTATTGACAGATGACTTTAACCTTTCGATAGATGTTTCTCACCTGTCGACAGCTTGGTCTGTCGACAGGCAGCGTTCAGATCCCAGAAATTGGTTCTGGGAGGATAGTAGCTGTCGATAGCCACTTCCTGGCTGTCGACATACACCTATCTGATGTATTTAACTTGATTTGTTTCATGACTAATCAAGGGTAAGACACTATGGTATTAACCCAACCGGTGGTTTCTTTGATTTCCTTGGATTCTAACTACTATGTATCTGAAAAAGATCATTCAAGTGTCATCCATATACCATTATGGATTATCTTTGAACTCCTTAAGTATACTGGATACCTACTTGTCTACAACCTTTTCTTCTATAAGAAATATTGAGTACTTGTGTACCCCCACTTGAAATGTTTTTACAAGAATAAATTATGATGACAATTTGTGGGTCTTTGGACTCATTTGAGATATATGCCTGTGCAAATAGGGCTGGTCCAGTCCTGGGAGGAGCACCCGAATTCGTTTAATGGCCGTACGGAACGATAAATGATCTATGGATGTTTGGCATTGCATCAATATAAGCTTGATTACTCATCATGTTATTTTATCATCAGTTGGACATATTTGAATCAGAACATAATTATTGTCTTGAATTCTTGATCATGTAATCTTAGTTCAGTATTCCTGATTCACATTTGTTATCTATTTGTCATGCTCATCCAGTCATCTTTGTTGTCTTGCATTATTAATGCAGATAAATTTCTTATCCTATTCCTGATTATCTTAATCCTTTTGATTAGAAGATTGAATTCTATTGGGCTGGTTAGCTCATCAAATCCTACCATTTCAGGTAATTAAGATGAGGGTAATGCTTAAAGGGCAGAGTGTGCTGAGCGGGACAACCAGTCCTCAGAAGTTCAACAACTTTATTTTTCTTTAGTAATGTAGTAATGAGTTGTAAATAAGTTTTCTTTTTCCCTTGCTCCTCTTATAGATAGTAATGGGGAGTATTATGTACTTAAGCTTCTGCTAAGACGATATTAGATGAATAAAATATAAGTTCTATTTCTCAAGCATGTTTCTCTGTCATATTCGATAAATGGACATTTATTAGGACGTGACAGGTACGTTCGGATCGAGGTTTACCTGGTTTGGAGGCCAATGTGTGGCCTATTGGTAGACCATGTGGGTCTACATATGTTTGCACAGGTTGGTGTGGTAGGTTGGGAGGCTGGAAGGTTGGAATACCCAGCCAAAACAAGCCTCTGTCGGGTTCATTAAGAACGCGACGTAACCAGACGTCGCTATTCTCGCATGAACGCGACCACCTGAGCCGACGCGATTTGGCACCGCCGCTACGTGAGCATCGCTACATGTGCGCCATGTGGCGCATGCAGGGATGTCGGGGTTTAAACACATCGCCGATGTCTGATGCGTTTCTAAGCGCGGCGGGAAGACACGACGCGATTTAAATCCTATGTGTTTTGGGCTTTTTCCCTAGGCCGAACAGTGCACTGGCACTGTTCAACTGGGAGAAGCTGGCTACGGGTTTTTGAAGGGGAATTGAGGCGATTGTGGCTGTTTTGCATTCCATTCGGCGTGATTCTGGCACGAGGAGGTGCTTCGGAGCGCGGGGAACACCGAGATATCATCGGATTTGCATTTCACTAGTAAGTAGGGGAACTTTCCTTCGTTTTAGTCCATATGACATGTGTGGATTAGGGTTGTGGGGTTTTGGCTTGAGAATCATGTGGATATGGTAGAAAGCATGCCTAGGGTTTTATTTACATGCTTACATTTTGCTTAAACAACATGTGTAGCTATTTAATGTGAATTCCGGAATGAGTTTAGGTCTGGGTTCTGTCACCTGAAAGGCGACGGAACCAGATGTCGCGATTCAGGTCTAAAGGTGACGGGTTGGTCCATCGTGATTCAGTCTTCTAAAAACGTCCACTGAGTTGGACGCATTTTAAAATGTGGCCACCCGAGCTCTGGTGTTCTATGGCCAGTCTTCCTAGTTTCTATTCCACATTGCATGGGCTGTGTTGGCAATGCGATGTAGGGTCTGTATGGGTTGTGTCGGCCTATATCGAGAATGTTAACGAAAGGTTTTGCATGGAAATGTGGTCATAGCAAGTCGAGTTGTAATGCCTTCCGAGGTTACCTCTCCGGTCAGTTACCCTAGCACCGGGTACTCAGGGCTTGTCTCGGTACTAGAGTACCGTCAGGGTTTGTGTCATCTTTCTAGACACCCACACTCCTATGTTTGAGTTGTACATCCGACTGAGGGAAAGACAACAGGGGACAACGACTCATGTTTGTGGGTGTGCGGTCTCTTGTAGCGCGCTCGTGGTTGGGGGACGGACACCGGTAGATGTACCAGTCCCCAGCTAGTCCTGTTTTTAGTGCCTCACTTTAGGGTTCTCGGCTGGAGTCCCTAAAGGTGTCAGGCTTGGACCTGTAGTTGTGTAGCTTGGAGGAGTGGTGTTAGTTGTCTTCACAGTTCTTGTCTTGTTGAGGTAGAGCGGCGCTGGACCTTTCATCCGTGGCTGCGAGACTGAGAGGTGGACTTGTGTTGTTTGTTCGAGTCTGTGGCTAGTGTCGTGAGCCAGTTCTCGTGACTCGTGTGCGGCCTGCCCTTCTGTAGCTTGTACATGTGTTGTGGTTTTCCGTTTACTTACTGCAGCTGTAGCATAATGCGTAAGTGTTATGCATTTAAATGCTTTGCAGCTTTGCTTATTATAACTATTGTTCATTATGTTTATCGGCTTTGGGGGAGTTGCCCTATTGAGCCAGTGACTTGTGAGGCTCGCCCCTTCTTCTTCCAAGTGAAGGAGAGCAGGAGAGTTCTCGTCCCTCTTCTAGTTCGGGACCGCACCGTAGTGGAGTCGGGCCTTCACCACCAGCATAGTAATGCCTTTACTTGTGGAGCCCTGGGGGTTTGTCCCAGGCTATTGTGCTTGATTATTGACTTATGTATGGAACTGAATATGTACATTTCATGTGGATATATG
Organism: Colocasia esculenta; assembly: GCA_014218235.1. Taxonomy (NCBI): domain Eukaryota; kingdom Viridiplantae; phylum Streptophyta; class Magnoliopsida; order Alismatales; family Araceae; genus Colocasia; species Colocasia esculenta. Next base: position 118,434,491 of record CM024754.1, read on the forward strand.
TGAGAAATGGTATCTTATATGTGTTCAATGTGTTTCTTTATATTTCCACGGACATGTATGAATGATATCCGTTGCGAGGCTTCGGCTCGATCGCGGGAGGCGGAGTCATGTCGGACACGTTATTGAGTTAATGGGCCTAAACCTTCTTTCCGGTGCAAATTCAGCAAGCTAAGAGGGAGCAATTTACAACACTTTAGCAAGGAATTTTTTCGATGTTGGAGTATCAAATGAGGTTTATGGCTTTGAGCAAGTATGCACCATATGTGGTAACCAACAATGCAATGCTGGTTGAGTACATTATTCGGGGATTGAGGCCAGAATTGCAAGATGCGGTGATTCCATTGATGTGCGGGACAGTAGAAGAGGCAGCCCAAAGGGCAGCAATACTAGAAAGAATGGTGCAAGCAAGGCAGTCTAGTGGATCGGGAGCAAGAGGAGGTAGCTTCCGACTTCCACAGCAGTCTCCAGGTGTTAGCAAAGGCAAGGCACCTTCGAGGTGAGCTTCTTCATCGGGCTTTGGCAAGTGGGGAAACAAGCTAAAGAAGATATTTAGAGGCCGTGGAGGTGGAAAGAAGCAAGGATTTCAGCAAGGTAGAGGCTATAAGCCGGAGGTGGAGGAGTCCCAGCAAAGTATAGCAAGGCAGCCGACATAATTTAAATGTTACAATTGTGATCAGCTGGGACATTTGGCGAGGAATTGTCCATATCCAAGAAGAGCTAGCTATGGTAGAGGGGTACCACAGCAACAGCAATAGCCACAAAAGCAATTTTTAGCTGAGCGAGGTTGAGGTATGCCTTACCAAAGAGGAGGAGGACGAGGACGCATGATGGCGATTACAAGGGCTCAAGCAGAGGCATCAAATCTGATAGAAGGTATTATACCACTTTTTGAATTTTCTGCTAGAACATTAATTGATCCAGGTGCATCACATTCTTTTGTTTCTGAAGACTTCATTGATAGTATGGTGCATCCATTTGAGGAGAGGCAGTGTGAGCTTGTAGTAGAGGTCCCTTCCGGGGATTTCATGCTTATTACATGCTACTTGGATGAGGTTCCTGTTATGATCCAAGGAAATCAATTGCCAGCTAGATTGTACGCACTACAGTTGAAAGAATATGATGTGATATTGGGCATGGACTGGTTGGAAGCATATGGGGCAATGGTTGATTGTAGAAAGAAGAAAGTGAGGTTCAGCCATCCAGGAGGGAGTATGTTTGAGTTTCAAGGTATGCCATTCTATACCCCTAAATTTATCATTTCTACCCTTAAGGCTAGGAAATTGATTATGCAGGGTGTGTAGCCTATTTGGCATCTCTTAGCATGGTTGAGGCAGGTAAGACAGTGGATATGGTACCAGTGGTTAGAGAGTTTGCAGATGTGTTTGCAGAAGAGTTACCGGCCCCATAGAGAGGTGGATTTCAAAGTAGAGTTGCAGCCGGGTAGTATGCCCATTTCCAAGGCACCTTACAAAATGGCACCTGCCGAATTGAAAGTGTAACGACCCACTTCCACCCGGTACGGTTATACCAACCCACATCATATGAGAGCAAGACGCTATAGGGGAGAAAACCCCAACAAGTAACAAATGGGCTGAGATATACACAAATAGATAATACTATTGCAACGGAATTTAAACAAATTCTTATTCCATCAACTTTAATCCACATACCACAGTCTATATAGTCAAATAAAGAATGACGTAACATAATAAACATTAACATGTGGCCACTTCCAATTACGTAACCAAAATTCAAATTACAATTTACATACTGAATATTAAATTACATTCAACTATTCTCCACGCTCCTCGTCAGATCTTGCTATGTCTTCGGCTTCTAGATTTCCTGAAATGTTTATGAAGAGTGAGTCTACAAAATAGACTCAGCAAGTAACTTAAATTTCAAACTATATACTTATCACACATACTTTCTGACAATTTAACACTATTAAACTCATAAAAATTCAGCAAATTAAATTCATACATGCTTACGCTATAACATAAATGAGTTAACATTGAATCATATTTAGCAACTATTCTATCACATGTAACATAATAATTCTAACATGGATACTTATAACATTGAGTCATTGATCATGGAAACATTCATATAATCATATGCTCATTCCTTGTTTTCACATAACAAAAACACATAGCTTGGGTTCCATTTATAACGTAATATTAAACACATGCTTATCAAGTAAATACTATCTCATAGACAATTAACGCAATCCTACTCATGGTATTAAACAAAATATCACAATTAATGTAAATCACATAACACATATATGACATGAACACATGCACTTTTGCCTTGGTTTTCACATTACACATATCACTTCACTTGCACATACCATGTGCCACTTTCACATATCACTTTACACATTTTACACATGTCCATTTTTACACAATTGCCAAGACACAGCCCAAACCACCACTAGACGATCATGTAGAACTTACACATTCACATTCACGTACTTAATCGCCAAGCATAGTGATTAAGTTTTGGTTGCTGCAGAAATTGGGGAAAGCCATTCCCACCATTACCAATGAAACTTATCCACCTCCAGGATTTTACAAGACCCTCGCCAAGGGTATCACGATTTAACAAGACCCTTGTCTAGGGTATTATGATTTAACATGTTTGAGCTTGATGATCAGTTTTTCCCCATGTAATTTAAAATTAATTACAGATTTATTTTGGTGATTAACAAAACTAAGATATTATTTAAATCTAACATATTTTCTATGAGCTTTGAGTATAGGAAATGAATGAATCAAGGAATAACAAGACAAATGGGTAAGTATTATTTACTCTATAGCAATGCAAGTTCAAAGAATGACATTTATCCAAGTACACATCGATTTGATAAGAGAGAACAACGATTTACTCTCGCAACAATTTGCTCTCACATCGATTTGATAAGTGAGAACAACGAGTTGCTCTCGCAACGATTTGATCTCACATCGATTTGATAAGTGAGAACAACGATTTGCTTTTATAACGATTCGATAAGTATTCACAACGATTTGCTCTCACAGCGATTTGATAAGTGAGAACAACAATTTGCTCTCACAATGATTTGCTTTCATAATGATTCATTAAGTATTCACAACGATTTGCTCTCACATCGATTTGATAAGTGAGAACAACGATTTGCTCTCACAATGATTTGCTTTCATAACGATTCGTAAAGTATTCACAATGATTTGCTCTCACATCGATTTGATAAGTGAGAACAACAATTGCTCTCACAATGATTTGCTTTCATAATGATTCGTTAAGTATTCACAACGATTTGCTCTCACATCGATTTGATACGTGAGAACAACGATTTGCTCTCACAACGATTTGCTTTCATAACGATTTGTTAAGTATTCACAACGATTTGCTCTCACATCGATTTGATAAGTGAGAACAACGATTTGCTCTCACAATGATTTACTTTTATAATGATTTGTTAAGTATTCACAACGATTTGCTCACATCGTTTTGTCTCTAACAACTTGTTCATAACGTTTTGCTTATAGAGTCATAACGATTTGTCTATATAACGATTTGTATGTGCATCGACTTGCTTATAAGTGTACAACGATTTACATGGATAACGACTTATTTGCATAATGATTTCATAAGTCATGTAGGTAATGATTTCATGGAATATAATGATTTAATATTTGAACTCATTTTGAGTACATTGAAAAGTCAAAGTCTCCACGTATATCCTTCTAACAACCATGCATTTATTATGACTGAATGTATCACTGCAGTGCATGCAAATGATATCTTCTATTCTCATGCTTATTCTGTAAACATCATTTTAGAAGAACAAAATGGAACTTCTACTTCTGTATAAAATCAATCTAACGTTGACTGACAACAAGAGACAGCTTAGCTATCTATTGTTTAGCATTTAATTCGTGCAGGTCTCTAACAGCGCATCTCAATACAATGTTGGATAGTACGGAAGATAACGAACATCATCGAAGATCCTCTCTCTTGTTGCGTGCATGGAAAGCTAAGGACTGCTGAACAAGAATCTCTACAGAACCATGCAGTCTAACGTAAACGAGAGCCTAGAGACAACAGTCATTTCAACGTTCGACTTTCAAATAGAAGATATATATATATATAAAGAAGACTGAAGCTCCAGACAAGATAAATCGGCAACAACGACCTTTAACAAGCTTTTCTGCGAGCTTCTGATAGAGCAAAACCTCATTCCTCTATTGTCTAGCTCTTAGCTCTCTGCGTTCGTTGTGTTAGTCTTGAGAGCTTCTGGAAACTGAGAGTGTCCCTTACTGTAGATCTTTTCCTCTCATTTTTAGCTTCAGATCCAGCATTGTTTAAGCTTGATCTAGGGGCTTGTTTTCATTAACACTTTTCTTGTGTTTGTTCCCTTCGAGTAGAAGGAAGACCTGGGGGTTTCTAGGGTGTGTGTTCCCTTCGAGTAGAAGGAAAACCTAGTGGTAGCCAGGGTGGTGTATGTCCTCTTCGGGTTGTGAAGAGAAGACCAGCTATGACTGAGTGTGTAAAGGTCCATAAGGGGAACTGTACCCTTAGGTAGTGAAAGCCTGAGTTGTTGCTCAGGGACTGTACGTAGGACTCCTGTGGAGAGGAGGTCCGAACCAGGATAATTCCCTGTGTTGTCTGTGTGCTTGCTTTCCGTTTACCATCTTTCTTTACTAACTCTAACACCCATCGAAGTGTGTTCTGTGTGACTGTTTTGTGAACAAGTTTAAGGTACTCATTAATTTTAAAAATCCCATTCACCCCCCCCCCCCTCTGGGCTTGCTAGCTGGGCAACAAGTGGTATTAGAGCTAGTCTCTTCGATAAAGAAGAAGATCCAACGATCTGAAGAGAAAAGATCAAATGGCAGCCCATGGTCACTCCGAAGGTCAGTCAATCAACAACCCACCACTGTTCGATGGAGAAGATTACACGTACTGGAAAAGAAGAATGGAATACTTACTACAAGGATTCGATTTTCAAATATGGTCCATAGTGGAAGAAGGAGATCTAGTTGTTCTAAACAACAGAGACAACTGGATAGAAGATGATAAAAAGAAGATATCTCTCAACTGCAAAGCTAAGAGCATATTATGCTGTGCACTTAGCAAGAAAGAACTCAATAGAGTTCCAGCCTGCAAATCAACGATGGAAATGTGGGAGAAGCTAAGAATCACATACGAAGGTACTGACAAAGTAAAAGAAACCAGAATAGACATTCTGGTGACACAGTACGAGAGGTTTCAGATGCAGTCAGGAGAACTATTACACAGATGTCCAGAAGATTTACAGACATCACCAACGGGTTAGCTGGATTAGGAAAAATTTATGAGATGGGAGACATGGTAAGGAAAATCCTTAGATCCCTACCATCCTCTTGGACTCCCAAGGTGACAGCAATAGAGGAAGCAAATGATTTGAAAAGAATGTCTTTAAAGAAACTCATTGGATCCCTTATGGCACATGAGATTAACATGGAATGGTTAGGGGAATCTTCTAGTAGAAAGAAGCACTCCAACGCACTCAAAGCTGAAGAAGACTTATTAGAAGAATTTTCAGACAATAATGAAAGCAATGAAGACGACGAAGATGAAGAAGCGATGTTATCAAGAAGGCTACAAAGAATACTAGCAAAGAAGAAAAAGTATCAGTCCAGTAGAAAATATTTCAAGAAAAATAAAGACTTTAAGAAGACAGAAGGAAAGGATCAAAAGAAAGCTGAGCCTACATACTATGAGTGTAAGAAGCCAGGTCATATAAGAGTAGAATGTCCGAAGCTGAAGAAAAGTGAATTCAGAATGAAGGAAAGTTCAAGAAAACCAAGAAGATTCAAGAAGAAAGCTATGGCAGTGGCTTGGGATTACAGTAGCGACTCAGACAGTGAGTCAAGCTCAAGCAGTGAAGAAGATGAAGCCAACTTGGCACTCTTGGCCAACACTGAAGAAAAGGTAACATCAGACTCATCATTCTCTTCCTGTAATGATTCAGATTCAGATAATTTGGAAGAAGCTTTTAACGAACTTTACAGAAAATACAGAGAAGTATCTATGTGACGGAACGCCTCGTCCAAGCCCATTAAACCATTAACGTGCCTGACCCGAGTCCATCTCCTGCGAACGGGCCGAAGCCTCGCAGGGATACCACACACTAGTCCGTGAAAACACAAAGGAACACACCATTCCATATATATATTTCACAAATTTACATAGCCATATTTCCACAGAACTAAAAGAAAGTACAATAGCCTGGGGCTTACCCCGGGGTACAACTAGAAGAAGTAAACAACTAACTACACTACACTGCTAGAGATGCTGACCCTGCACCACTACGACGTGGCTCCGAACTAGACGACAGCCGAGAAACGTCCCCCTCACCTTCACCTGTGGGGGTAGGGGTGAGCCTCGCTAGTCACTGGCTCAGTAGGGAACTCCCCCAATAACGAGCAAACCAAAAACATAGGTATGAAGGCAGTAAAATACACTAACAGTTTATAGAACAGCTAAGCAGGATATTAAAGCTGTAGATATACTCACCGTTTGCCGACTACATAAAACAACTATATTAAATAAACGACAAACCCAAACAGGTGTACGAGCTACAGTAGAGACCGCCACACACGAGCCACGTGAACTGGTTCGCGACACCAGTGACTGACTCGGACAAACTAACACAGGTCTACGTATTACTCTCACAGCCACAGACGAAAGGTCTAGCTACCGCTCCACGTGAAAAGGTCAAGCAACTGTGGAGACCAACTAAACACCACCACCTGCGAACCACACAGTCGTAGGCCCATGCTTGGCACCTCTAGAGACCCTGGCCTGGGGCTTCTAGAGTGAGGCATTGGAAAAGGACTAGCTGGGGACCAGTGTCGACTACTGGTGTCCGTGCCCCCAACTACGAGTGCGCTACAAGTGACCAAAAGACAAGTACAACAGTCACTGTCTCACTTTCGTCTTTCCCTCAGCCGGACGTACAACTCAAGCAAAGGCGTGAGGGTGTCCAGGTTAGACGACACAGACCTCGACGGTACAACACAAGTACCGGGACAAAGCCGCGAGCTAATAGCCTGGCTCATAGAGAACCTGGGGCACCCAACTGGAGAGGTAACCACGGTAGGCGTCATACTACTTGCCACGTGCATAAAACCACGTGCACGTCACACACAAACCACGTGAAGTCTCGCACAAACCTCGTGCACTGGTAGTTCACCACACGTAAACACCACGTAAACACATAAAGAACTAGCTAGAGCTGTACCTTGTACGCTAGTCACAGAAACCTCGTGCACCTAGTGCACCACAGGTGCCAACATACCGCTCGTTATCTTTAAATATTCAATATAGCAACATTTAAATAAATGCATGCTGGTGGCAACATCGACTGCCGTCTATGAGATGTAAACGGCATGATATCTGGTCGTCAATCTCCTAGCTAAAGAACCTGGCGTCAATCGATATTGACGCCAAGCTCCTCGGCTATCATCTCTCACAGAAACCCTAGGCCGATTCCTCACGTATTCTTAGCCCCAAAATCAGCGAAAAAACACGAGGAAACACTTCCTCTAACATGCATGCATCTCAATCAAACCGAAACTACAAGTTTCACTTGTTAAATTGCTCAAACCACCCATTGTCCCCACATGGAGTACCTTTACCCAAAAGCATAATTAACATGCAGATTCATGCGTTCCAGATGCATTATCACAATAGAAGGGATTAAAAGGGATCGTTCCCTACCTCAAGACGCACTTAAACCTCCTAAATCCTCCCGATTTGTCACCACCTCACATTCCACGATCCTCCAACTAGCCTTCTGCAACCATTGGAAGCAGTGGGAAAATAAGGGCATGAAAATAGGGCGAGGGAGAAGGAGAACGGAGTGAGGGAACTGCCCTCGGGTAGACCTATAACCTGCAGGTCGCACAGGTTGGCGTCAACCCTATTGTCGTTTAGGGAACTGCCCCAATAAACGTCCACAAAGCTCGCCGTTAAGTTCCTAAAGTTAACGTCACCTTCGATGGATGCCAAACTAGTCAACGACCACACTTGGCCGTCAACCCCTACTCAACTGCAGCAGGTCTTATCTTGTTTCAGGACCAAACCTGCGCGCACCACACTTCCAAACCACATTGGCCTCACGATGGCCACCACAACCGTTACACGCATGATCCATAAGGATCCGAAAAACACACGACGTTATATTACTATCATCTAAAAAGAAATTTCGACCTCGAAATTCATAGCACAATTCAAACATAAACAACTTAAATATGCACATTTTTACAAGTACTATCATCTAAAAGAAGTACAAACCTTATTCAAACAGATAGGGATACCCCTTAGCCATCTCCTCAGCTAATTCCCAGGTATCCTCACCACCCAACCTATTTTCCCATCTCACTTTAACTAACTCATTTCTTTATTCCTCAGCTTCTTTATCTTACGGCCAGTAATCTGCACTGGATACTCTAGCATAGACATATCTGGTTTCAAGTCACCACCTTGGTGACTAATTATCTACGCTAGATCTTCAATGCAGTTTCTTAACATAGAAACATGGAAAATATCATGAACATCTGCAAAATCGGCTGGCAAATCTAGTCTATAAGCCGTTTCTCCAATTCTTTCTAATACCTAAAAGGGTCCCACATATCTCGGACTAAATTTTCCGGTCTTGCCAAATCTCATAATACCCTTACTAGTGGAAACTCTTAGAAAAACAAAGTCTCCCACTTCAAACTGAAGTGGTCTTCTCCGATTATCGACATAACTCTTCTGCCTGCTTTGAGCTGCTTGTAACTTTTCTTTAATGAACTTCACTATTTTCGTGGTTTGCTGAATTAATTCAGGACCCACCATCTGCCTTTCCCCTACTTCATGCCAGTTCAATGGGGTTCTACATGGCCTTCCATATAGAGCTTCATATGGTGCCATCCCAAGACTGGTATGATAACTATTGTTATAAGCAAATTCAACCATTCCCAGATGTTGTTCCCAACTACCATCCCAAACTAAACAACATGCTCGCAACATATCTTCAATGGTCTGGATAGTCCTCTCTGTCTGACCATCCGTCTGGTGATGGTAAGCTGAGCTGTATCTCAGCTCGGTGCCAACTACTCTCTGCAAGCTTCTCCAAAAATCAGTAGTAAACCTTGGATCCCTATCAGATACAATAGACTTTGGAACACCATGCAGTGGAACAATTCTATCAACATAAATTTTTGCTAATCTGTCTACTATCCAAGACATACTTACTGCCACCAATCTAGATACTTTGGTTAATCTGTCAACAAATACCCATATTCCATTATGTCTTGTTGCTGACCTTGGCAAACCTGCTACAAAGTCCATATCAATATCATCCCATTTCCATTGCGAAATGGGCAACGGTTGCAATAGACCTCCAGGCTTCTGATAATCTGCTTTAATTTGCTGACATTTAGCACATCTTGAAACAAACTCAGCTATTTCCTTTTTCATATGAGGCCACCAGAAATGTTTCTTTAAATCCTGGTACATTTTAGTACTACCTGGATGGATAGTGTACCTGGATTTATGAGCCTCTTCTAATACTCGCTGCTTAACCTCCCTCTCTGCTGGAACAAACAACCTGCCTCTGAGCCTAACCACATAATTATCATCAATGGTAACTCCTTCCATTTTCACAATTTCAATCAAATTTGCATCTGCTTTCTGGGCTTCTACAATCTACCAATATAAGGATGGCTCTACAACACTACTGGCTAGTACTGCCCGCCGTTGACTGCTTGGCACATACAAGGAATTCTCCTCTATCTCTTCATACAATTTCCATTCTTTGATCATCATTGACTTATATATGCCTTTCTACTCAAGGCATCTGCTACCACATTGGCCTTACCCGGATGATAAGCCAAACTGAAGTCATAATCTTTCAAATACTCGACCCACCTACGCTGACGAAGATTTAAATCTTTCTGCGAGAAGATGTACTTCAAGCTTTTATGATCTGTAAAGATCTCAAATCTCTCGCCATACAGATAATGCCTCCACATTTTCAAAGCAAACACAACTGCTGCTAATTCTAAATCATGGGTGGGATAATTCTCTTATGCCGACTTCAACTGCCTGGACGCATAAGCTATCACTTTACCATGCTGCATAAGCACTGCGCCAAGCCCTCTTCTTGATGCATCTGTATATATAACAAAACCACCATTACCTGTCGGTAATGTCAACAAAGGTGCCACTGTAAGCCTCTTCTTTAATTCCATGAAACTTCTTTGGCATTCACCAGACCATACAAACGGCACACCCTTTCTAGTTAGTCTAGTCATAGGTGCTGCAATCCTAGAACAATCTTGAATGAAATGCCTATAATAGCCTGCTAACCCCAAAAAGCTTCTAATTTCAGTAATCGTCTTTGGCACCTCCCATTTCATCACTGCCTCCACTTTACTTGGGTCAACTGCCACTCCCTCAGCTGATATAACATGGCCTATGAACTGAATTTCTTTCAGCCAAAATTCACACTTACTGAATTTGGCAAACAACTGATTATCTCTTAATAACTGCAAAGCACATCTCAAATGCGCTGCATGCTCCTCTTCAGATGCTGAATAAATTAGAATATCATCTATAAAGACCACAATAAATTGGCCCAAATACGGATGAAAGATTCTATTCATCAGATCCATAAAAGCTGCAGGAGCATTGGTTAGGCCAAATGGCATAACCACAAACTCATAATGACCATATTTGGTTCTGAATGCTGTTTTATCTATATCCTCCTCTTTAATTCTCAACTGATGGTACCGGACCTCAAATCAATTTTAGAAAATAGCTTTGCTGATTATAACTGATCAAACATATCATCTATTCTTGGTAACGGGTACTTATTTTTAATGGTCACATCATTCAATTTCCTATAATCAATACACATACGAAAACTTCCATCTTTCTTTTTCACAAATAACATTGGTGCTCCCCACGGGGAATAACTCGCTCTAATGAACCCTTTCTGTAACAACTCTTCTAATTGCTTTTTCAATTCTTTAAGTTCTGCTGGTGTCATCCGATATGGTGCTTTAGAGATCCGCATGGTACCTGGCAGCAACTCAATGGTAAAGTCCACCTCTCTATGTGGAGCTAAACCAGACAAATCTTCCGGAAAGATTCAATTCAATCCCCACGGGAACTGCCTCCACTGATCGACTAGCCTCTACCAGACTAACTGAGGCTAAATAAGCCACACACCCTGCATTTATTAGCTTTCTAGCTCTTATTGCAGAAATTAAAACTTAGAAGTACAGAAAGTCATACGTTGATACTCAACACTGAACCATTAGGATGGCAGAACCTGATCCTCTTTTTTCTACAATCTAACATCGCTCCATAAGCCTCAAGCCAGTCCATTCCCAAGATAATATCATAGTCGGTCAACTGCAAAGCATATACCGACCGCATCTGATTTCTGATTTCCTTCAATCACGACAGGAGCTTCATCTATATAGCTCGAAGTGAGCATAAACTCACCTGAGGGAACTTCCACTACCAACTCACAGGATTCCTCTTTTAAAGGATGAACCATACAATCCGGAATTCTTCGGAAATAAAAGAATGAGAGGCACCCGAATCAAATAAAACTCTTGCTGAATAATCATAAAGGGGTATAGTACCTTCGATCATATTTGATGCCTCCGCCTGGGCTCGGGTGATAGCCATAACCCGGCCCCTTCCCCGCTGCTGTGGTACTCCTCTGCCACGACCTGCCTGTGGTTGATGAAACTGCTGTGGCTGCTGCTGCTGCTGCATACCTCTTCCATATCCATACTCTCTCGGATAGGGGCAATTACGGATCAAATGCCCCGACTGATTACAGTTATAACATCTATAGCATGGTGGAATAATGGGCTGTCTGGCAGTACTCTACTGCGACTCCTCCACCTTTGGCCTACCACGACCTTGCTGAAATTGCTGTCGACCTCCCCATCCTCTTCCTTTACCTTTAAATGCTTGCTTCAATTTGGCCCCACTTACCAAAACCTAATGGAGAAGGTCCTGCTGGTGCTTTACCCTTACTCACACCTACTGACTGCTCTGCGGTAGCCGAAAACTACCTGAATCTGACTCGCCCATCTGACGAGTCCTAATAGACCTTTCCAATGTAGCTTCCCTCTGAGCTGCTTCTTCCCTGACTTACACATGAGTGGCACTATTGCATTCTGCAATTCTACCCTTAACCCCAATAAAGTACTCAACCATCATATTATTATCCGATACTACATAAGGCGCGTATCGACTAAGTGCCATAAACCTCTGATATTCTAAAATGATGAGTTACCTTGTTGAGTGTCCTGACTGCTCTCTCTCACTTGCTGCACTTGAATCGGAAAGAATGTATCGTTAAATACATTAAGAAACTCCGACCAAGTGATAGTCTCTTCTATCCTGCCTGCGAAGGTGGTCTGCATCTTCAATCGCCACCATTCCTGTGCAAAACCCCTCAACTGATAAGCAGCTAGCACAACTCTATTTGCTGCCGGGCACCTCATTGTCGTAAAGACCCTCTCAATCTCATGAACCTAGTGTTCCGCTGTATCTGGATTCGGTCATCCAGAATAAGTAGGCGGCTGCAATCTCAGAAACTTCTCAACTTGCATCACTGGTTCTTCTGCTACTAACACTAGCAGTGGTGGTTGCAAGGGTGGTACAAAAGGCACCTCCACTCCTGGCGGAACTGGAGCTATAGGCACAGTCTCTCGGTCCCCAGGTGGTATGGCAACGGGTGGTACCGGCGCCTGCTGATCCATCCTCATTCGAATATCGGTGAGGCTCTCCCAGATCCTCTCTATTATACGCTGAGTATTCTCCTTTGAATCATCTCCTCCACCACCCCAATCTCTTCTATCTGCCATTTCGAACTTCTACATAAACAAAACACCAAACAAAAGCAAAACAACATATCATTAAAAACCAAGGTCACTACCAGCAGTGTACTACTACGGAAATAAGGCTATGTAACCTTCTATTTCCCTTATATTAACACGGACCTTGGTCTGATACCAACTGTGACGGAACGCCTCGTCCAAGCCCATTAAACCATTAACGTGCCTGACCCGAGTCCGTCTCCTGCGAACTGGCCGAAGCCTCGTAAGATACCACACACTAGTCCGTGAAAACACAAAGGAACACACCATTCCATATATATATTTCAAAAATTTGCATAGCCATATTTCTACAGAACTAAAAGAAAGTACAAGAGCCTGGGGCATACCCCGGGGTACAACTGGAAGAAGTAAACAACTAACTACACTACACTGCTGGAGGTGCTGACCCTGCACTGTTACGACGCGCTCCGAACTAGACGACGGCCGAGAAACGTCCTCCTCACCTTCACCTGTGGGGGTAGGGGTGAGCCTCGCTAGTCACTGGCTCAGTAGGGAACTCCCCCAATAACGAGCAAACCAAAAACATAGGTATGAAGGCAGTAAACTACACTAACAGTTTATAGAACAGCTAAGTAGGATATTAAAGCTGTAGATATACTCACCGTTTTCCGACTACGTAAAACAAGTATATTAAATAAACGGCAAACCCAAACAGGTGTACGAGCTACAGTAGAGACTGCCACACACGAGCCACGCGAACTGGTTCGCGACACCAGTGACTGACTCGGACAAACTAACACAGTTCTACCTCTCAGTCTCACAACCGCGGACGAAAGGTCCAGCTGTCGCTCCACGTGAAAAGGTCAAGCAACTGTGGAGAGCAACTAAACACCACCACTTGCGAACCACACGGTCGCAGGCCCATGCCTGGCACCTCTAGAGACCCTGGCCTGGGCCCTTTAGAGTGAGGCACTGGAAAAGGACTAGCTGGGGACCAGTGTCGACTACTGGTGTCCGTGCCCCCAACTAAGAGCACGCTACAAGTGACCAAAAGACAAGTACAACAGTTACTGTCCCACTGTCGTCTTTCCCTCAGCCGGACGTACAACTCAAGTAAAGGAGTGAGGGTGTCCAGGTCAGATGACACAGACCTCGACAATACAACACAAGTACCGGGACAAAGCCCCGAGCTAACAGCCTGGCTCACAGAGAACCTGGGGCACCCAACTGGAGAGGTAACCATGGTAGGCGTCGTACTACTTGCCACGTACACAAAACCACGTGCACGTCACACACAAACCATGTGAAGTCTCGCACAAACCTCGTGCACTAGTAGTTCACCACATGTAAACACCACATAAATACGTAAAGAACTAGCTAGAGCTGTACCTTGTATGCTAGTCACAGAAACCTCGTGCACCTAGTGCACCACAGGTGCCAACATACCGCTCGTTATCTTTAAATATTCAATATAGCAACATTTAAATAAATGCATGCTGGCGGCAACATCGACTGCCGTCGATGAGATGTAAACGGAAAGATATCTGGCTGTCAATCTCCTAGCTGAAGAACCTAGCGTCAATCGATATTGACGCCAAGCTCCTCGGCTATCAACTCTCACAGAAACCCTGGGCCGATTCCTCAGGTATTCTCAGCCCCAAAATCAGCGGAAAAACACGAGGAAACACTTCCTCTAACATGCATGCATCTCAATCAAACCGAAACTACAAGTTTCACTTCTTAAATTGCTCAAACCACCCATTGTCCCCACATGGAGTACCTTTACCCAAAAGCATAATTAACATGCAGATTCATGCGTTCCAGATGCATTATCACAACAGAAGGGATTAAAAGGGATCGTTCCCTACCTCAAGACGCACTTAAACCTCCTAAATCCTCCCGATTCGTACCAAAGCCTCCGTGAGCTCCTACGGAGATTACACCTCGCTTCGGTGTTTCCTTGCCCGATTCGTCACCACCTCACATTCCACGATCCTCCAACTAGCCTTCTGCAACCATTGGAAGCAGTGGGAAAATAAGGGCATGAAAATAGGGCGAGGGAGAAGGAGAACGGAGTGAGGGAACTGCCCTCAGGTAGACCTATAACCTGTAGGTCGCACAGGTTGGCATCAACCCTATTGTCGTTTAGGGAACTGCCCCAATAAATGTCCACAGCCCGCTGTTAAGTTCTTAAAGTTAACGTCACCTTCGATGGACGCCAAACCAGTCAACGACCACACCTGGCCGTCAACCCCTACTCAACTGCAGTAGGTCCTATCTTGTTTCAGGACCAAACCTGCGCGCACCACACTTCTAAACCACATTGGCCTCACGATGGCCACCACAACCATTACACGCATGATCCAAAGGATCCGAAAAACACACGACGTTACAATCTAAATTACTAAAAACTAGTAGAAATGTTCCATGTCTAGAAATACAAATTCGATTTAAATTCAGAAATCAACAAATTGAGAAACAAATCACTGAACTCAAGAGAAAAAATGAGTTGTTATGCGAAGATCTAAAAGATAAAAATAAACAAATAATCAACTAGAAAAACAAGAAAGTTCAGACGAAATGAAAACTGAAATTAAAAGAATAACAAAAGAAATGAAAAACTATCTAATACTTTAGAAAAATTCACAAATGGAAAAATTCTCTAATACAAAAAGGCGCTAGACGGTCAGGAAAGAAGAAACATGGAGTAGGCTATACACCCCTAGATAATGAAGACACAACAATATCAACCAAACATATCCAACTCCAAATTCATACCTGAACAAGACGTAACATATAAATAAACTTTAAATATGTGCCATATGAAAAGGTAACTAGAACAACATACTGCAGTCACTGCAACAAGCTGGGTCACACCAAAATCACATGCACAACCAAATATAAAAGATGGATAATCAAAAAGAAAAATAACGACACTAACCAACTAGGACCCAAAAGAACTTGGGTACCTAAAGCTTGATGTTTTCATTTCAGGGAAACCTTCGGGCATCCAAATGGTATTTGGATAGCGGATGCTCAAGGCATATGTCAGGAAACAAAAGATTGTTTTCCCATCTAGAAGCTGAGGAAGGCACAGTCACCTATAGAGACAATGGAAAGGGGACTGTGATTGGCAGTGGTTCAGTAGGTAGCAAAGGAAAAAGTCATTGAAGATGTTCTATGTGTCAAAGGTCTGAAGCACAACCTCATCAGCATCAGGCAGTTATGTGATAAGGGACATCAGATAAATTCCAAGAATCCAAGTACAGTATCATGAAGATAGAGCAGTCATCTTTGAAGCCCAGAGAAAAGAACCTATACATACTTTACCTGGAAGAATTAAAGGATCAGGATCTTTTAGCAGCAAGTAAGGAGCAGTCAACTGAGCTGTGGCACAGACGATTGGCCACTACAGTTTGGATGGCATGAGAAAGCTGATCAAGAGAAGCCTAGTGGAAGGTCTACCAAAGGTCAGCACAAAGATGGACGGTGTCTGCCGACCATGTGTAAAAGGGAAACACACCAAAGTCAACTTTCAAGTCAAGACTGTAGTAACAACCTCTAAACCCTTAGAACTCCTTCATATGGATTTATTTGGGCCAATGAGGATCACAAGTCTTGGAGGAAGGAATTTTGGATTCATTATAGTATGATTATTCAAGATTCACATGGGTTCCTTTCTGGAACACAAGGATGATACGTTTGATAGTTTTGTGAGCTTCATCAAAAAGGTTCAGAAAGATAAGAAGTACTACATTGTTGGAATTCGGTCAATCATGGAGGAGAGTTCCAGAATGAAAAGTTTGCCAAGTTCTGTGATGACCAAGGAATTGAACATAATTTCTCACACTAAGGACACCACACAGAATGGAGTTGTTGAGAGAAAGAACATGACTTTATTGGACATGGCAAGAACAATGTTATCAGAATATAATCTGCCAAGATACTTTTGGGTTGAAGCAGTCAACACATCAAGCTACATCATAAATAGAGTAATGATCATGCCAATTTTGAAGAAAACAACACATGAGTTGTACAAGGGAAAGAAGCCGAAAATCAGTCATTTCAGGACATTCGGATGTCTATGTTTCATCCACAACAACGACAAAAGAGATATTGGTATGTTAGATGCTGTAACGTCGCGTGCTTTTCGGATCCATGCGGATCATGTGTGTGTTGGTTGTGTAGGCCGTTGTGAGGCCAATGTGAGTTGGTTGTGTGGAATGTTTGGTGTGGATGTGCGGCTTGAGCAGGTGAGGTGCAGGTTTGGTCCTGAAATGAAATAGGACCTGCTGCAGTTCAGTTGGAGTTGGCGGCCAGGGGTGGCCATTGACTGGTTGGCATCCAGGTAAGTGGACGTTGACTGCATGATCTTGGCGGCAGTGGTTGTGGACGTTTAGGTGGCGGTTGTTCTTGGCGGCAGAGGGGTTGACGCCAACCTGAGAATTCTGCAGGTTATAGGGTCACCCGAGAGCAGGTTTCTACCTGGTTCTCATTCTCCCTTGCCCCAGCTTGTTGCCCCTGTGTCCCTAAAGCTCCCAGCAGGTACTGAAGGGTTTGGAGGATCGTAGAACGTGTGGCGTTGCTGAATTGCGCGAGGAAACGTCGTGGCGTGGTGCAATTCCCGTGGGAGCTCGCGGAGGGTTCGGCGTGAACCGGGAGATTGCGGGAGGTTCTAGCGTGTTCTGAGGTAGGGGACGAACCCTGTTAGCTCCATAGGATCATTAAAATATGACTTAATCACCTGAAACAACAGATTTAATGCATTTCGGATTAAGTTGCACCATGCGAGGTTAATGGGTGGTTTGGTGAATTTAGGTAGTAAAACATGTTGTTTTGGTTTAAATAAGGTGCATGGATATTAGAGGGATCAATACAGTATGTTTTTCCGTTGTTTTAACGGTTGGAAAACCATAGAATCGAATTAGGGTTTCTGCAGGGTTTGAGGCCGAAGAACTTGGCGTCACATCGTTTGTCGCCAAGCTCATCAGCCAGGATGTAGACGGCCAGATCCCTTTCCGTCGATTTCCTGTAAGCGGCAGTCGATGTTGCCGCCTACTGGTTATAAACAGGAATGACTAATTATGGTATTTATCGATAATGCATGTGCGTTGGCACCTGAGGTGCACTAAGTGCACAGAGTTCTCGTGTTTAGCATACAAGGTATGCAGTTAGTTACCTACTTTTGTGGTTGCGCGTTGTTTACGCGAGTCAGTTGGGTTCACGTGTAGTGGACCATTGTTACTTGTGGTTTACGTGAGGTTTCACGTGGTTTGTGTGTGACGTGCACGTGGTTCTGTGTACGTGGCGAGTAGTACGACGCCTACCGTGGTTACCTCTCCAGTTGGGTGCCCTAGGTTCTTTGTGAGCCAGGCTGTTAGCTCGGGGCTTTGTCCCGGTACTTGTGTTGTACCGTCGAGGTCTGTGTCATCTGACCTGGACACCCTCACTCTTGTGCTTGAGTTGTACGTCCGACTGAGGGAAAGACGACAGTGGGACAGTGACACTTGTGTTTGTCTTTAGTCACTTGTAGCGCGCTCGTAGTTGGGGGTACGGACACCAGTAGATGTACTGGACCCCAGCTAGTCCTTTTCCAGTGCCTCACTCTAGAGAGTTCTGGGCCAGGTTCTCTATAGGTGTCAGGCATGGGCCTGCGACCGTGTGGTCCGCAGGTGGTGGTGTTTAGTTGGTCTCCACAGTTGCTTGACCTTTTCACATGGAGCGGTAGCTGGACCTTTCGTCCATGGCTGCGAGACTAAGAGGTAGACCTGTGTTAGCTAGTCCGAGTCAGTTACTAGTGTCGCGAACCAATTCACGTGACTCGTGTTTGGCATTCTCTACTTTAGCTTGTACACCTGTTGTAAGGCCCTCGAATTTCTGTCGCATTATTTGTATTTGTATGTGTATATTTGTGCTTGTGTTGTATATACATATTTACGTACGTATTAATTAGTATAATTACGTGTGCATTTGTTTACTAGATGTAAATAATGCATGTATTGAATGTTGATGGTAGGATACACTACCATCTACATATTGCATGTATATATGTGTGCTATGCATGGTTTCCTGCATATTTTAGAGTTCTGGCCGAAGGCCATATTGGCGTCAACCCCTAGCCGTTGAGGTGGTGTCAGCGTCCAGCCATGGACGCCAACACTAATCCTGGCGTCTAACGATATGGACACCTATTTCTCTGACCTGCATGCGTTGCAGAGCCAGAAATTCCGGAAACAAGGGAGCTCACCCATTGTGGAGCTGTCCCCAACGGCTCTGAGAGCTATCTTGTCACCTTGTGAGTGGGAGAGAGGCCTCCCCATATGTCTGAACCCGGATCTGCCTTCTCCCACCCCTCTCTTCACCCTTTGCAAGAGAGAAACCAAAGGAAAAACCCTAGCTTCTGAGCTGTGAGAAAACCCCCACTTTGCACCCAAAGATCCGACCCTCTGAAGCTGGATCCGGCCATCTTCCTCGACAAGAAGCTAGCTGGACTGAGGGAGAAGACCTCCCCGACGTTCCCTTGCTGTGGAGATCACCCAGGAGCCCGGAGGAAGGAGATCTTGGAGGACGTTCTGCACCTTCTTGGGACTGCCCAAGGAGGGCTTCACCAGCACCTTAGATCCTTTGGAGCAATTTCTAAAAGGCAAGTGACCTAACCATAACGTCCCCGTATATGTCTAGGTCGATTCTACAATTTTATGAATTTTCCCTCGTGTCCTAGACCCCCAAATTCACCCCAACTTGAGAGCTCGGGTCTGTGTTCTGCATAGACCTGCATCGACGACAAGGTCACTGGACGCTGAGATTATGCTTGGCGTCCATCGACCATGCCGCTGACACTGAGTCAGCGGCCAGAGACCGCCGCCAAGTTCCTCTGGACAGAACAGTGACCTGTTCTGCCCTTCCTATACAACTATTTTTGGTATGGTTTCCGTGATGAGGGTATATGCTAACCCTATACACTATGTATACTGTTAAATGTGGTGTGTGGATTGTGATGTGTGGTGGTGAATGTTAGAGAATTGTATCCCATGAATTTGTAAGCATGATTTGTCGATAATCTTGCCAATCTATACTTTATGATTAGGACTAGTCTGAATGCCTCAGTTTTGTCAGATCATGATGATTAGTGGATCAGTATGTGTATGCTCAATTTATAATTTAGGATAATTCTATATTCTCAGGTCATGCATATAACAGTAGTCTCTGTTTAAACAGTAAGTGGCAAAAATGCATGATGTGTTAAACTCCATGTCAACTTAAATTGTGAATGGCATGCGAAATAGGTATTTGATTTTCTGTAAATTCTATTTAGCTCAGAAAAATCTGAAAAATTGAAGGTAGGACCTTGAAATGAAAATAGCATGTGGTTAAAATGTCAGGTCTTTGGACCAGTATATAAGAAGTTATGTATTTTCCATGTGAAATGTAAAAATTTGTGTATGTTATCGTGAGGTGGTTAGATATTGTTTAAACCCAACATGATTAGTGAATTTACTGTGTGTTAAACTCCTGAAATCTGTAGTGCCATGTCAGGAAAAATAGATATATGCATGTGAGTGAGAAAGTGAATGAGATGAAAAGTGATGTGTAAAACCATGTGTAAAATTGGTAAAATGTGTAAATGTGCCAAGTGTGCCATTGCTTCCATAGGGCAGTGGACCGTATCAGGGAAAAGTCCCCCTGAGAAGGTTCAATGTGTAAGTGACCCTAAGGACTTAGGGGGAAATCCTGGAGGTGGACAAGTACCACTGGTTAGGGTGGAGACTGTTCTCCCGGTCTGCGCAGTCCAAGAGTCGCCATTGAATGCCTAGATGGCGTTTATGTGTAATGTGATGTGTATATGTCCCTCTTTGGTGGTTTCGACTATGTGTCACGGTACCTAAAAATGTGAATGTGTAATGTGTAATGTGTATGTGTTCATGTGTTAATGTGTAAGTGAACCATGTGAAATGTGTATGTGTAAAGTGTAACCATGTGAATTGGAAATTTGTGTAAAGAAAATGTGAAACTAAAAATGTGAGAATATGACATTGAATCCTGTGAGACAAATTTGAAACCATGTGAAATCAGTAAGTTCATGTTGTTATCATCATGTTTATGTGCAAAATGTCTAGAATCATCATGTTAGGGATAGTTGATGAGCACGTGTACAAAATAGCATGATTGGTTGTTCACGTGGTATGTTTTAAACAACTTGTAGCTCTCATGTGTAGGTTTACAGCCATTAAACCATGTGAAACCAGCAACTTAAAGCATGTGAAAATGTCTATGTATGTGCTTAGAACATGTAAAACTCATGCTAGTTGTGTTTTCCTTTCATATTGCACATATTCATGTTGGTAGCTCTCATGTCTTGGTCCTTTAAAGGTAAATTTCACGAGTAAATTGAATAGAGAGCATGTGATAGGTAAGTTTTATTCTTAGAAATCTGAAAGCATGATCCATGTATTAATTTGTAAAACTTTCATGCCATGTGTTGAAAATTTTGAATGTGCATGTAGAAACCGCTGTGACTTATATGTGTATGTTATGAGTAGTGTTGCTTGCTGAGTCTTTAGACTCACTCCTTGCTTCGGCGTACAGGTGTAGTTGGTGACGTGGCACCTTTGGAGGTGACAGTGGAGACGGACTCCGAGCGCGGATATTAGTCTTTAGAGTTCCTTTGTGACTTGTGCATTTCATAGTATGTAATTTGGACGTTGTACTAGAGTTATCATGAAAAGAATGTATAAATGTGGACATTATGTATTTAAATTTCAGCAATTTAAATTATGTGAATTTTTAGCTCTTAATGTTAATTTGAAATTCATGTATGTTTAATGTGGATGATGAATAAATGAAGACAGTTGTCTTTTACTTCCGTTACTCTGTTGTATATTCGCGTGTATCTCAGCTGTTTGTATCGTTTGGGTAAATGTCCCACTGTGAGGACTCTCGCTATACCGACGTGGGTTGGTATAACCGTACCGGTATAATGAGGGCCGTCACACCTGTACTGGTTTGCCGTTATTTATTACTTGTTTCTCGTAGTCGACAAACGGTGACACTTTTACTGCTTTAATATCCTGGTTAGCTGTTCTATAAATTGTTGATATTGTTTATAGCTTTGTATCTGTGGTTTTTGGTTTGCTCGGTTTTGGGGGATTTCCCTACTGAGCCAATGACTAGAGAGCTCAGCCCTACCCCCACAGGTGAGAGCGAGGAGGACGTTTCACGACCGTCGTTCGTTCAGAGCCGCGCCGTAGCGGTACAGGGTCGGTACCTCCAGCTGTGTAGTGGCAGCTCCAGCAGTGTGGCTTAGTTAGTTGTTTACTTTCTTCAGTTGTACCTCGGGGTATGCCCCAGGCTCTTGTACTTCTTTTCAGTTTTTGTGGAAATTTGGCTATGTAAATTGTGAAGTATTTATAAAATGTGGTGTGTTCCTTTGTGTTTACACGGACTGTGGTTTGGTATCCCTTGCGAGGTTTCGGCCCGTTCGCGGGAGGCGACTCGGATCAAGTACGTTATTGGTTTAACGGGCTTGGCCGAGGCGTTCCGCCACAGTTGGTATCAGAGCAAGGTCCGTGTTAATATAAGGGATTAGAAGGATACATAGCCTTATTTCGGTCTTTGTACACTGCTGGTAGGGACCCTGGTTTTTGATAATTTGTTGTTTTGATTTTTGTTTGGTGATTGTTTTATGTAAAATCTCTTATGGCTGATAGAAGAGATTGGGGTGGTGGAGGAATGATCCGGAGGAGAGTACCCAGCGTATGATAGAAAGAATCTGGGAAAGCCTTACGGATATCCGGGCAAGAATGGATCAGCAGGCGCCGGTACCACCGATTGCAGTACCACCTGGAGATGGAGAGGTTGTACCTGTAGCTCCAGTTCCGCCAAGAGTAGAGGTGCCTTTTGCAGCACCTGTGCCACCACCACTGCCAGTGTTGATAGCAGAAGAACCTGGATCAATGTCCTGAAATTGGAAGAGTTTTTTGCGACTATGCAGTGTCCGGCAGCAGATAGAGTTGTGTTAGCTGCTTATCAGTTGAGGGGTTTTGCATTGGAATGGTGGCGACTGAAGATGCAGACCACCTTTGCAGGCAGGGCAGAGGAGGCTATCACTTGGTCAGAATTTCTCGATGTATTAATGATACATTCTTTCCGATCCAAGTGCAGCAGTAAAAAGAGAGCAGTTTCGGACTCTCCAGCAAGGTAATTCTTCAGTTTTGGATACCAATGAGATTTATGGCACTTAGCCGTTATGCGCCATATGTGTTTCAGATAATAATATGATGGTTGAGTATTTTATCAGAGGCTTGAGAGTGGAATTGCAGGATGCGATAGTACCTCTCATGTGCAAGACAGTGGAAGAGGCAGCTCAGAGAGCAGCTACACTAGAGAGGTCTATTCGGACTCGTCAGGTGGGCGAGTCAGGTTCAGGTAGTTTCCGGCTACCGCAGCAGTCAGTGGGTGCGAGTAAGGGTAAAGCACCAGCAGGACCTTCTTCATCAGGCTTTGGTAAATGGGGCCAGAAATTAAAGCAAGCATTTAAAGGCAGAGGAAGAGGATGGGGAGGTCGTCCGCAGTTTCAGCAGGGCCGAGGTAGACCTGAGGTGGAGGAGTCGTAGCAGAGTACTGCCAGGCAGCCTATAGTTCCACCAGGTATCGGTGTTATAATTGTAATCAGCCGGGACATTTGATCCGCAATTGTCCCTATCCGAGAGAATATGGATATGGAAGGTGTGCAGCGCAGCAGCAACCTCACAGTTTCAGCAGCCACAGTCAGGTCGTGGCAGAGGAGTACCACAACAGCGAGGAAGAGGCCGGGTTGTGGCTATCACCCGAGCCCAGGCGGAGGCATCGAATATGATAGAAGGTACTTTACCTCTTTATGAATATTCAGCAGAGTTTTATTTGATTCGGGTGCCTCTCATTCATTTATTTCCGAAGAATTTCTGGATTGTATAGCTCATCCTTTAGAAGAGAAGTCTTGTGAGTTAATAGTGGAGGTTCCTTCAGGTGAGTTTTTACTCACTTCGAGCTATATAGATGAAGCTCCTGTTATGATTGAAGGGAACCAGATGCCGTAGTCGGTTATATGCCCTGCGGTGTCAGATTATGATATTATTTTGGGTATGGATTGGCTTGAGATGTATGAAGCAATGTTAGATTGCAGAAAGAAAAGATCAGATTTTGTCATCCTAATGGTGCAGTATTTGAATATCAAGGTATGCCTTTTTATACCTCCAAGTTTCTAATTTCTGCAATTAAAGCTAGAAAGTTGATAAATGATGGGTGTGTAGCTTATTTAGCCTCGGTAAGTCTGGTAGAAGCCAGTCAGCCAGTAGAAGCAGTTCCCGTGGTTAGAAAATTTGTTGATGTTTTTTCCTAGGATTTGCCTGGTTTAGCTCCACATAGAGAGGTGGACTTTACTATTGAGTTGCTGCCAGGTACCATGCCGATCTCTAAAGCTCCATATCGGATGGCACCAGCAGAACTTAAGGATTGAAAAAGCAGTTAGAAGAATTGTTGCAGAAAGGTTTTATTAGACCGAGTCATTCCCTATGGGAGCGCCGGTTTTATTTGTGAAAAAGAAAGATGGAAGTTTTCGGATGTGTATTGATTATAGAAAGTTGAATGATGTGACCATTAAGAATAAGTACCCGTTGCCGAGGATAGATGATTTGTTTGATCAGTTGCAATCAGCAAAAGTGTTTTCTAAATTTGATTTGAGGTCCGAGTACCATCAGTTGAGAATTAAAGAGGAAGATATAGATAAGACAGCCTTCAGAACCAGATATGGTCACTATGAGTTTGTGGTTATGCCATTTGGGTTGACTAATGCTCCTGCAGGATTTATGGATCTGATGAATAGAATTTTTCATCCATATTTAGATCAATTTATTGTGGTCTTTATAGATGATATTCTGATTTATTCAGCATCTGAAGAGGAGCATGCAGCTCATTTGAGGTTTACCCTGCAGTTGTTAAGGGATAACCAGTTATTTGCCAAATTCAGTAAGTGTGAATTTTGGTTGAAAGAAATTCAGTTTCTAGGTCATGTCATCTCAGCTAAAGGAGTAGCAGTAGACCCAAGTAAAGTGGAAGCAGTGATGAGGTGGGGAGTGCCTAAGACAATAACCGAGATTAGAAGTTTTCTGGATTGGCAGGTTATTATAGGCGCTTTATTCAAGATTTTTCTAAGATTGCGGCACCTATGACCAAGTTGACCAGAAAAGGTGTGCCGTTTGTGTGGTCCGGTGAATGTCAGAAAAGTTTTATGGAATTGAAGAAAAGACTTACAACTGCACCCATATTGACATTACCGGCAGGAAGTGGTGGTTTTGTGGTATATGCAGATGCTTCAAGAGAGACTTGGCGCAGTGCTTATGCAGCATGGTAAAGTAATAGCTTATGCATCCAGGCAATTAAAGCTAGCAGAGGAGAATTACCCCACTCATGATTTGGAATGGCAGCAGTTGTGTTTGCCTTGAAAATGTGGAGGCATTATTTGTATGGCGAGAGATTTGAGATCTTTACAGATCATAAAAGCTTGAAGTATATCTTCTCGCAGAAGGATTTAAACCTTCGTCAGCGCAGATGGATTGAATATTTGAAGGATATGATTTCAGTTTGGCTTACCATCCGGGTAAGGCCAATGTTGTAGCTGATGCCTTGAGCAGAAAGGCATATGTAAGCTTGATGATGATTAAGAATGGAAGTTGTATGAAGAAATAACATAGAATTCCTTGTATGTGCCCAGTAGTCAGCGACGGGCGGTACTAGCTGCTAGTGCTGTAGAGCCGTCTTTGTATTGGCAGATTATTGAGGCTCAGAGAGCAGATGCAGTTTAGCTGAAATTGTGAAAATGGAAGGAGTTTCCATTGATGATAATTGTGTGGTCAGGCTCAGAGGTAGGTTGTTTGTTCCAGCTGAAAGAGAATTAAAGCAGCGAGTGTTGAAGAGACTCATAAATCCAGGTACACTATCCATCCGGGTAGTACTAAAATGTACCACGATTTGAGAAAGCATTTCTGGTGGCCTCATAATGAAGAAAGAAATAGCAGAATTTGTTGCGAGGTGTGTTTCTGTCAGCAGATTAAAGGAAATCAGAAGCCTGGAGGTTTGTTGCAACCGTTACCCATTCCACAGTGAAATGGGATGATATTGCTATGGATTTGTGGCAGGTTACCAAGTCGAGTTCCGGGCATAATGGAATATGGGTATTTGTTGACAGATTGACCAAAGTGTGCAGATTAGTGGCAGTAAGTATGTCCTTGGACAGTGGACAGATTAGCAAATTTTATGGAAAGAATTGTTCCACTGCATGGTATTCCGAAGACTATTGTGTCTGATAGAGATCCAAGATTTACTTCTGGTTTTTGGAGAAGTTGCAAAGAGTATTGGTTCTGAGTTGAGGTATAGCTCCGCTTATCATCCCAGACAGATGGTCAGACAGAGAGGACTATCCAGACAATTGAAGATTGTGCGGGCTTGTTGTTTAGTTTTGGAAGGTAGCTGGGAGCATCATTTGGGAATGGTTGAGTTTGCCTATAATAATAGCTATCATACCAGTCTTGGGATGGCACCGTATGAAGCTTTATATGGAAGGCCATGTAGAACCCCATTAAACTGGCATGAAGTGGGGAAAGGCAGTTAGTGGGCCTGAATTGATTCAGCAAACCACTGAAGTAGTAAAGCTTATTAAAGAAAAATTGCAGGCAGCTCAAGTAGGCAAAAGAGTTATGCAGACATCCGGAGGAGACCACTTCAGTTGAAGTGGGAGATTTTGTTTTCTTGAAAGTTTCCCAGTAAAGGCATTATGAGATTTGGCAAGACTGGAATTGAGTCCAAGGTATGTGGACCTTTCCAGGTGATCGAAAGAATTGGGGAAGTAGCTTATAGGTTGGATTTGCCAGCTGATTTTGCAGATATGCATGATATTTTCCATGTCTCTATGTTGAGAAAGTGTATTGAAGATCCAGCTCAAATAATTAGATATCAAGGTGGTGACCTGAGACCGGACATGACTATGCCAGAGTATCCGGTGCAGATCACAGATTGAAAGATAAAGAAGCTGAGGAATAAAGAAATTGATTGGTTAAAGTGAGATGGGAAAATAGGTTGGGTGGTGAGGATACCTGGGAGTTAGCCGAGGAAATGGCTAAAGGGTTATCCTATCTGTTTGCATAAGCTTTTGTGTTTTCTTTTAGATGATAGTGCTTGTAAAGGTGTGTATGTTGAAGTTGTTTTACTTTGAATTGTATTATGAATTTTGAGGTCGAAATTTCTTTTTAGATGATAGTAATGTAACGTCGCGTGCTTTTCGGATCCATGCGGATATGTGGTGTTGGTTGTGTAGGCCGTTGTGAGGCCAATGTGAGTGGTGTGTGGAATTTGGTGTGGATGTGCGGCTGAGCAGGTGAGGTGCAGGTTTGGTCCTGAAATGAAATAGGACCTGCTGCAGTTCAGTTGGAGTTGGCGGCCAGGGTGGCGTTGACTGGTTGGCGTCCAGGTAAGTGGACGTTGACTGCATGATCTTGGCGGCAGTGGCTGTGGATGTTTAGGGTGGAGGTTGTTCTTGGCGGCAGAGGGGTTGACGCCAACCTGAGAATTCTGCAGGTTATAGGGTCACACGAGAGCAGGTTTTCTACCTGGTTCTCATTCTCCTTGCCCCAGCTTGTTGCCCCCGTGTCCCTAAAGCTCCAGCAGATACTGAAGGGTGCTTGGAGGATCGTAGAACGCGTGGCGTTGCTGAATGCGCGCGAAGGAAATGTCGTGGCGTGGTGCAATTCCCGTGGGAGCTCGCGGAGGGTTCGGCGTGAACTGGGAGATGCGGGAGGTCTAGCGTGTTCTGAGGTAGGGGACGAACCTGTGAGCTCCATAGGATCATTAAAATATGACTTAACACCTGAAACAACAGATTTAATGCATTCGGATTAAGTTGCACCATGCGGGGTTAATGGGTGGTTTGGTGAATTTAGGTAGTAAAACATGTTGTTTTGGTTTAAATAAAGGTGCATGGATATAGAGGGATCATTACAGTATGTTTTCCGTTGTTTTAACGGTTGGAAATCCCATAGAATCGATTAGGGTTTCTGCAGGGTTTGAGCCAAAGAACTTGGCGTCAACATCGTTGTCGCCAAACTCATCAGCCAGGATGTAGACGGCTAGATCCTTGCCGTCGATTTCCTGGAAGCGGCAGTCGATGTTGCCGCCTACGGTTATAAAAAGGAATGACTAATATGGATTTATCGATAATGCATGTGCGTTGGCACCTGAGGTGCACTAAGTGCACAGAGTTCTCGTGTTAGCATACAAGGTATGCAGTAGTTACCTACTTTCATGGTTGCGCATTGTTTACGCGAGTCAGTTGGGTTCACGTGTAGGGGACCATTGTTACTTGTGTTTAGTGAGGTTTCACGTGGTTTGTGTGTGACGTGCACGTGGTTCTGTGTACGTGGCGAGTAGTACGACACCTACCGTGGTTACCTCTCCAGTTGGGTGCCCCAGGTTCTTGTGAGCCAGGCTGTTAGCTCGGGGCTTTGTCCCGGTTTGTGTTGTACAGTCGAGGTTGGTGTGTCGTCTGACCTGGACACCCTCACTCTTGTGCTTGAGGTGTACGTCCGGCTGAGGGAAAGACGACAGTGGGACAGTGACACTTGTGTTTGTCTTTAGTCACTTGTAGCGCGCTCGTAGTTGGGGTACGGACACCAGTAGACGTACTGGACCCATCTAGTCCTTTCCAGTGCCTCACTCTAGAGAGTTCCGGGCCAGGATCTATAGAGGTGTCAGGCATGGGACTGCGACCGTGTGGTCCGCAGGTGGTGGTGTAGTTGGTCTCACATTTGCTTGACATTTTCACGTGAGCGGCAGCTGGACCTTTCGTCGTGGCTGCGAGACTGAGAGGTAGACTGTGTTAGCTTGTCCGAGTCAGTTATGGTGTCGCGAACCAGTTCAGGACTCGGGTTTGGCAGTCTCTACTCTTAGCTTATACACCTGTACTGGTTTGCCGTTTATTCATTACACTTGTTTCTCGTAGTCGACAGACGAAGCACTTTTTACAGCTTAATATCCTGCTTAGCTGTTCTATATTGTTGATATTGGTTATAGCTTTGTGAGGTTGTTTTGGGTTGCTAGGTTTGGGGGAGTTCCCTACTGAGCCAAGACTAGAGAGGCTCACCCCTACCACCCCCCAAATGAGAGCGAGGAGGA